>SJXQ01001805.1:149557-168094 GCA_006408695.1 Aepyceros melampus | reverse complement strand
AACTTGAGGTTAGCAAGGAAACATCTTTAAATAAACTAGAATTTTTTAATATAATTATTTCAAGCTGATTAAGTTTTAACCATGAATGTCATCTGTGGGCTGACTTAAAAATTTGAAGAAAGAAGAAATTATCATAATTAAGGGATTGAATGAAAATTCTTTTAGTGGTACAAATCATTAATTTTTGCAATAGATTGTAAGATTGTAAGACAGCCTCAAAGGAAAAAAAATCTAACATTATCTCAATTTGATATGTACAGAAATATATGTATGATTGCCATATGTTTTTATAAAGGATTTACAAAGATCCTAATAAGATGAATATTGGTATGTTGAAATCTAAATGAAAGAATATGAAAATTACCAGTAGTGGCAGTAAATTAAAATTTATAAATTCTACCATGTTTTTAAATTCTAGCTTACCAGAAATTATTTTTTAAAATTTGTTAAACCTTTTTATTAGCATATCTATCAAAATAGACAATAATTCCTTAACATCACTTACTGTGCAGTCCATATTTGCATTTCCCCAGTTGTCTAAAAGCTTCTCATTACAGTTGGTTTGTTGAAATCAGTTGAAATATTGTATATACAATATTCCTTTTGTACACAATGTATACACATTGTATATGACTAGTACACTTTCTTAAATTACTTTTAAATTGTAAGAGTTCCCCTCTTATCGCCCCCCCATCCCATTTTTTCATTTGCATTACACATTCTAGAATGGGTGATGACTTTCTTGTGGTGAGATTTAATTTACTCTCTTATTCTTATATTTTCTACATTTTCTATATTTCAGTCCAAGATCAGTGAGTCCAAGATGTTTTACAGATGGTGCTATGTCCTCTTATTGCATCTCCTCTAGAGACATATGTCTAGTTGTCACTCTTTTCCTCTTATGGTGTAAAGGTAACTTTATTTTAAACTGTATTGAGTAATGCAAAATTGTTTTTCAAAGTTTTTATACAAATTTAAACAATCTTTTTAGCAATTCCACAATCTTTTATTGCCCCATAGCCACACCAGTTCTCACCAATGCTCTATGAGGGATGGGTGGGGAGTGGGAGGGAGGCTTAAGAGGAAGGGGAATATATGTATACTTACAGCTGATTTGCATGGCTGTATAGCAGAAACCAACACAGCACTGTAAAGCAATTATCCTCCAATTAAAAAAAATATTAAAAAGAGAATACAGGAAGATAGCTTTTGACCCCAGGTTGGTAGATAATTTTAAGCAGTAATATAAAAGAAAGGAATGATGAATTATATTATATTGAAATTAAGAATTATTGACAATCAATATACACTATAAAGGGAATAAAAATAGCCTGCCATCTAGTAGGAGACTTACATATGTATGTGTGTATAATTTCTAAAAAACATTAAGAAAAAACAGTCCATAGTCAAAAGACACAGGACTCTTTTGTGTCTCCGATTTTTTAAAATGCACACTGAACAACTAATAAAGGAAATGAAAATGAAAACCACAGTAAAATGCCTTTCAAACCTGACTGTTGAAGACATTAAATGTTGATGAGAACTGATGAAGCTATGGAGCAATAAAAGACTATGGAATTGCTCAAGACTGTTAAAATTTTTCATTTTATATTAGAGAATAATTGATTTATGGTGTTGTTAGTTTCAGATTATTAGCAAAGTGATTGAGTTATAAGTATACATATACCTATTCTTTTTCAGATTCCTTTCCCATTTAGGTTACTATAGAATATTGAATAGAGTTTCTTGTGCTGTACAGTAGGTCCTTGTTGATTATGTATTTTATGAGAATCCCAGGGACAGAGGAGCCTGGTGGGCTGCCATCTATGGGGTCACACAAAGTTGAGCACGGCTGAAGCAACTTAGCAGCAGCAGAAGTATGTTTATGTTAATCCCAAACTCTTTAAGTTTTCCCTCCCCATCCCCACCTTTCCCCTTTGGTAACCATAATTTTGTTTTTGTAGTCTGTGGATCTATTTCTATTTTGTAAATAAGTTCATTTATATCATCTTTTTAGATTCTACATGTAAGTGATATCATATGATATTTTTCTTTGACTTGCTTCACTTAGTATGACATCCCTAGAACTGCTCTTTTAATTTTATGTGCTCTTCTGGGCCTCTAGCCATTTCTTGTACTAGACAATAGGCATTTGTTAATTAAGACTACAAAATAGTCCCCTAGTGAATCATGCTTCCTGATATTCACACCCTTGGATAGGCCCTCCTAACACTGAATCTGCTCTGACCATATATAGTCAAAAGATTATGGCATAAATAATGATGCATGGGTTCAAGACTAGCTTTCAAATACTGGACTCTAGGAATACCCACTTATCACAATAGCAGTGTCAAAAGTCGAAGAAACTAAGACCACCATGCTAAGAGAATACTAGCCAAGTAAAGAGGCCACGTGGAGATGGCGAGGGCTTCCTGGGTGACTTAGTGGTAAAGAATCTGCCTGCCAGTGCAGGAGATGTGGGTTCTGTCTCTGGGTCAGGAAGATCCCCTGGAGGAAGAAATGGATACCCCCTCCAGTATTCTTGCCTGGACAATTCCATGGACAGAGTAGCCTGGCAGGCTGCAGTTCCTGGGTTCACAAAGAGTTGGACATGACTGAATGACTGAGTACATACAAAAGTAGCTATCCCAGGCCCGCTGTCAGCCATGTGAGTAAAGGAACCACCTTGCACATTCCAGCTCTGCTGCTGCTGCTGCTGCTAGGTCACTTCAGTCGTGTCCGACTCTGTGCGACCCCAGAGACGGCAGCCCACCAGGCTCCCCCGTCCCTGGGATTCTCCAGGCAAGAACACTGGAGTGGGTTGCCATTTCCTTCTCCAATATTCCAGCTCTAGGAGGTCTCAAAGTTAAAAGCAAGAAATAAAGCTGAAAACTTATGGCCCTACTTAAGCTGTCTCAACCATCTTGGCCATTTGACCTACTCTAGGTAGGGCTCCACTGCTAAGCCATCCTTGCTGTGGCCCACCTGAGTTCCTAACCACAGGATTTCAGTATATACCTATGGCTGATTCATGTTGAGGTTTGACAGAAAACAAGAAAATTCTGTAAAGCAGTTATACAAACTAAAAAATAAAAATTAATAAAAAAATAATAAAATTTAAAAAATTTAATTGTCGTCATTGTGTGCTAAGTCACTTCAGTCATGTCCGACTCTTTGTGACCCTATGGGCTGTAGCCCACCAGGGTCCTCTGTCCATGGAATTCTCTAGACAAGAATACTGTAATGGTTGCCATGCTCTCCTCCAAGGGATCTTCCCAACACAGGGGTTGAACCTATGTCTCTTATGTCTCCAGCATTGGCAGGTGGATTCTTTACCACTGACACCACCTGGAAAGCCCTGATATTTTATGTACATGGTCGCCACTGTGTACCCTTAAATATTGGGGTAATTCATTATGCAGCAATAAATAACTGAAATGGTGTTTGCTTTTTAGATGCAGCATAAATGTATGAAAAAAATATAAAATGTATGTCATTAGCTTTTATACCATGCAGTGGGCAGAAATGGAAAGGACATTAAAAAAAGTTATTAGAAGCTTGAAAAGACTCAAGAAAACTGTTGATGTGGGCTTGAAGGACAGTGAAGGAAAGGTACCAATTACATGCTGACAGAAAAGTTGCAGAAATTTTTTTCTCTGTAATGTGAAAAATGGAAAGAGGTTATAATTTGTGCATAATTAAGATTTCAACACCAAAAATTGAAAGTTCTATATTATTTCTTTTAGATGTATATAATAGGGAAGAGAAAGATGCCTTAAAGAAAAAGTAGTTCCAATTTTTAGCATAATTTAGAGGACATATATAGGAACAAGGAATTGCTGGATTCAAAAATAAAAATCTTTCTTTTCCCCAGCAAAATATTCTCAGAGTGAGAAATGGGCAAAGATACAATTCAAAATGAGGCAGTTAAATCCTTTATAAGATACAAAAAAAAAAAAAGATAAAAAATGCTGCACCATAGAAAATCTCAAAAGACTTAAGGGCCTTAAAGAATTTTGTTAAGTAATAGGGCTCCTAAGAATTTTAAGGAACTTGTTCCACAACAGCCTGACATAGGGCCCAAGATAGAAAATAACCTTTCTGAAGGTGATTTGAGGCTATCCTTTTGTTTTTATAGTAAATTCTAATATTATTAATAGGAAGCTCAAAGTTCTTAATAGAGTGATACTTGAAGAGGCATTTCCTGTTTGACTAAAAGCCACAGAGCCTATACAAAATAGAAAGATACTTCCTGGGGGGTGAGGTGACCAATAAAGACCTCAAGAATTTCAGTCATCCCAGCCCAGGTGCTAAGCAAATGAGGGGAAAAGTCTTCAAAGTTCACCAGCCTCAGCTTTCTCTATCTAACTGCAATCTAATTGTATAAGGGACTCAAAGTAGGAATCACCCAGCCTGTCATCACCAGAAATCATCTGCCTGACTCATACCTCTTGATGACACTAAATGTGTTTTTCTAACTTGGCAGATATTTTGCAATAGCATTTAAGATTATCTTTGTTTTCCATGTTTTTGATTCTCTGCAAAAAAAAAATAATAATAATTTATAGCCTATCATAATGGTAATTTACATCATTTCATAAGATCATAGCTACTCATATCAGATGAACTAATCTAGAGTAACATTTGATCTCTAAAGTTGGACAGTGTCAAAGTCTCTAATTTTGGCACATTTCAACTTTTTTCTCTATGTATAATCTATTTTAATTTCACCATGAATTGAAAAGTTTTAGGAATTTGAGTTGAGAATTTTAACCTATACATTTTCATGATCTAAGATCATGAAAATGTATAGGTTAAAATCCCCTAAAAACTTGCAAAAAGAATAGATAAGGCAAATCTGTCAGTCTGTATATTGGTGAATTAAGATGATTCAGTTTAGGACATTATATACTAATAGAAATAAACACATACCTGATTATATGTGAAATTTTAAATGTAAAGTACATTGAATGTTTTGGTGAATTTTTCTGCAGTAAATTTATTTCTCAAATGGAATCAATCTTAGAGTACAATATATTCTAACACAGATTAAAAATATCACTGGTATGCATTATAAGATTTTATTTTGCTAATCTTAAACTCCAGACTCTTTCTTTTCTTCAAATCTTATTTTGAAGATACTCTGAACAATTTTAATAGTTTGTAAATATCTAACATACACTTTATAGTTCAATTTGCAGGCCAAAACTGTTGGTTTTAGAAATGGAAAAGCTCTATTATATAGCATTAGCTAGTTCTTAAATATTTACTGAGCATTTGTGGTTATGGGCTTCATGATGAAAACCTGTGAGCTGTTTCTTGAAGTGGAAAAAGATTTGCATTATATAAAGTGCCAAGTGAGTTTCTCTTTAAGGCTGACCTATTTCACAACTAGTGACTTTCAATATCGCTTTCCTGTGATCTGAGATTGAATTAGGAAGAGCAAGAATGTATTGATCATAGATATGTTTGTTATAAAGTGTTCTATTAGTTTATGTATATGTTGACTCCAAGTAAATGTTCTTTATTCAATTTTTTAGTCTTCTGCCCTTTCCAGTAATAAAACTTTAATTGGAAATTACTAAATTGCCACAAAATCTTAAAGTTGGAAAAGGCTTTGAAGTACTGATATATGAACTTAAACTCAGTGCCAGCTTGTCAATTGCAATGCACCTGCATCCCATCCTTCAGGAGTATCCTGCAAGACCTGGTCTCAGCATTAGCACTTCCTGCCTTTCCTACTCAAAGACTTCAAGCTAAATGGTTTCATACATGATGAGCAATAACCTACTTAATATCAATTCCCTTCGAAAAGATCAAGGTTCCCTGCTTAAGATAACTTACCCTTTGAATTTTAAAACCAGGATGTTTGAGAGATTTGATAAAATTCACATTGTCTTCTTGTAGTGCCTAAAATTAGGATAGTGGATTAGAAGTTACTTTAAGAGTATAAAAATATTATATTACTAAAATTCTAATTTAGAAATTCAAGCTAATGTATGAATAATGAGTGGAGGAAAAAAGACTGACTCAACATACATCTTCCCTTCTTTTTTATTCACTGTATTTTTCCTGTAATTATATCTTTATTCATTCTTCATTTTTAACTCACCACTTCTTCTTCTACCTAACGTAATCTAATTCTATGTCTCTTATGCATGTCAGAACCCAACTATATCAGACACATGATGAAGCAGCTCATCAAGTGCAGGTTAATGAATTCTCAGAGAAGTTCCTGATCAATAAAGGAATGAAAGTAGCTCGGTAAAAATTGCATTTTCCGCTTTCTCATTTATTTCAGGATGCAACTTAAGACAACGGGCAGAAGAATGTTCAAATGTCACTTTGTTTTCCTAAGGAACTGTTTTTCATAACTATAATATTATAATGCTTTTGGGAGAACTATCTGTGAATGTTCTATGATAAGTACAGTTATTGTAAAGACGACAAGCAAGTGTGTCCAAAATATTATTATTTCACTTAATCAGGTCACAGTCACAAAGTAACAATGATTCTGAATATTATTTACACATTAGCCTCCCCTTAGAAATCTCCCACTTGAGATAAAATTAATCAACAGAAATTCAGTTGTATCGATCAGGATTAGTATTCTAATAAAGTTGTGTCCACAGTAAAGGATATTAAGAACAATATGTATTTGAAGGATTAAGAAAAATAACCTGAACACGTACTTAATTTTAAATCACACACATTGCTCCTTTCTAATTGATTATGGCACCTTTTGGAGCTCCAGAAACAGCAAGTACTAGTGTTATAATTTTCAAAATATCTTCAACAAGAAACTAAGGGTTTGGAATGACCTCATATTTATCGCTTCAAACGCTATCACATATCAGTAGACATAGCAAATGTTCAATACTAAGTTTAACAGTTTGCAAAAAATTTTAAGATAAAAAGGTAATTATATGATCACAGTTAATCATTTCTAACAATTTGATCTTGGGTTAGCCAAGTAATTTCACTTCTTTACGAGTATTATGTTATTAATATTTGTATAGGCATCACATGGTTTACTTAATCTTTCCAAATTTCATTGTAAGATTTTATCAAGAATTGAGTCTTTGGCTTCTTGATCATTTTCATGGCTCCTGTATATGTCTTTCACAGTTTGTCAATGCCAGGAAGAATAGAATTTAGTATTTTACACATGGTCTTACCCAGCTTCCACAGTAGATTGTCACCCACCTCTCGTGAATTCAGAGACTGTATAAACATGGCATCAGATATGTGGAACTGATTTTTCTCTTCATATATAATCTGCTTGCTAGCATTGTTTTCATCATCAGACTTTGATTATCACCACTTTTTTCAGCTTATAGTATTCAAACTATATGTGTTTTGGAAGCGAATTCTTTTTTTTTTTACTTTACTCCATAATTTTTTTTTTACAATTATTCCATAATTGTCAGTTTGCTTCTCTTGATAATGTAAAAGGAAAGAATGTTTGTTTTTAAAAACTAGAAATATTAATATTAAATAAAGTCCTGAAAGACTCATGATAAAGATCAAGTATACTAGAAAATTACTAACTCTTGCCTATTAACATAATATTTTCCAAATGTTGAGCATTCAAACTTTTCCAATATTATTTTTGTAAAACAGAGTGAAACTTTACTACGCAGATAACAAAAGGTAATGCATGACATTTATTTTAAACTAAAACTACCTTAATTTTCCCACTAGACCCTTACTTTATTGAAAAGGCAAGCTATACAAATTCTAGTTTTTGCTCCAAAAAGGAGAATTGTGACATATACTACAAGCAAACTATTACAGCAAAGCTCTGCTATAATTTCAAATTCACACAAATGACAGGTTCACACTGATAAAACTCATAGACATTTTTGCACTCTTTTCTCAGAATGTTTTCCTCCATTTACTGCCTATCACCATCTATCAGACTCGATTCTGTAAGAATTAGTGCAGATGTCACTTTGTGAATTTTTCTTCACTTCTCATCAGAATATATTATATCTGTGACTTGATCAGTTCAGTTCAATTCAGTGTCTCAATTGTGTCCCTCTCTTTGCAACCCCATGGACGGCAGAACGCCAGGCTTCGCTGTCCATCACCAACTCCCTGAACTTACTTAAATTCGTGTCCATTGAATTAGTGATGCCATCCAACTGTCTCATCCTCTGTCATCCCCTTCTCCTGCCTTGAATCTTTGCCAGCATCAGGATCTTTTCAATGGGTCAGTTCTTTGCATCAGGTGGCCAAAGGATTGGAATTTGAGCTGAATGCAGCATCAGTCCTTCCAATGAATATTCAGAACTGATCTCTTTTAGGATGGACAGGTTGGATCTCCTAGTTATCCAAAGGACTCTCAAGAGTCTTCTCCAACACCACAGTTCAAAAGCATAAATTATTCGGGGCTCAGCTTTGTTTATAGTCCAACTCTCACATCCATACATGACTACTGGAAAAACCATAGCCTTAGCTAGAGGGACCATTGTTGGCAAAGTAACGTCTCTGCTTTTTAATAAGCTGTCCATGTTGGTCATAACTTTTCTTCCAAGGAGCAAGCATCTTTTAATTTCATGGCTGCAATCACCATCTGCAGTGATTTAGGAGCCCCCCCAAAATAAAGTCTGTCACTGTTCCACTGTTTCCCCATCTATTTGCCATGAAGTAATGGGACCAGATGCCATGATCTTAGTTATCTGAATATTGATTTTTAAGCCAATTTTTTCACTCTCCTCTTTCACTTTCATCAAGAGGCTCTTTCGTTCTTCATGTTCTGCCATAAGTGTGGTGTCATCTGCATATCTGAGGTTATTGATAATTCTTCTGGCAATCTTGATTCCAGCAGCCCAGCTTTTCTCATAATGTACTCTTCATATAAGTTAAATAAGCAGGGTGACAATATACAGCCTTGATGTACTCCTTTCCCAATTTGGAACCAGTCTGTTGTTCCATGTCCAGTTCTAACTGTTGCTTCTTGACCGGCATACAGATTTCCCAGGAGGCAGGCCAAGTAGTCTAGTATTATCTCTTGAAGAATTTTCCACAGTTTGTTGTGATCCACATAGTCAAAGGTTTTGGCATACTCAATGAAGCAGAAGTAGATGTTTTTTCTGGAACTCTCTCACTTTTTCAATGATCCAACAGATGTTGGCAATTTGATCTCTTGTTCCTCTGCCTTTTCTAAATCCAGCTTGAACATCTGGAAGTTCACATTCATGTACTGTTGAAGCCTGGCTTGGAGAATTTGAACATTCCTTCGCTAGCATGTGAGATGAGTGCAATTATGCGGTAGTTTGAGCATTCTTTGTCATTGCCTTTCCCATTGTCAATTCATTGGGATTGGAATGAAAACTGACCTTTTCCAGGCCAGTGCCCACTACTGAGTTTTCCACATTTGCTGGCATATTGTTGCAGCACTTTCACAGCATCATCTTTTAGGATTCGCAATAGTTCACCTGGAATTCCATCACCTCCACTAGATTTGTTCATAGTGATGCTTCCTAAGGCCCACTTTACTGAGCATTCCAGGATGTCTGGCTCTAGGTGAGTGATTACACCATCATAATTATCTGGGTCATGAAGATCTTTTTTTTTTTTTTTAAATAGTTTTCTGGTATTCTTGCTACCTCTTAATATCTTCTGCTTCTGTTAGGTCCATACCTTTTCTGTCCTTTATTGTGCCCATCTTTGCATGAAATGTTCCCTTGGTATCTCTAATTTTCATGAAGAGATCTCTAGTCTTTCCCATTCTATGGTTTCCTCTATTTCTTTGCACTGAGGAAGGCTTTCTTATCATCCATTGCTATTTTTTGGAACTCTGCATTCAAATAGGTATATCTTTCCTTTTCTCCTTTGCCTTTTTCTGCTCTTCTTTCATAGCTGTTTGTAAAGCCTCCTCAGATAGCCATTTTGCCTCTTTGCATTTCTTGTTCTTTGGGATGGTCTTGATCCCTGCCTCCTGTACAATGTCATGCACCTCAGTCCATAGTTCTTCAGGCACTCTGTTTATCAGATCTAATACCTTGATCTATTTGTCACTTCCACTGTATAATCGTAAGGGATTTGATATAGGTCGTACCTGAATGATCTAGTGGTTTTCCCTACTTTCTTCAATTTAAGTCTGAATTTGGCTTTTTGTAATTCATGATCTGACTTGATATAAGATTGAAACTTATTATTTTCCTCTATTAGAATATAAATCTGTCAGTACAGAAACTATGTTTTGCTTGTTCTGTTGTCCCATAAGAGCAAGTGCAAATATTTAATATCTGGTTTCTCCATATACTTCTGGAACAGTAGCTTAGGGCAAAGTAATATGGGTTAAATAACCAGCCTAAGAATCAAAAAAGGTAAAAATTCATTTAGAGGTCGATGGCTTTGGTGTCTAAGAGACCCCAAGTCTCTTCTAAACCAATAGCTATGTTAGATTAAGAACTTTAAATATTAATATGCAGTAATTAATAGATTATTTTGTTTTTCCCCAATAACCATTTTCATTTAAGCCATGAGATTTTTGTATCACGTTTTTCCTAAAATAAGATTTGAGGATGAATAAGTGGTTGGTATTGGGAAAATGAAATTTTGTGGCCAAAGTGGAAAAAAAGACAAGTTACTGACTTTCAAAAGCACTGCCCAGAGGTACAGCTTGATATTCCAAATAATAAATGTAGTTGTCCTTTTAGGCAAAAATAATATTCTCATGAGACAAAATTGTGTGTGTGCATGCTTAGTCATGTGTGACTCATTGCAATCCCATAGACTGTAGCCCACCAAGCTCTCTCTGTCCATCAGATTTTCCAGGCAAGAATATTGGAGTGGGTTGCCATTTCCTTCTCTAGGGGATCTTTCCAAACCAGGGATCAAACCTGGGCCCCCTGTGTCTCCTGCATTGACAGGCAAGGAAGGCGCCCTGGTGGTTCAGTTGGTCAAGAGTCTGCCCGTCATGTGGGAGACCCAGGTTCGATGCCTAGGCCCACAAGATCTGCTGGAGAAGGGAATGACTGCCCACTCCAGTATTCCTGCTTGGAGAAATCTATGGACAGAGGAGCCTGGCGAGCTACAGTTAGGGTCACAATGAGTTGGACACAACTGAGTGACTAGCACCAAAATAGTATTGTTTAAATTTAGCATACAGTGGGGTTTAAATAGAATCTTTTTTAAAAATAAAAATAATTTAAGTGCTTCAGATAAATGAAGGTATTTTATTTCACCAGTTAATCTTTCCATACACTGGATATAATAGCCCCAAAATATCTTTTTTAAGCTGCCATGTCTTTCACAAAGTGACTTTGACCTGAGTATAGTTGCGGTAATTTCTTTTTTCAAATGTTATTGAAATCTAGTTGATTTACAATGTTGTGATAATGTCTTCTGTACAGCAAAGTGACTCAGTTATGCATATATATATATTATGTTTTATACTTTTCCATTATGATTTATCAGAAGACATTGAATGCAGTTTCCTATGTAATACCGTAGGACCTTGTTGTTTACCCACCTTATCTTTAACAGTTTTTCTTTGTCAATCCCAGACTCCCAATCCTTTCCTCCTCTCCTCCTCTCCACTTATATGTAGAATCTAAAATACAATACAAATCAACATCTAATTATTGTTAAGTTCTAATATTTTATTTTCATATTACCCAAGGAATAGTAGGTATTATTAAGAAAGAGACTCAATCCAATCAGAGGATGTTACACCAGATTTAGAGATATTACTTCATATAATTGTATTTAGTCATACAGTCAAGTTTACTGTACAGTCATATCATATTTAAGGAGATGCTACTCTATAATCCCAGTTATCTCTTTCCTTTCCTGGAAACTGAACATATATCTCCTCCTTAGTTTCTGTGGGAAATGTGTTTATTTAGACTATTTATTGTGGACTTTAAGCAAATATGACTTTCAAAATGTCTGCAAGATATATAAATATATAAACCAACCTGACATACATATCTTCCTAATAGATTATCACAGAATTGTCAGGAAAAAGAGAAAGTGACTTATATAATTTTTTGGCTTGTTAAACTGTGGTCAGATAAAATTCTAATCACCAAATTATTTTACTATAATTGTTTCATTTAAAAATGATCATCAATACTAATAAAGCAAATATAAACAATACATTTTCTTAATGGTAATGCCTACTCATTTAGTACAAAAAAATTCAAACAATTCAAAAATTGTTTCCAGTGTTCACAGTTTTTCAATAATTGTCCAATGGTCTGCTTTCATGAAAAATTCCATGACTGTGCAGCAAGAAACATATATAAATCTTGGAGACCAATAATATAGTTACATATATTGCTTATGTATAAAAATGTTTATTTCATTTTAATAAAGGGAAGAGTAGCCCAATTTTATGAGGTGTATCTGAATGGTGCGATCTTCAGTCATATCAAGATGAAGTTCTACTGTTTCTAAATTTCAAACCTGTCATAACATTATACTGTAGCTCTTAAATGTGTGATAGTCTAAAAGCGTGACTTTTTTTAATCCGTGAGAAAGTATCAGAATGTCAAAGGATTTTTAGAAAGATATTTTTCCTTTTACTTTTCTTGTCACCTAGATAGCAACGACATAAATTTATTGGAAATAAGAAAAATTGGCATTGCATTTCTCAACAGGCATGCAGATAATATATAGAGAATCGGGAGTGTGTTTTCAAATGTTTGGAAAGGACAGACATGGATAGACTGGAAGTGATTTAATGATTTATAAGATTAAAGTGATCTGAAGAGTTTAATAATATGCATTAGGGAGTGGAATTCAGTAACAATCTGCCAGATCTTGCTCAGATGTCCTGTCTTGCATTCTTCACATTAAAGAGTCTTTAGCTTCCCCTCTGTAAAATCATAAATGTTTGGTTACCCAAATGATTTTTTCCAAATTTCCCAGGCTCTCCAATGTCCGGATATTTTACAATACAGTGTCTTGAATATCTTAATGGCATAACTGGCACAGAATCTTTTCTATATTAGCACTGGATCTTCAAACACGTTTGTCACAACAGCACGCGCAGGGAGACAATTAAAGTAAATATTTTAAAAAATGTTTGAAGTAAAATAGCTTTGTGATATTCTTTATATAAACTGGTCTATTTATGGCTTCCCAATGAAGAGAAAGAATGTGCACTGAATGTAGCAAAGCAAAGCAAGCTACCATCAAGAACAAAAATGGGCTTGTACAAGTATCATATTTTTAGCAAAACTTTACACAAAGGTGATGTATCTGTCCTTACTTAAACATATCAGGATCCCCATTCTTCATGCACAAAGTTATACATGCACACACATACACATTAAAAGCACACAGCATCTGTTACTATAGACACTGCAGCGATGACTGCTCATTTTGACTACCTACCCTTGGTATGTTATGTTGTCATTCACATGGACATTTCTCTTATTTTTTGGCTAGAAACCACATTTTTTACTTCTACTGAACGTCTGGTTATCTTCAACTTGTCAGCTGCTTTATACTGTGAGGTTTGCTTAGCACCTGGGTGCCTGATAAAAGTTGATGCAGTATCAGGTAATGCTGTGATTACTGTAATAAATTCAGGCTTCACAATTGCTTTACTATGGCAAATCATATTCAAGAAAAGGCTTTCTATGTGTTCCATGAAAGTAGATGACTATGGACTCCACTCTATAAAGTCTAGTCTTTTTCTCAGATGGCTTTGAGTGTCTCCAGATTTAAATATATCAAAAGACTGAACTCTAAGAAGCAGTTCAAGGTTGTTGAAAGGGAGCCATCTCTGTCCATGTAATTCTTCAGGCAAGAGTACTGGATTGGGTAACCGTTTCTTTCTCCAAGGGATCTTCCTGATGCAGGGGTTAAATCCAGGTCTCCTGTATTGCAGGCAGATTCTTTAATATCTGAGCCACCAGGGAAGCTTGACAGTAGAAGAATAATCTGCTCAGTTGGTTAAATTGCCTATGATTAAAAACTAAATGAGAGACATACTTTTACATTTCTATAGATTGTGATGCTTTTGGTTTGAAAACAACTGATCATAGTTTCATGTTTCTCTTTTCTTATTTTTTTTTTTCTTCTGTAAGTCACAGATTCTAAAGAATATATTCCTTCCTGCTTTTATTTGTTTTGTTTTATTTTGATTTTATGGCATGAATAGTCATCTTCCTTACAGACTCATTAAATAATGATTTCTCATTATTTCCCAAGATTTCCATTAACTTTTTTATACGTATATTTTTTCAAGTTCTCAAAGATGCAGCTCTCCTTTGACTAAATTTCAGAATCCATAATGGATAAATCGTAATTGATGAATTCAATTAAATATGTATCAAACAATAAATTTGACTGTATGTAGATGAAAAACATATCTAGCAAGCATATATGATAAACTAAGTGAAAAACTTACCTGCAACACATCATAAACAAAAAGACAATATATTTTCTATATAAAGAATCCCTAAAAATAAATAAATTCAGTTCAGTTCAGTTCAGTCACTCAGTCGTGTCTGACTTNTGCCCTGCTGGCTGCCTCTGTCTTGCGCAGCCTTCTTAGGCTCTCCGCAGGAGCGGCCCTTCTTTTCCTCCCCTTGCCCCACCCGGAGAGCCAGGTGCCGAGAGCTGGGACGCTGCCCTTCTCCGTTTCCTCTCCCCTGACCCACCTCGCCTCCGTCCTCCCTCCCTTTTCGGTTCCCGGAGCCGGAAGGAGCCGAAGCACTGACGGAAAAAGCCGAAGCTGTCACCTGTGAGTGGGGGTCTTCCCGAAGTGGTGGCGGAAGGAGCCGAAGTTCTCCGAGAGGGGAGGAGGTTGCCCCTGGAATCTCCGGAAGGAGCCGAAGTTTGGAAACAGCTTGATCTCTGACTGGGTCCGAAGGCGAGCGCCGGAAGCCTTCGGAAAGTGCAGACTCCGGGACAGTTAGGACTGTCGGAAGTAGCCGATTCGCTTGGACTGGGCCGGCGGAGAAGAGCGGGGAGAATCAGCGCAAGCAGTCAAAGAGACGGTCTGAATTTTCAGAAGAAGCCGGATTCTTAGAGGGGGCTGGGTACAGAGGAACGCGAGGACCTCCGAAAACATCCGAACGTGGAAGAGCTAATATCCGAAAAGTTACGAAAACTTGGGAGAGTCCGTGAAATCCTCACTTCGGGTGTTTTCGGAAGTAGCCGTAGTCACCGCTCCGGACGCTTTCCTCTACGGTCCGGAAATAGCCGACGCGTTTCGGAGCCAGACCCTGGGGGGAGGGGCACCGCGCGGGCGCGCAGGCGGGGAGGGGCGGAGCCGGGGCGGGGCGGGGCGGGCAGCCAGGCCTTGATTAGGTAGGCGGCGGAGCGCCGGCGGCGGCCGGAAGTAGCCGAAGCTAGCGGCGGAAGTAGCCGAAGCGGCCGGAGCGGGCGCGCGGCAAGGCGAAGCGAAGGCTGCACAGCGCCCTACGCGGCCGCCTCAGCATGTCGGACTTCGACGAGTTCGAGCGGCAGCTCAATGAGAATAAGCAAGGTGAGAGCGCGGGGGAGAGGGGCAGCGGGCGGGGCGGTTCTTGGCTTCCCTCCGCGTCCCCCGCCATTTTCCCCGTCGCTTCCCCCACTTCTTAGGGCCGCGCGGCGCACCCCCCCCGTCCCGCAGCGCGCGCCTCGCTCACGTGACCGTCCGGCGTGCCACGCGCGGCGGGGAGGGGGCGGCGGGCACCGACCCGGACGCATGCGCACCGTCCTCCGCTCCGCGCCCAGAGTGGTCGCGTTGGAGGCGGCGCTGGCGCGGCGGGCTCGCATGGTGTCACCTCACGGATTTATGCGTTTTTTAATTTGGAAAGGAGATTGTATAGATGAGTCCCACAACTCCTTTTCGCCCGACGCCCTGGCACTTCCGCTTCCGGCTGGTTAGGCCTGGTTCTCCACGCCCCCTTTGTTCCAAAATGGCGGTTGTGGGTTCCCCTTCACGTGGGCGCTGGCAGTGCCGCGTGGGGAGCACTTCTCACCCCGGCGCCTTTGCCCCTCTTCCTGCTCACCGGGACCCCGCGGGTCGCTGGGGTCGGGCGCCAGGGCCGGCGCCAGTGGAAGAGGCCGTATTGTCCGTGCTCCGTAGCCCCCCTGCACCCCTGCACCCCTTCTCGGGGCCCTGGCTCCCCCGGCGGTCGCAGTGCGGAGTGTTTGCCTGTCATCGCTCCCCACGGCCTGCATGATCGCGCCAGCCTCCTAAATCTCAGCATGGAGCGGACTCTTGGGCACTGAGCGAGGAGGGGGCTCGCTTCACTTCGGAGGGTGGGAGGCGCGTCCCTCTCGGAAGACGCCGAGTCCAAGCACGAGGCTGTGATTAGTTTGGGGACCCCAAAAACGTTAGCGCTGGGAGGGGTGTAGGACAGTTAGCAGGTTTCCTTGCCGCCTCAATCCGGTTTGAGAGTGAACGAACTTAAATTTGGGTCGAGGGAAGGTGGCGGGCTTGAGGCTTACTCTGCTTGTGTCTGGAACGCCGAGTGAGGGGCGCTGGGATTCACCTTTCGGCCCAGCCTGAAGTTGGGGAGAGGGTGGCTGATCAGTAGACTGTACCTGGGGAAGTGTACCTACCCAGAGGTTGTCTGTCACAGACATGATGCACTGCTTAACAGCACGGGCTTTGGAGGGGAGCAGACGCGGGTTCTAGCACCTGATGACTGCCTGAGTATTTATGGGCCTATTCTTTCCTCATGTAGGGGACTGCCTGTTTTTTTTTTTTTTTTTTTTTTGGTCTCTACAACTGGTTCCTGTTTTCTTCTCTCTCTCTTTTTTTTTTTTCGTCGCTAACAGATGATAGTAATAATAGTTAAGTTTACAGCACCCACCACAATGTGTCACGCACATTGCTAAGTAGTTTTCCTAAGTGGGTTCTTGTAACAGCTCCGCGAGGCTGAAGTGATTTCCTATCCTTCGCAGAGGAGGAAACAGGCTCAAGAATAAAAGCTTTCCAGAATTCAGCTGATCAGAGGCAGAGCTGAGATTCAGCGGGGCAACATGCCGACAGTGTGTGGCATGTGGCTTGGCCTCCTTTAAGTGCCCAATAAATGATAGCTTTTCAACGGTGAAATCGTTCGTAGTGTGAGGGCTCACTCGGAAATGTGGAGGCGCGTTTCCAGCAGATGTCCCCAAGCCGTACACCTGGGGGTGCCCGCGAGCCTTATTTAAATAAGAGGAGAAAACAGGTTTAGAGGTTTGGTTGCTGTTGCACGGTTTTGTGCAGGAAGCTGAAACGGCCCCTGATTCTGCGGGGCTGCAGAGCCGCGTCCTGCCAGGCTGGACAGCCAGAGCTGATGGAGCTGCCCTGGGGTGCTGACACCCGCGCTCTGCTCTCTGCCTGGGTGTCCCCTCTGCCCTGGGAGGCCAGGCCCTCAGCCTGGGCATGTCCCTGGGGTTGGCGAGTTGTTCCCATAACGAGATGGCCTTGGCATTTAGAGCAGCCAGAGCTGCCTTCCTGTTCTGATGTGTGCTGGATCATTCTGTGTTTTTTTTTTTTCCCCTGGGGTGGGGACAGGGGTTTCCCTTGCTTTATGGGGCAGCTTTGCCCACGTGCTGCTCTGCCCTGAGTCTGTCTTGGTGGTCCTGCCTCCACGCCTCAGTCCCCTGCGACCTGGGTTCGGTGTCTGTGTCCATGACACCCGGCGGGCACCAGTGCTTCCTGTGTGACCACCTCTCTCTGCCTGTTTCTGAGCCTCAGCTGCAGGGAAGGGTCTCTGCCCGTCTTAGCAGTGGGGAGCCAGAGGCCCAGAACTGTTGTCCATCCCCTTCCCAGGACCAGGATGCTCCTCACACTGCTTGCCCGTTCCTCCTGGTGCCAGTCTTGGATATATTTTTCATGTTTAGTCTTTTCATCTTTGAGGAGGCCATTCCACCATCACTAGTGGTTCCAGCCAGGTCCTAATGGGTCTGCCTGTTTCGTGTTTAGAGGTATTGCCCCTGCCTAGCTGCCCTTGACCCTTCAGGGTTCACATTCAGGCTTCACCTGTATCCAGGCTTTTTGGCCAGGGCAAGTCACATGACCTCCCTAAGCCTCAATTTTCTCATCTCTTGTGAGCGAGATTCCCCCTCCCCCCAAGTGTTTCTCCACAGTAACCCAGGGAGTAAAACCAGCAGAGTCTGGTTTTAGACAGCATCTGAATGTTTGCAACGAGGTTTTTTTCTTTTCTGGGTGCGTATGTAGCTTGTTTTAGTGTTAAAACTCATTTGTAAAAGTTCGCGGGTAGTTGCTTTGGAAGAGCTTGAGAGTTGAAGCGGTACGCCCGAGGCTTTGACAGCCTCTCCTTATTGCCCCTGCCTCCTTGTAAAATGAACTGGAGTCTGAGGGCTGGTCGAGCATAGTGGAGGAACCAGTGGCCTCTTTGAACCGAGGGACTGGACTACAGACAGCGTGGGGCAGGAGCCACGCGTCTCGGAGGGTGGCGGGCTGCTGGGCGAAGGAGGGGAGGTCGAAGGCCCCGGCTGTAGCGGCCGTGGGGCGGACTGGACGAAGCGCCCACCCAGCTCCTGCGTCCTTGACGCGGGGGGCGGTGGGCGGGGCCTCCCAGGAGGGCGGTCCGCTTGGTGGGCGGGGAGGGACGGGTGGGTGTC
>SJXQ01001805.1:58315-126245 GCA_006408695.1 Aepyceros melampus | reverse complement strand
CGGGTGCCATGGGGGGTTCTGTGTCGAGAGTGGAAGGGGGCTCCGTGGGTGGCGGGGCTGCGGCCCCCTGGCCGTCTGGAGAGCTGACAGGTGGGGTGTGGACGGTGTCGAGAGTGGGGCTGGGTTTGTGGGTTGTTGGTGAGGACGTGGTGCGCACACCCGCCGCCTGGGGCACAGGGCCCTGGGCTGAGGGATCTGCAGGCTGCCAGGGTCCCCAGAAAGGGCGCCCGGGTGACTGGGCTTCGCGGGGACCTTGCTGCACTCGAGGGGCCAGATCCCACCATGGGGTGCTCCTGTAGCTGTTCTCTCAACTGGCTCTGGCTCGGGGGCCTTAGCAGACCCATGGGCCAGGTGGCCCGAGATCAGCTGGCCCACGTCCTTTCCCAGGAGGTGCCCCCACTCCGGGTGAGGGCAGGGCAGACCTCCAGGGAGCAGGGTGGCCTGCACAGACGCCCGGGATGCCCCACTGGACCCCCTCTGGTGTCTGGGGGACTGGTGGGTCCTCGACCCAGAGCTATCTCTGCACGCCTGGTGCCAGGACGGATGGAATAGGGGCCACCTCGCTGTCCCAGGGAGGGTGGAGACCAAGGGAACTTGCTCCAGCCAGTTGAGGTTGGCCGGAGATGTTCTGCGGGGAGGGGTTCCAGCAAGTGTAGACTGGCAGGACACGCTTCTTGTCCCCAGGGCCCCCACATCCTCAGCACCCCTCCCCTGCACCCACTGTGGTCCCTAACCACCCCCCATGCAGGCTCTGGACCCCACACGTGGAGCCCCTCGGCCCCCCAAACCCTGATGGTAGGATGAAGGTAGGTATTTCAGAGGCTTTTCACCAAAAACACATTTCTTTTGCTGTCTTAAGTTTCCCATTGAGCATGTCGTCTTGCTTCATTCTCCTCTGCTTAGTTGTCCAGTTATGTGTGACCCTTTGTGACCCCACAGGCTGTAGCCCACCAGGCTGGTCTGTCCATGGGATTCTTATCCAGGCAAGGATACTGGAGTGGGTTGCCATGCCTTCCTCCAGGTATCTTCCTGACACAGGGATCGAACCTGCATTTCTTGCGTTGCCTGCATTCGTGGGCGGATTCTTTACTGCTGAGCACCAGGGAAGCTCCCTGGGCTAATTCTTTATTTCTTCCACCATATTTTACTTCTGTTTGATCACTTAAGAGTTTCCGTGAGTACTATTTAATGTGTTCCTTAAAATACAGTTTTAACTGACGCCAGCGCAGGAAACTAGAGAGGATGACCTGCCCCCCCACTCCTGTCTCTGCTCAGCTTTTGTCCAGCCTCCCCCAGAGATCCAGTTTCTCCACAGCCCCTCCCCTGGAGAATTTTGGAGATTGCACTCTGGCTAGGAATGGTTGGTGTTAGTTCGTATATGGTGGGGGGACCCTACAGAGGTCCCTGTAGCTCAGGCAAAGAATCTGCCTGTGATGCAGGGGGCCAGGGTTTGATCCCTGGGTGGGGAGGATCCTCTGGAGAAGGGAATGGCAACTCACTCCAGTGTTCTTGTCTGGAGAAGCCCATGGACACAGGAGCCTGGTGGGCTGCAGTCCAGGGGGGTCGCAAAGAGTCGGGCACAACTGAGCACACACAAGTTCAGTCATTATAAAGATGAAAAAATGGTGGTTTAAACGTGGATTAGGCTAGGTGCTAGAAATGGATGGATGTGGTTGGAGCTCCAGTCAGACCCCCTTTACCTGTAGCATGCCACACAGAGCCCCGCCTGCGGCTGCAGACCAACTAGTGGGTCTCTAAGGAGCTGCCCCCCCGCAGAGAGCAGCAGCCTGACACCGCAGGCCGGTAGACCACACTTGCTAGTCTGACACTGGAAAGGGCTCAACATTCAGAATGTAAAACACTCCCTCAAATGAACACAAAACCAACCCCATACAAAACTGTGCAAGGACTCGAAAAATGACGTTTCTCCAAAGACATACAAACAGCCAGCAAATACTTGAAGAGGTACTCGGCATCATTAGCTGTTGGGGAGGAGCTGATGAAAACCACAGATGGCACCTCACGGCTGCTAGGGTGGATACAGCAAGAAATGGGAAATGGCAAATGCTGGAGAAGATGGGGAGAGATGGACGCTTGTGCACTGCCAGTGGGACTAGGAAATCGAGCAGTGGCTGTGGAGACGTTTGGCAATTTCTCCAAAGGTTACACACACAAATAGCCAGGACCCAGCCATGTCTCCAGGTGCACATGAAACAGCTGAAGCCAGGGACACGACAGCCACCTGCACACCCGTGTTCACGATTCACAGCAGCCAGCAGACGAGACAGCACAAGTGTCTGTCAGGAACTGAATAGGTCGACGAAACATGTACATAAAATGGACTAGGTTTCAGCCATAAACTGGAAGCTTGGTATCTGCCACAAGGTGGAACGACCTTGAGAACATTGTGCTTAGGGAGACAAGCCACGTACCGAAGGAGGGACAGCACTGTGGCTCCGTGTATATGAAGGGCCGGGAACAGGCAAGTCCGTAGAGACAGCGGAACGGAGGACAGTCTGGGCTGAGTAGAGAGAAGGGCCAGTGATTGTTCTCATGATACCAAGCGTCTAGCTGGTGGTGGTGGCTGCCTGCATTGCGAGTGTGTTGATTGCCACTGCATTATACACTTGAGGACGGTTAAAGTCATAAGTATGATGTTAGGCATGTTTAGTAAATATAAAATTGGGTAAGTGGTAGGGGGTGACTAAATACAGCAATCGTGGATGGTACAGAAACTGACATATACATTTAATCTTCGACAGCAAGGAGATCAAACCAGTCATTCCTAAAGGAGATCAGTCCTGAATATTCACTGAAAGGACTGATGCTAAAGCTCAAATATTTTGGCCATCTGATGTGAAGACCTGACTCATTAGAAAAGACCCTGATGCTGGGAAAGAATGAGGGCAGGAGGAG
This sequence comes from Aepyceros melampus, assembly GCA_006408695.1. NCBI lineage: Eukaryota > Metazoa > Chordata > Mammalia > Artiodactyla > Bovidae > Aepyceros > Aepyceros melampus. Next base: position 123,329 of record SJXQ01001805.1, on the reverse strand, counting down.
AAGGGGACGACAGGATGAGGTGCTCGAATGGCATCACCGACTCAATGGACATGAGTTTGAACAAACTCCGCGAGATGGTGAAGGACAAGGCTGGCTGGCGTGCTGCGGTCCGTGGGGTCTTAGAGAGACAGGGTCACTGCCTGGTGACTGACAGCAGCAGCAAACCTTTCAGCAGTGATTTCAACAACTCAAGCAGAACTGAGGAGATCTGAGTCCCCAGGGATCAAGAGGAAGTGGGGAAGCAAAGCCAGAATAAGAGTGGCCTGCGTCAGCCACAGACGAGACTCCAGAAGAACAGTGGTGTAAAGATTGAAAATGGAATTCAGTATGTAAAAGTCGGCGAAGGTGACCACCAGCATCAGGCTGGTGTGGGCGGCTCTGGTCTCCGGGGCGCATCTGTGGTGCCCCGCGGGGGTGTGGATATACTGCACCCTCTGGCGGTGTCTGAGCAGGAGAAGCATGGAGCCGCTGGACCAGACCATGAGGGTAAGAAACAGCCTCAGAGACGGAGCACAGGAGGACAATGGGTGCACTGGGACTTGAACAGAACCACTTCCTTTGATTGTCGGTATCACTTCCTGTGTCCTGCGGACCAGTGACTGTCACAGGAACAGAGATACTCATTTAGAGACTGAGCATCCAGCAGACCCAGCAGGAAGGGCCAGCGACCTTGGGGGCCCTTCCTCTGAGCATCGCCCACTCCGCGCTCCCGGGGCTGAGCGTGCAGGACTGGCAGGTGCTCAGGACGCAGGTGGAGCCCCGGGCGGTGCTGAGGGCCACCCTCTGCACGTAATACACAAACACCCGAGACCCGACGGGCTTCCATGACACGAAAACTGCAGTGGCAGTGTGAGGAATGCCAGGGGACAGAACAGGAGGGTGGCCAGGGCCACGTGTGTGAGAATCGCACCTGTGCCTCCTTTTCTGGTCAAGCAAGACTAGAGAGAGGCTGTGGGAGAAAAGGAAGACGTCACCCAGAGCCCCAACCACCACCTGGAACAGAAAGATGGTTTTCACAGCCGCCTCCCCTCGTGTTCTCAGGGCATCTCTGTAAGAACATGGAGGGGATGTCAGAGTGGCCTGCAGCGGAAAGCGGGCTGAGCTGGTGCTGACAGCAGCAGTCTTCACGTAGAACCAACACTGGACAGGAATTCTTGATCTTTTCCTCTCCTAGAAGAGAGACACAGTCACACTCCACAGGAGGAGCGCAACCTGGAGAATATACACATGACACCACTTACACTTTTCACTATTTTGTGTTTATTTCTATTTACCTGTACATCCTGATCCTCCACCTGCAGGTAAGGCCCATGCACTTAGGAACCAGGTCTATCCTGTTCAGTAACACGGCTGACCAATAATAGGTGTTAAATAACATGTACTGAGCATATGAATGTGTTACAGGACTCAGATGCAAGGATGTACTCCACACCCTTTAGAGTTCATGGTCTTCCTACCTGTGATAAGGACTTATTAACTTAGGAAAATGAAAGAGAAAACAGAAAAATATCGCTGAGCTAATAAGACGGTCTAATTTTAACAGTGGGCAAGTGAGTTACAGCAAGCTCCTATTTCACCAGACTTACTGGACACTAAATAACTTTTGAAAGTGAGTCTTCAGGACTTCAAGGACTTCAGCTTTCTAGGTCCTCACTCAAGGAGCTCATTCAAGTCATCACTCCATCCTAACAAGACTGAAGAGGAAGAAAATTCTTGCATCATGAAGAGAGGAGAGAAAATGGGCACCATTGCCTCCAAGACTGGAGAGACGGACAGTGACTAGCGGGCCTCAAGGTTCTGGAGTAGAGACTCATGATGGAGACAGCATGTGAACAAGGCCTGCCAGGACGAGAAATGCTGCAACAGAACTGATGGGGAAAAAATTCCCTTTGTGCTTTCAGTGGGGAATGGAGGAAGAAACCCTTTTCAAATACACCAGAGTGTGGGGTTCTTCTTACAAGGTCTGCCTTCAGGAGAGACTTAACTGGAGCCTAAGCAGCTGGGGTCTTCTCAGAGCCTGACTGAACTGGGAAGGGAAATACCCAGCATCCAGCCACTCTAGCCATGATGTCCCATCCAAGGGGGAGAAAAACATGGAGAAACAGGTTCACGTCCAGAGGCACAGACTCATGGACTGACTGAGATCTCATTGTAGGAGGTGGACGCTACCCTCTCCCCACACCTCAGCACCACACACTAAAGGTTTAACAGTTCCTTTAACCCAGTACAGTATGTCCAGATATCAAGAAAACATCCCTAGGCATACTGCAAGGCAAAGAGCAGTGTGAAGGCACAGAGCGAGCATCAGACGCAGACACGGCAGGAATGCTGGGATGGTCAGACCTGGAAGGTGAATCAACTATGATCACTGTGCAGAGGGCTCTAGTGGATAAAGCAGACACGTGCGGGAACAGCTGGGCAATGAGAGCAGGAGGGGAATTCTAAGGAAGAACTCGGAAGAAATGCCGGCGACCACAGCACTGCCTCAGAAATGAAGGATGCCTTTGATGGGCTTGTTAGTGGGTTGGAGGAAATGTTAGCAGATGTGGAAAGAGTGTCTGAGCTCGAGTATCTACCCATAGAAATCTGGAAACTGCAAGGCCAGGACAGAGACTTCACACAAAATGGAGTGTCCAAGGGCTGTGGGAGAAGTACCAAGGGTGGAACACAGGCACGATGGACCATCAGGAGGCAAGAGAGAGAAAGAAAAGAAATATCTGAAGCAACGACGACTGAGAATTTCCCCCCAAAACAATGTCAACACCAAACCACTGATCCAGGAAGCCCAGAGCACCCCAAAGAGGATAAATGCCTTCTTCCCAAACCATATATGCAGGCATGTCATATTCAAAATAATATATGTTCAAATACCCAGTATTCTTGCCTGGAGAATCCCATGGACAGAGGAGCTGGTGGGCTCACGAAGAGTGGGTCACAGAGTCAGACACGACTGAGCGACTGAAGAGCAGTGCAGCCCGTCACGCTCTGGTGACTGAAGAAAGTGGAGACACTGCTGTGCTGCCTGTGTAGAGACTCAAACTCATCCCTCTGCTCCGGGGCACACATGTCCCTAAGTGCACATGTACTGCTGGGCACCAGGCTGACCTCACACGACACTTGCTGAATTAAATGCCTCCGTGCTGTGGACCCTGCTCCCTCAAATCTGCCTTCTGGAGAAATCTGAGATGTGAGGAAGACATTCCATAAACTGGACCCCCTCCAGGCCACTAGGTTCTCCTGTGGCCTCCACTGACTGCTCAGCTGTGGAGTGAGACCCCTGTGGGGGCTTTTATGGGAGATGGTCCCTTCTCCCTCCTTACATCCCACCTCTCCTCCTCAATCCCATCAGAATTTATTTCTGGAGTAAATGAGATTTTATTGGGGACATAGTTTACCACAAGGAAAGGTGAACAATTTATCCTGGCAGCAGTTTTATTTTTGTTAATGTTGAAGTAATTGTCCAGGTCTGTGATGGCGCTTCTCCTACCCAGGGTGACATGTCAGCAAAGCAAAACTTAGATAAATCTCATCCCTGTGTTTCCCTGGACCTGAAATGCAGTGTGTCCAGTCAGCCAACCCCTGAGCACTGTACGCATTTCCTGGTTTCTCCTCACACCAGACGAGTTCCACCATGTGGTCCCAGACCATAAAACGTTTTTCATCCTACAGGCTGGTTCTTTATTCTTTATCCTATAAAAGTCTGCTTTTCCTTCAGGTGTATTTTGCAGTGTTTTGAATGGGGGGCCCCTATTTCATGACATGTTAAAGTTTATCACCTAAAATGCCTTTCATCACTTTAAACAACATAAAGTATTATTTTAATACATGCACCCCAGTGTTCATAGCAGCACCATTTGTAATAACCAAGCAACCTAAATGCCAGTCGACAGATGAGTGGATATGAGAGGGGTGGTGCATATATAATGGAATATTACTCAGCCATAAAAAGAGAAACATTGGGTCATCTGTAGAGACGTGGATGGACCTAGAGTCTGTCATACAGAGTGAAGTGAGTCAGAAAGAGGAAAACAAACACTGTACATGAATGCTGGTTGATTGTTAAATAAGTTACTGGAATTCAGGGATGCCTTACAATGATCCCGCACTACAATGACAACAGAAAGTGTGTGTGATACAGAGCATGGGACTCCACAGCCCGAAATAGTTACATTCTGACTCGGTGAAGGTGGTGGGGCTTCCAGCTTCACCTCCCACTCTGCCTCAAAGCCCCTTGTGCACCAGCCCTGGGACAGCCACACATAACCACTGGATCCCAAATGCTCCTGCTGTCTTTGGTTTCTGCTGAGTAGGTGTCAGGATTTAAAATCTAATCTTAGGGATAATTCTTCCACACTGTGCTTCACCAGATAACTTGTTTTATTTTATTCTGAATATGTAGATTTCAAAGACACTACTTGATCCCTAAAAATACAATTGGAACCCACGTTTTCGAGCACACAAAACTACAGCCAATATTAACAAAACCCCACTCACATACACCTCGGGAACACCCTGTCTGATTTCGACTGTCATTTACACTGAGATGGATCTAGTTTTGTTGATATCCTTTCCCTGAAGAATTTAAAATGATGATTGTCCTCTAAGCTGGAACTTTGCTGCTGCTGTTGAGAAATACACTGTGACTTATTCAGGTGGAAACTGCTGCATGCAGTCAATATGTTCAGAGGGGAATGAACTTAGCGGGAGACTGATGATACAGTGGGTTTCCCTGGTGGCTCAGTGGTAAAGAATTTGCCTGCTGATGTAGGAGACGTGGATTTGATCTCTGGGTTAGGAACATCTCCTGGAGGAGGAAATGGCAACCCACTCCAGTATTCTTGCCTGGGGAATCCCATGGACAGAGGAGCCTGGCGGGCTATAGCCTTGGGGTGGCGACAGTAAGACAGGACTGAGCGACTGACAACATGATATGAGTGTGGCAGGACCTCCTCCGTGCTGTCTTGAGGAATGCTCCAGGTGACCGCCTCACAGCTCCTGGCCCCAGCGCACACCTAAACCTGGTCAGGCATCACTGACTCCGAGCATATCAAAGAAAACAATGAGCAACCAACCACAACTGTTAGAAACTGTGCCCTGGTTGGACCTACGCGTGGATTCCCTCTCCCTGGATGGCACACGGAGCCCCACCTGCAGGGACAGGCTCAGGAGACTGGAGACCTGCCCAGCGGACCGCTGCTTTCCCACGTGCACATGCTGGGCGAGCCCTCCAACCCACCCCAAGGCCGCAGCTAATGTCCCATGAACTAGAGTCCACACACCCTTGCTTTTAGCTATGTTTCCATCCACACTTCACAGCCCCTGTGGGATCAGGCTTCAGCTGAAACCACCTCCTTGACTGGGAAAAAAAAAAAAAGTTTATGGATACATTGAACTAAGGAGTGAAGGCTCTCTACAAATGAAAACTATGAGACTTGATAAAAGTCTTGATGAAAACTAAACTTCCTTGATAAAGGAAATTGAAGAAGACATAGCATCTTAGGATCCATAGCATGGATTGGAAAACTGACATTATTAAAGTGTCCATACTACACAGTCAGCTATTGATTCAATGCAATCCTTAACAAAATTTCAATGGCATCTCTCACAGAAATAGAAAAAAAATTTCTCCCAATCTTGTATAGAACCACAAGATACCTCAAATGGCCCAAGCAATCATGAGAAAGACACACAGCTGGAGTCATCACACTTATTGTGTTAATTACTACAAAGCTAAGTTATTAGCTGAGTGTGGTGCGGTGCTGGCACAAAAACAGACACAGACCAAAGTAAAACCAGAGACCCCAGAGGCAAATCCACACGCCTCCTGTCAAGTAACGATTGACAAGGGAGCAACAGATGCTTGTTGAGGAAAGGGCAATCGCTTCCACATACTGGTATTGGAAAACTAAATAAACAAATGGAGAAAAATGAAATTATAACCCTATTGTACACAACTCCCCAAAACTAACTCAAAATGAATTAAAGATGTAAGTATATGACCCGATGCTATAAAATCCTGAGAGAAAACATAGGGAAGAAGGTCCCTTTGGCATCAGTCATGACAATGATTTTTTAGATATTACACCAAAAGCAAAAGCACCAGAAGCAAAAAGGAAAAAAAAAAATCAACAGGTGGGACTAATCAATGTTAAAAACTTCTGCACATCAAGGGAAACAGCAAAATGAAAATAATCTATGAAGTGGGAGAATATAACCTAATAAAAGAAATGGGCAAAGGAAATAGATAAAACACTTTTCCAAAGATGTGTCTACATGGCCAACGGCACATGAAAAGATGCTCAGCATCACTGATCAGGAAAAAATACAAAATCACAATGAGATATTACTTCACACCTGTTAGAACAGCTCTCACAAAGAACACAAATGTTGGTGACGATGTGAAAAAATGAAACCCTTGTACATTACTGGTGTAAACCAATGTATATTATTAGTTTATTGGTATAAACCCTTGTATATTATTGGGGCTATAAATTGGTAGAGCCACTGTAAGAAATTCCAGACATCCTGGACTGTGAAGTCAAGTGGGCCTTAGAAAGCATCACTACCAACAAAGCTAGTAGAGCTGATGGAATTCCTATTGAGCTGTTTCAAATCCTGAAAGATGATGCTGTGAAAGTGTGGCATTCAACATGCCAGCAAATTTGGAAAACTCAGCAGTGGCCACAGGACTGGAAAAGGTCAGTTTTCATTCCAATCCCAAAGAAAGGCAATGCCAAAGAATGCTCAAACTACTGCACAATTGCACTCATCTCACACGCTAGGAAAGTAATGCTCAAAATTCTCCAAGCCAGGCTTCAGCAATTCGTGAATGGTGAACTTCCTGATGTTCAAGCTGGTTTTAGAAAAGGCAGAGGAAGCAGAGATCAAATTGCCAACATCTGCTGGATCATGGAAAAAGCAAGAGAGTTCCAGAAAAACATCTATTTCTGCTTTAATGACTACACCAAAGCCTTTGACTATGTGGATCACAATAAACTGTGGAAAATTCTGAAAGAGATGGGAATACTAGACCACTTGACCTGCCTCTTGAGAAATCTGTATGCAGGTCAGGAAGCAACAGTTAGAACTGGACGTGGAACAACAGACTGGTTCCAAATAGGAAAACGTCAAGGCTGTATATTGTCACCCTGCTTATTTAACTTCTATGCAGAGCAGTACATCACGAGAAACGCTAGACTGGAAGAAATACAAGCTGGAATCAAGATTGCTGGGAGAAATATCAATAACCTCAGATATGCAGATGACACTACCCTTATGGCAGAAAGTGAAGAGGAACTAAAAAGCTCTTGATGATAGTGAAAGAGGAGAGTGAAAAAGTTGGCTGAAAGCTCAACATTCAGAAAACGAAGATCATGGCATCCGGTTCCATCACTTCATGGGAAATAGACGGGGAAACGGTGGAAACAGTGTCAGACTTTATTTTTCTGGGCTCCAAAATCACTGCAGATGGTGACTGCAGCCATGAAATTAAAAGACGCTTACTCCTTGGAAGAAAAGTTATGACCAACCCAGATAGCATATTCAAAGCAGAGACATTACTTTGCCGACTAAGGTCTGTCTAGTCAAGGCTATGATTTTTCCAGTGGTCAGGTATGGATGTGAGAGTTGGACTGTGAAGGAGGCTGAGCGCCAAAGAATTGATGCTTTTAAAGTCTGGTGTTGGAGAAGACTCTTGAGAGTCCCTTGGACTGCAAGGAGATCCAACCAGTCCATTTAAAGGAGATCAACCCTGAGATTTCTTTGGAAGGAATGATGCTAAAGCTGAAGCTCCAGTACTTTGGCCACCTCATGGGAAGAGTTGACTCATTGGAAAAGACTCTGATGCTGGGAGGGATTAGGGGCAGGAGGAGAAGGGGACAACAAAGGATGAGAGGGCTGGATGGCATCACGGACTCAATGGACGTGAGTGAGTGAACTCCAGGAGTTGGTGATGGACAAGGAGGCCTGGCGTGCTGCGATTCCTGGGGTTGCAAAAAGTTGGACACGATTGAGCGACTGAACTGTGAGAAATATGGTGGTTCCTCCATAAATAAAAAATTACCATATGATTCTACTTCAGGCTGGATATATATCCAAAGGAAATGGAAACAGAAGCTTGAAGAGGTATCCATACCCATAAGTTTATTGCAGCACTACCCACAATAGCCAAGATATGGAAACAACCTAAGTGTCATCAACAGAGGCATGAAGCTGTGAGACGTATGTGTGTGTATATGAAAGTGTGAAAGTGGTAGTTAATCAGTTGTGTGATCCCATGGACTGTAGCCTGCGGGGCTCCTCTGTCCATGGAATTCTCCAAGCAAGATACTATATATATATATATATATATATAAAATCCAGCCATTAGAAAGATGGGAATCATGCTATTTGTGACAACATAGATGGACCTTAAAGGCATTAAGCTAAGTGAAGTAAATCAAAGATAAGTACAGCATGTTATTACTTATATGTGAAATCTTAAAAACCAAACTCATAAAAACAGAGAGTAGAACAGTGGCTACCAGAGGCTGGGGTTGGGGGTGGGGTAGGAAGTTGGTGATGTGTATTTAAGGGTGTAAACTGGAGTGATTTCGCACAGAGTAGTGATTATAGTCAACGATACTGTATTATAAGTTTCAAAGTTGCTAAGAGACTAGATCTTAACTGTTACCACCATAAAAAAAGAAATGATAATTATTTGATGGGCTAAAGCCCTGAACTAATCCTATGGTGGTAGTCATTGCAAGTATATACAAGTATATAAAACCAACACACTGTACACCATCAATGTACACAACACTTTATGACAATTATAATTCAACTGAAAATGAAAAAATAAAAGATCACTGTGGGTTTTATGTAAACAACTGTTATTCAGTGAATTATTACTGAACAATGGCTGTTATTGAAACTGACTATATCAATAGATCCTCAACAGTCATTTAAATCATTTCAAGAGCAGAAACGAGGAGCTCTAGGGTGTCTAGAAATCAGCAGCCAGGGGCAAAGGGCAGGAAAACATGAAGCCTAAAATGTAAGAGGCCTGCACCAACCATATGTGACATCCCACTAAAGCGATGACGCAAGTAGCAAGAACATAATTCAGTAATTAGCAGGTGACAGGAGTGACCATCAGCATCAGAACGGTGTGGGCAGCATATTCAAGTACGTGCACGCAGCAGTGAAGACCCAGCACAGCCAGAGAAGCCCAAATGCGGCCACATCAGCCTCAAAACTGCGAAAAGGACACCGCCAACAGAGTGAAATAAACTTACAGAACAGGAGAAAATGCTTGCAAATCACACATCTGACAAGGTGTTAATAAATACATTCAACAGATCTAAAATAATAAAGAGCTCCTGCAACTTAACTAAAGACAAACAACCTGATTAAGAAATGACCAAATGATTCTACATAGACATTTCTCTAAAAAGGATACATGAATGGGCAACCAGAAAATGAGAAGGTGCTTAAGATGATGAGTTTTTAGCTAAATGCAAAACAAAACCAAAATAAGACATTATCTTACACAAATTAGCATAGTTACTCTTGAAAAAACCCAGAAAACAACAACTGCTTTGGAGGAGGAGGAGACATTCAAACACTTGTGCACTGCTGTTAACTTTTTTAAATGCAGCAATCACTATGGGAAACACATGGCAGATCCTCAAAAAATCAAAACTAGAAACACCACAGGACCGAGCCTCCAAATACTAGGGACATGTCCAAAATAACAGAAAGCAAAGACCTGAAGAGACATTTGCAAACTCATGTCCACAGCGGCACTTTTCCAACAGTGAAGAGGTGAAAACAACGCAAATGTCGACCTTCTGACCAATGGATGAACAAAATACAGTGTAAAAGCCAATGGAATATGATGCGGCCTTTAAAAGGAAGGAACATGGAGAAAACTCGAAGACAATATTCCAGTGAAATAAACGTGCCACACACACACAAGTGCTTTAGAATTCCACACACATATATAAGTCATCAAATATATATAACATTAACGTAAAATGATGGATACTAGTGGTTGGGGAGAGAGAAAATAACGACCTGTTTTTTTAGGTGAGTTCTGTAGGGACCAGTTTTGTAAGGTGGAAAAGTTAAGAGGGAGATTTTTAGCATAGCAACTATATACTGGATACTGGAATAACATATAGAGGATATTGGAACTATATACAGGAGTATACTGGATACTAACGGCCAGTACAGCAAACACTGGGCTTGTGTTCAACTACAGACACTTTTGTTTGAAATGTAACTTTCCAACATAACATAAACTAGTCTGTATTATATAAAACATTCTTCAAGGGGATTCATTTTCTGAAAAACGTTTTAGACAGAAGCGACAGTAATGCTAAATTTCCAAGGAAGATTAAGGTTCTGTGGGTATCAGTATAAACTTATATGCATTGTCTCTAGTTACTGAAATAAGTAATTTCTAATTACTGATAAAGAGAAGATTGTTTCTTAAAAATTTAAAATACAAGTAATAAGAGCAAAAAAAAAAAAAGGAAAAAACAAAAGATCTCAAACTTTATACATCACAAAACTAAAAAGAACAAACTAAGCCCAAAGTTAGCAGGAGGAAGGAAATAACAAAGCCTAGTGCAGACGTGAGCACAATGGAAACCAGAGAAACATCAGAAAAGGTCAACAAACCCGAGTTGGTTTTCTGAAAAGAACACATTCATTTCGTTACTTACCCCTGGCAGGAATGTGAGGACGCTTTCGCTAAGGAAACTCATTCTGTTTTGCAGCTTGCTGTCCTCACAGCCTTTTTCTAAGTCCAGCTGAATTTACTTTGCTTAAAAAAAGCAAGGAATGCGTGTTGGCTTCATCACAGCAACTCCTGTTCCCCCTCCTCCTGGACCCGCCTCGCCCAGCACTTCACTCGCCTCCTGCTTCTCAGACTCCAGTCAGCTGGTTTCACCTGGTCATCCGCACCGGCTGGCCGTCCTCAGTCGCCAGCACCAAGCCTCGCTCTTAGTCTCATAACACCCGCACGCTGTTGTTTCTCTTCCTCCTCTGTCCCCTGTCCCCAGGGCCCCGAGGGCCGTGGGAGGACGGGCACTGTCTCTTCCCCTCATCGATGCTCTGCCCTCAGCGTCTGCACCCGGGGGCCTCCCCTCTGGCTCTTCCCCAGCATCTCCCACAGCAGATGGAGGAAATGCAGACATCCATCTGTCCGAGCTCTCCTCTGAATTATGATTCCCTGCAGACTCCCTGGGACTCCAGAGTGCTAGGTGTTACTGTAGCGACAGTGAATCTTGTTTTAAAACCTTCTTTCTCAGCAAAAGTCCTGACCTGAAGCTCGCTTACACTAAGTCCTCTGAGGACCCCACCGCAAACCGCCCCCCTCTGCTCCCTAAGCTGACCCCTCATCCAGCGGAGCCCCGGTGTGGACACGCAGAGTGAGGCAGGCTCAGCACGTGTCCTGCCCAAGGTCGGTGCCAGACACAGCTCCACGGTCCTCTCCCCGAGACTTCCTCTGTCCTGTCTGCTTCCTGCCCTGAGACTGAATACGAGGCAGCGCACACCTGCCGGGACCTGGCTCCAGAGCTCTGGGCAGGGAGCTGCCGGCCAGGGTGGGCCAGGGGCTGCTGAGTCTACAGTTGCAGGGACAGGGCCCCCAGACCTGCTGTCCCCCAGGCGCCACCGCAGCGGCTGGGTCGGCCCCGCTGCCTGCACGGAGAGCGTGGCACGTGTCCTGTGAGGAGCCGGTTTTATCCCCAGTGCTGTCCATCCGCCTCTCGGGTGATTAAGCAATTAAAGATGCTAACTCAACAGCCAGACCGCAGGTGAAAACACTTCTGTGTCCTCTGTGGAAAATGAAAGCTGAGGAAGCATAGTCGGGCATTAAAGGGAGAAGCGGAGGTGCACCGGTCACTTCCTTTCTGCGCTTTCTCCTGGGCGCGCTCCTCGGGGCGGTGTCATCTCGTCACAGCTCTGAGCTCCATCCCGCTCAGGAGTCTGGCTCCAGTGACTTCACACTCCATGGTGCGGAGCTCTGTTTCTAGTCTGGAAAGCAGCCCATTTTGAAGCCATCTTTCCCACTTCAAAATGCTGTGGGTCCCTAACGCCCCCAGGCCTCCACAGGAGGACGATGCCTTTTATGGGGACAGTTACTCGAGCGCTTTGTAGGGACGCAGTCACGCCTGTTTTCACATTGTCTATGGGCAGCGTCTACCTGCAAAGGTGGCCTTGATAGGTGTGGCAGAGACCACACAGCTCGTGACTAAAACATCCACTCGCCGAGGCTTCATAAAAGTCAGCCTCATGCGGCTTTCCACGGCCAGGCCGAAGATCTCTCGTGGTGAGGGTCACACTGCACTTGATTCTGCGCTGCTGCAGATTCTGACTCTCTGCTGCGCCTCTGACTCTCTGCAACTCCAGGGACGGCAGCACAGCGGCGTCCCCGTCCCTCAGCATCTCCTGGAATTTGCTCAAACCCATGCCCACTGAGTCACTGATGCCATTCAACCACCTCATCCTCTGTTGCCCCTTGCTCCTCCTGCCCGCAATTTCCCCCAGCAAATATGTGGCCTGTTTCCAGATATCTTTTGACATTGATTTCTAACATAATTCCAAGTGGTAAGAGAACAGACTCTGTATGATGTCAGCACCTTTAGACCATGAAATGTTGGCACCTTGTTTTATGTGCCAGGATCTAATCCAGCGTCTCCTGGTTTACAGTCTATGGGAACTTGAATCGAATTTGTACCCTGTTGCTGTGTGACAATTATGTAAATCTTAATTATGTTGAATTGGTTCACAGTGCTCTTTGGATCTACTTCTTTGTATATTCATTCTATTAATTTTTGATATTGAAAGTCCAAATAAAAAATCTTCATTTATCCACTTAAAAATAATTGTAATATATAGTGGAACTATATGTAACCGCGTTCTGTATTTTCCAGGTCTCCTGTAAATGTGTCATCATACTTTCATAATTAAAAAAAGGAAACACATTTTTAAAGAGATTTGCCTCAAGCGCCTCCTTGTATATAGTGCTCCTACTGCCCCACATCCACCCCACGTGATGGTCCGAGACGCCTCAGCCCTGGGCCAACCACACATTCCCATGGGCTTCCGACAGGCTTTCCATCGAGAAGTTTCTCTTTTTTGCTGTCTTTTGCTTCCTATTGGGTCTGTGTTCACGTCTTCATTCTTCTTTTAGGGCTAATTCAGAGTCTTCTAATCCTAATTCAGGATTGGGAACTCATGTACACCCGAGATGGACTCATGTCAATGTATGGCAAAACCAATACAGTAATGTAAAGTAAAATAAAGTAAAAACAAAACAAAACAAAACAAAAACAAACAAAACTGAGTCTTCTCAAGGCACCATTTAGGATGAGGAACTGTCAACTCCCAAGGTCCTGTCCACTGTCACTTCTCAGGTCAAGGACTCCAAAGCCCACACTATAGGTTCTTCTTCACATTTGCTGCAAATAGCTCGCTCACTTTACTTCTGTGATTCCACTTCTTTCCCAAATCAGAATTTTCTTGGGGAAACTTACTTGGACACTGTTCAGTTCAGTTCAGTCACTCAGTTGTGTCCGACTCTTTGTGATCCCATGAACTGCAGCATGCCAGGTCTCCCTGTCCATCACCAACTCCCGGAGTCCACCCAAACTCATGTCCATTGAGTCGGTGATACCATCCAACCATCTCATCCTCTGTTGTCCCCTTCTCCTCAGGCCTTCAATCCTTCCCAGCATCAGGGTCTTTTCCAATGAGTCAGTTCTTCGCATCAGGTGGCCAAATTATTGGAGTTTCAGCTTCAACATCAGTCCCTCTAATGAATATTCCGGACTTATTTCCTTTAGGATGGACTGACTGGATCTCCTTGCAGTCCAAGGGACTCTCAAGAGTCTTCTCCAACACCACAGTTCAAAAGCATCAATTCTTTGGCGCTCAGCTTTCTTTATAGTTCAACTCTCACATACATGACTACGGGAAAAACCATAACCTTGACTAGACGGAACTTTGTTGGCAAAGTAATGTCTCTGCTTTTGAATATGCTATCTACATTGGTCATAACTTTCCTTCCAAGGAGTAAGCATCTTTTAATTTCATGGCTGAAGTCACCATTTGCAGTGATTTTGGAACCCCCAAAAATAAAGTCTGCCACTGTTTCCCCATCTATTTCCCATGAAGTGATGGGACCAGATGCCATGATCTTAGTTTTCTGAATGTTGAGCTTTAAGTCAACTTTTCACTCTCATCTTTCACTTCGATCGAGGCTCTTTAGTTTTTCTTTGCTTTCTGCCATAAGGGTGGTATCATCTGCATATCTGAGGTTATTGATATTTCTCCCAGCAATCCTGGACCCTGAATAGGTGAATGTTTTTATATATAGAACAAATGGCTATAACTGGAACAAAATGTTTCCATTCACAGTAGCTATTCTCCTTACGTGAAGGTATTAGTTTTTTCTCTTCAGTTATGTATGGGTTGGCTAAAAAGTTCATTTGGGTTTTTCTGGAAGATGTATGGAAAAACATGAATGAACTTTTCGGCTAATCCAACAATATAGACAAAACATCGGCAGGGTGGTTAGGCATTGGGTCAGTAAGTGTCTAAGCCACCTTTGAGCAGATGATGCATGGACTGAGGTGGATAGGGCCCAGGATTCTCACTGTTGGTGGAATATTTATACACACAGAAGAGGGGAGGGGCAGGATAAGCCATGGGGTTCAGTTTTCAGTTGGAGGAGTCAGGACTAACCCATGTTTTTGTTGTTCAGTTGGTCAGTTGTATTTGACTCTTTTGTGACCACGTGGACTGTAGCCCGTCAAGCTCCTCTGTCCATGGGATTTCCCAGGCAGGAACACTGGAGTGAGTTGCCATTGCCTTCTCCAGGGGATCTTCCCGACCCAGGGACTGAACCTGAGTCTCCTGCATTGGTAGGAAGGTTCTTTACCACTGAGCCACCGGGGAAGCCCAGTGACAAGTTGTCGATCATCATAACATTTGTGTAGATTGAGTTAGAAAACTGCTTGTTTTTTTAAGCAAGCAAGGGGACTCTGCTAGTGACTTGGGGATGAAACCCACTGCCAGCTTGCTTCATTCAACCCGGTCCTACAGATGCTTGTTGGGTGCTGGCTAGGCCCCCAGGAGGCTCAGTGTGGGCTGTCGTAATCCACCCCAGAGGACACAGGACAAGCAATGGATGAAAACCAATTGACAACCAGGATTCTGAACACTTCAGCCTCTGCTCAACACATCTCTCCTCTCCTGCTTTGGACTCAGAGTGAGCTCTTAAAGCCCTGTATGTGCATCAAGAAGTGAATGAATAAAGAAGTTGTGGTGTATATATATGTGTGTGTGTGTGTGTGTGTGTGTGTGTGTGTGTATGTAATGGAATGTTACTCAGTGATAAAAGGAGCACATTGAGACACTTCTAGTGAAGAGGTTGAACCCAGAACCTATTACACAGAGTGAAGTGAGTCAGAAAGAGACAAGTATCATAATTAACAGATATATATGGACTCTAGAAAGATGGAACCGATGAACCTATTTGGAGGGCAGGAATAGAGATGCAGATGGAGAGAACAGGCTTGTGGACACAGTGGGGCAAGGCGAGAGTGGGATGATTTGAGAGAATAGCATTGAAACATACATATTAATGTATGTAAAACAGAGCCAGTGGGAGTTTGACGTAAGGTGCGAGGAGCTCAACCCAGTGCTCCCTAAGGGGTGGGAGGTGGGAGGAAGGGAACACGTGTACACCTATGGCCAATTCCTGTCGATGTATGGCAGAAGCCACCACAACATGGTAAAGCAATTATCCTCCAAATAAAAACAAACAAATATCCCTTTAGCGTCCGTGTCTCTCCTCACGCTTTCAGAGGCTGCTGGGCCCCCTCTGCTTTAGGAGTTTATCTAGCCTGAGTAAAAATGAATGAGGGCAAGAACAAATGATTGCACACACACATGGGTGAAGGGAAATCTCTTCCTTCAACAGACTCCTACCAGTAAATGCTGAAGGCTGAAATGAGACCACTGTGTATGTTTCAACTCGGGAGGGTGTTGTGGTGGGAGCTGAGGTGAGTCGTGATGAACAGCCGCATGTTAGGACAGTCTCAGGACATCTCCCAGCAAAGAACTTGCTGACCGATCGCAAGGCCCATGGTCCGTGTAACATGGAGACACCTGCCAGGCACCTCTGACAGGGCTGGGACAGGCAGGCGCAGTGTGTCCCCCAGCAGGAAGCACTGAGAATGTCACAGGGCCTTTATTTCTTTTAAAAGAGTTCCCCACCCCCAATGTGGACCATTTTTAAAGTCCTTATGTTTTTCACTTTTGTCCAAGAGGCATGTGGGATCTTAGCTCCCCACCCAGGAATGGAACCCGCGCCCCCTGCGATGGAAGGCGAAGTCCTAACCACTGGGCCACCGGGGAAGCCCCAGCATCTTGTCTGGTTCAGGAAGCTTTACTGAGATAGCACTGACACGGAAAGTATGTGAGTGCAAGGTGTACAGCATGGTACTTGATACAGGAATATACTGTGAAATTATTACCCAGGAAGGCTGACACCTCCGTCGCCTCAGAGAATTAGCTTTTCTCCCAGCCGGTGGTGACAGCATGGGAGCTGTGCCCTCTCGCTGACTCTCCAGGATATGGCGCGTGTATAGTGCAGGACTGATGGGGACCGGCCCCAGGCGGCGCATCAGACCCTCAGAACTTCCTCATTTTCTGACTGGGACTCAGCGCCCTTGGACCAGCATCTCCTCATTCCCCTGACCTCCCGGCCCCTGGAAACCACCATCTCACTCTCTGTTCCTGAGTTCAGCTTCTTCAGATTCCACACACAGAAGCTGGCACACAGTACTTTTCTTTCTCTGTGCAGTGTATCTCAATTAGCATAGTTACTGACATGGAAAGTATGTGAGTGCGAGGTGTACAGCATGGTACTGTGATACAGGAATATACTGTGAAATTATTACCCAGGAAGGCTGACACCTCCGTCGCCTCAGAGAATTAGCTTTTCTCGCAGCCGGTGGTGACAGCATGGGAGCTGTGCCCTCTCGCTGACTCTCCAGGATATGGCGCGTGTATAGTGCAGGACTGATGGGGACCGGCCCCAGGCGGCGCATCAGACCCTCAGAACTTCCTCATTTTCTGACTGGGACTCAGCGCCCTTGGACCAGCATCTCCTCATTCCCCTGACCTCCCGGCCCCTGGAAACCACCATCTCACTCTCTGTTCCTGAGTTCAGCTTCTTCAGATTCCACACACAGAAGCTGGCACACAGTACTTTTCTTTCTCTGTGCAGTGTATCTCAATTAGCATAGTGCTCTTGAGGACTATCCATGAGGCTGCAAATGGCATTATTTCATTCTTTTCTTAAGGCTATGTAATATTCCATCGCTGGGGAAGGAAATGGAAACCCACCCCAGTATTCTTGCTTGGAGAATCGCATGGAAAGAGGAGCCTGATGAGCTGCAGCCCTGAGGTCACAGAGTTGGACATGACTGAGCGACTAAGCGTAGCACAGCACTGACTTCAATGGTACCAACTTCTAGTTATAAAGTAAGTAAGTCACGCATATATAATGTACAACATGGCTCAGTAGATGAGTATACTGTGTCCCATGACGAAAAGTGGTAAGAGAATCAATCTTCAAAGATTTCACCACAAGAAAAAAGTTCTGTCGGTACAGTACAGTGTGGAGGTGGGTAGATGTTAACTAGACTTACGGAACTCATCATCTGTAATGAATGCAAATATTCAATCATAATCTTGTAAGTCCTGAAGTGATATAATGTCACACTTATTATACTTCAATAAAAATAGTCACTCAATACTTAAAGAAGAGAATTAGTTATTATTGAAGGCATCTACTAGATATTTATCACATTAAGCATTATTTCTATTGACTCCAGAGCAGATCTTAGGAGTTTTAGGATCCCTCAGGAGCAGCAGAAAGGGGGAAACAGTGGGAAAACATGAGGCCAAGACATCAGGAGTCTGCATCAACCACAGACGAAACTCTACAGAACACTGAGATAAAAAGAAAAAGGGAATTCAGTATGTAAACAATGATGAAGGTGACCACCAGCATCAGGCTGGTGTGGGCGGCTCTGATCTCCGAGGGGCTTCTGTGGTGCCCAGTGTGGGTGTGGATATACTGCACCCTCTGGCGGTGTCTGAGCAGGAGAAGCACCATGGAGCCACTGGACCAGACCATGAGGGTAAGAAACAGGCATCAGAGATGAACTACAAGTAGCCAAAGCGTGTGACAGTACCTGAGATTGAGCAGAACCAATTGCCTTGGGAATCAGTATAGTTGTGGGTGTCCTGATGACCAGTGATTTTCAGAGGAACAGGGATGTACATTAGGAGACTGAGTATCCCGCAGGTGCAGCAGGAAGGACCAGTGACCCTGGGGGCCCTTCCTCTGAGCATCGCCCACTCCGCTCTCCTGGGCTGAGAGTGCAGGACTGGCAGGTGCTCAGGACGCAGGTGGAGCCCCGGGCGGTGCTGAGGGCCACCCTCTGTGCGTAATACACAGACTCACACCCGAGGCCGGACAGGGGCTCCCTTGACACAAAAGCTGCCATTGTGTGGGGAATGCCCGGGGAGAGAAGAACCAGGAGGTTGGCCAGGGCCAAATGTGGCAGAAGCATCTGTGTGGGTCTCTGCTTGTGGCCCAGCAAGACTGGAGAGGTGCTGCGGGAGAAAAGGATGGCATTGCCTAGAGCTCCAACCACCACCTGGAACAGAAAGACGGTTTTCACAGCCGCCTCCCCTGCGTTTCTCAGGGCATCTTTGTGAACAGACATGGAGAGGACGTCAGAGTGGCCCGGAGCGGAAAGGCAGCGGAGCTGGTGTCGACATCAGGAGGCGTCTCCCAGAACCAACACCAGGAAAGGATTCCTTTCTCCTCTTCTGAGAAGGGAGACACGGTCATGCTCCACAGGAGGGGCTCAACCTGGAGCACACATGCATGATACCGTTACACTTTTCACCGATTATATTTAATTCTATTGTTCGGCATTTCCCTAGTCTCCACCAGCAGGTAAGGTCCATGAAGCTAAGAACCCCACCACTTGTTCAGTAACATGGTGTGATGCATAAGAGATGTTACAAAATCTGTACTAAGTGTAGGACAGTGTGGCAGGAGACAGGCGAGCAGGCGCACTAGCCCCTCAGAGACATCCCTGCGTATTGTAAGCGTCTGTTAAGAAAGAAACGGAAAATGCACAATGCCGGCGAGCTTTAAGACCGCACAACTAATTTAAACACAGTTGCAGGAGAGTCAGTTATTCACACGGGACACTCACATGTCCTCAGAATGACCACACACAGTATAACTTAAAAAATCCGTTGTGGACCTGCACTTTCTAGCTCCTCGCGTGAGGAGCTTGGGAGTCACCTCCATGTCCTAAAAACAAGGAAAACACTGAATAGCCTGAAAATTCTTGGATCAATAAGAGAGGTGAGAGACAGGGGAATCACTGCCTCCACTAGGGAAGAGACAGCAGGGGAAGAGAAGGAATCAAGACACATTGGAGCAGAGATTCCTGAGCAGAAAGCCCTCGGGAAGAAGCCCTGGGTAGGAAATTTGTTGTCATAACAATGGATCGATGGAGACTCAGTGTGTAGGAGTCTGACAGTTAGAATCTCCAGGAGGACCACTCATCCCACAGTCCTGTGAGTCTGATGATATTTCCCTCAGCTGATATCAGAGAGAAATCCATCCCCTTCTGCTTCCTTACTGGGAGAGGAAAGCAAACATTTTCAACTACATCAGAGCACTGGATTCTTCTTAACTGAATCTGCTTTCCTGGGTAGGTAGTTCAGTTCAGTCACTCAGTCATGTCTGACTCTTTGCATCCCCATGAATCACAGCACGCCAGGCCTCCCTGTCCATCACCAACTCCCGGAGTTAACTCAGACTCACATCCATCAAATCAGTGATGCCATCCAACCATCTCATCCTCGGTCATCCCCTTCTCCTCCTGCCCCCAATCCCTCCCAGCATCAGAGTCTTTTCCAATGAGTCAACTCTTCCCATGAGGTGGCCAAAGTACTAGAGTTTCAGCTTTAGCATCATTCCTTCCAAAGAAATCCCAGGGCTGATCTCCTGCAGAATGGACTAGTTGGATCTCCTTGCAGTCCAAGGGACTCACCCTCAAGAGTCTTCTCCAACACCACAGTTCAAAAACATAAATTCTTCGGTGCTCAGCTTTCTTCACAGTCCAACTCTCACATCCATACCTGACTACTGGAAAAACCATAGCTTTGACTAGACGGGCCTTTGTTGGCAAAGTAATGTCTCTGCTTTTGAATATGCATCTAGTTAACTAGAGCCTAACCAGCAGGGTTTCCACGGAGCCTGACTCACCTGGGGAGGGATATCCCCAGCTCCAGCCCGCTCTAGCTGTGCTGTCCTGTTCAAGAGGGAGAAAAACATGGAGAAACAGGAGGTTCACAGTCCAGAGGCATAGGCTCAGGGACTGACTGAGACCTCATCTTAGGAGGTGGAACCTTCCTTCTCCCTGAGAAAAGAGAAAGAGGGCCCAGGCTGGACAGCTGGTGTTCATCGAGTGGAGTAAAACTGAAGGTTTATTCTCATGCATACACTCCACGGACAAATCTAGTGGCAGAAGCTGAGTTCTGCTGGGGTAAAGAGAAACTGTGCCCACGCCTGAGGTCAAAGAAGACTTCCCTGTCTGTACAAGAGCAGGAAGGCTTCCAGGGGCCAAAAAGGGAGGAGGGCCCCACCCCCTAATAAGGGTGGATATGCACCCACAGGTTTGTGGTGGGATCCGTCTTAGCCCATGCATGTTGAGGAGGGTTCAGGGATTAGTCAGGTGTCAAGAAAGAGACAAGGAACAAAAAGAATAAAATACTTAGGAATATATCTACCTAAAGAAACAAAAGACCTATATATAGAAAAGGATAAAACACTGATGAAAGAAATCAAAGAAAATACAAACAGATGGAGAAATATACCATGTTCATGGATTAGAAGAATCAATATAGTGCAAATGATTATACTACCCAAAGCAATCTATAGATTCAATGCAATACCTATCAGGCTACCAACAGTATTTTCCACAGAACTAGAACAAATAATTTCACAATTTGTATGGTAATACAAAAAACTTGAATAGCCAAAGCAATCTTGGGAAAGAAGAATGGAACAGAAGGAATCAACCTCCCTGACTTCAGGCTCTGCTACAAAGCCACAGTCATCAAGACAGTATGGTACTGGCACAAAGACAGAAATATAGATCAATGGAACAAAATAGAAAGCCCAGAGATAAATCCACACACCTATGGACACCTTATCTTTGACAAAGAAGGCAAGAATATACAACGGAGAAAAGACAATGTCTTTAACAAGTGGTGCTTGGAAAACTGGTCAACCACTATAAAAGAATGAAACTAGAACACTTTCT
Organism: Aepyceros melampus; assembly: GCA_006408695.1. NCBI lineage: Eukaryota > Metazoa > Chordata > Mammalia > Artiodactyla > Bovidae > Aepyceros > Aepyceros melampus. The sequence goes on along the minus strand of SJXQ01001805.1, from coordinate 101,907 downwards.
AACACCATACACAAAAATAAACTCAAAATGGATTAAATAGCTAAACGTAAGAGACATTACTTTGCCGACTAAGGTCCATCTAGTCAAGGCTATGGTTTTTCCTGTGGTCATGTATGGATGTGAGAGTTGGACTGTGAAGAAGGCTGAGCACTGAAGAATTGATGCTTTTGAACTGTGGTGTTGGAGAAGACTCTTGAGAGTCCCTTGGACTGCAAGGAGATCCAACCAGTCCATTCTGAAGGAGATCAGCCCTGTGATTTCTTTGGAAGGAATGATGCTAAAGCTGAAACTCCAGTACTTTGGCCACCTCATGTGGAGTTGACTCATTGGAAAAGACTCTGATGCTGGGAGGGATTGGGGGCAGGAGGAGAAGGGGATGACAGAGGGTGAGATGGCTGGATGGCATCACTGACTCGATGTGTGTGAGTCTGAGTGAACTCCGGGAGTTGGTGATGGACAGGGAGGCCTGGCGTGCTGCAATTCACGGTATTGCAAAGAGTCAGACACGACTGAGTGACTGAACTGATAAGAAAGCTGTGCTACCTATACACAATGGAATATTACTCCGCTATTAAAAAGAATGCATTTGCATCAGTTCTACTGAGGTGGATGAAACCCCATCCTATTATACAGAGTAAAGTAAACCAGAAAGAAAAACACCAATACAGTGTACTAACACATATATATAGAATTTAGAAACATGGTAATGATAACCCTGTATGCGAGCAGCAAAAGAGACACGGATGTATAGAACAGTCTTTTGGACTCTGTGGGAGAAGGCGAGGGTGGGATTATTTGAGAGAATAGCATTGAAACATGTATATTATCATATGTGAAACATATCGCCAGTCCAGGCTCGATGCATAAGACAGGGTCCTCAGGGCTGGTGCACTGGGATGACCCAGAGAGACGGGATGGGGAGGGAGGTGGGAGCGGGGTTCAGGATGGGGAACACATGTATACCCATGGCTGATTCATGTGAATGTATGACAAAAAACACTACAATATTGTAAAGTAATTTAAAAATTAAAAAAAAAGAGACAAGGTAATTGGCCAAAGGTAAACAAAGACAATGGAGAAGGCAATGGCACCCCACTCCAGTACTCTTGTCTGGAAAATCCCATGGACAGAGGAGCCTGGTAGGTTGCAGTCCATGGGGTCACAAAGAGTCGGACATGACTGAGCGACTTCACTTTCACTTTTCACTTTCATGCATTGGAAAAGGAAATAGCAACCCACTCCAGTGTTCTTGCCTGGAGAATCCCAGGGACGGGGGAACCTGGTGGGCTGCAGTCTATGGGGTCGCACAGAGTCAGACACAACTGAAGTGACTCAGCAGCAGCAGCAGCAAACAAAGACAATATTTTAAGTTATACTATGAAACTGTACAGTAACCACAGCAATTATTTAGAATTTAGACCAACAGAAGTTTGGTTTGTTTGTTTTTGTGGAGTTTTTAAAGACCTACTGACAAATGTCCTTTTTGCCAGCAAATACAATCATTTGGTAATCTCAGAAATCATTCCTTGTTTCAAAGAGAAAAATTCCACTATAGTTTAATCCCATTTTCTCTGAGTGAAATCCCATCATGTAGACCAAAGATCAGCAAACTTTTTCTGTAAAGGGATAGATAGTGGTGGTTTAGGTTTTGTAGGTCCAGATGCAACTGAGCAACTCCATGTGTTTATGCAGCTGGGAAGGCAGCCATGGCCAATATGTTAACAGGTGAGCATAGCTGTGTTCACTGTGAAACTGTATTTCTAAACACAGAGGGCGCCTGTGCACACCACCACTCACAGCAGCATTGTTCACGGTAACAAGTAAGTGGAAACAGCCGCAGGTCCATCAGATGAGTGGATAGGCAAAACGCCAGCCTGTATCGCACAGGAATAGTATTCAGCTGGGAAAGGAAATGTGTAGCATGCTTGATATATGCTACAACACAAATGGACCTTGAAAACATGCTTAATGAAGCAAGTCAGGCACAGGTGGGGAAATAGCATATGATTCCAGCTATAAAAGTTACTTGGAGTAGGCAAATTCATTGAACCAGAAAGTAGAACAGAGGTTACCACTGACTGAGGGGAAGAGGGGTTGTTCAATGAGTAGCAAGTGTCTGCTGGGATGATGAAGTTTTGGGAATAGATGGTGGTAATGGTTATACACGGGCTTCCTGGTGGCTCAGATGGTAAAGAGTCTGCCTGCAATGCAGGAGACCTGAGTTGGGAAGATCCCTTGGAGAAGGAAATGGCAACCACTCCATTGTATTCTTGCCTGGAGAATTGCATGGACCGAGGAGCCTGGCGGGCTGCAGTCCATGGGGTCACAAAGAGTCGGACATGACTGATGGACTAAAGCTAAAGCTCAAACAAAGACCTGGAAGGATGGTCCTAAATGAGGGGTTTTCGTCACCTCTTCCTGTGCTCCTCATTCAGGACAGCCACACCCTTCCTCTCTGGGTGTATCTCTGCCCCCACTTCTGTCTTCAACAAATTCTTCTCCGTGTGCTCGTCACATGCTTTGCTGTGTCTCTAATAATGAACTTTATACCTTTTTTTTTTTTTTAAACAGTTTTTGCCTTCTTAAGACGGTAAAGCGTCTGCCTGCAATGTGGGAGACCCGGGTTCGATTCCTGGGTTGGGAAGATCCCCTGGAGAAGGAAATGGCAATCCACTCCAGCACTCTTGCCTGGAAAATCCCATGGACGGAGGAGCCTGATAGGCTATAGTCCATGGGGTTGCAAAGAGTCAGACACGACTGAGCGACTTCACTTTAATGACTTTGACTTTAAGACATTCTTGCTTTCTAGTGGGGGGAAGAACCAGGGTCACTCTGCTTCTAGCAGGCTCCTGGTGTTCTGGCAGGTAGGACTCCTGATTTTCATTCAGGCACTTAGGTTCAATTCCTGGGCATGGAAGGAAGATCGCTTTTCAGAACCCCTCACTGCCGTCTCTCTGAGGTCATCCCCACAGCTCATCACCACATCACTAAAGGTTTATTAACAGGTGCTCTATTTACCCACCACAATGCGTCCAGATATCAAGAGCAAACTCCTAGGTGCACTGAAAGGCAAAAACAAACAAAAGACACCCCAAACCCAACAGTTTGAAGATACAGAGCGAGCATCAGATACAGACACGGCAGGAAAGTTGGAATGGTCAGACCAGGAATGAAAATCAGCTACAGTCACTGTGCTGAGGGCTCTAGTGGATAAAGCAGACAGGTGCGAGAACAGCTGGGCAATGAGAGCAGGAGAGGGGAATTCTAAATTAGGAAGAAATGCTGGAGATCAAACACTGTCCCAGAAATTCAAGACTGACTTTGATGGGCTTCTTAGTAAATCAGATGCTGATGTGCAAGTAATCTCAGAGGGAGATTTACAGTGAACTCCCAGCTCTGGTCCCACTCAGATACACACCCCAGCACGTTCCCCCCTTCCACCTGCCAGCCAGGGCATGGACGGGCAGCTCAGGACAAGGCAGGGGAGCACCTGTCCTGCCCAAGGTGCTGACAACGCAGCTCTGAGCTCCTCTCCCGCTGAGAGCCGGCTCTCCTGTTTCCTGCCCTGAGACTGAACACAAGGGAGCACTCACCTGCCTGCACTCAGCTCCACACGCTGTGCAGGGAAGTGTCAGGATGGGCCCCAGGTATAGGGACAGGGCCCCTGGGCCCGCTCTCCCCACAGAGGAGCCATTATCATGTCATCTGGAGCGGAGGTGACACTGTCTGCATGGAGAGTCTGGGGCGTCTCCAGTGAGGGGCAGATCTTACCCCCAGTGCTCGTCACCCTCACCCACGCCTGGGGACTAGTGACAACTCCTGGCAGTTACTGAGAAGGTCCACACGAGCAGCTGAGTAGAGGGCAGGGAGAGTTTTCTGTGTTCCCTGTGGGAGAGCCCAAGTTTACAGTGACAGTCACAGCTGGGGGAGGGACACTCACAGAGCACCCGGGCTCCCTGCACTGTCTCCCGGTGGGCATTTTCCTTCATGGCCTCACTCTTCCAAACTGTTCCAAAGTGTGTTCTCACTGATCATCAGCACGGGATCTGGAGGCTGGGCTTTCCCCTCAGGTTAAGTTCCACAGCCCTTTCTATTTATGGCCTCAGGTGTGTTTAATCTGAAAATGCCCCCTTTGAAGCCAGAGTTTCCCTCCTCAGAATCCTTAGGTCTCCCTCACGTCCACATGACTCTGCAAGGACTTTGTCATTGATTCCAAGTCACCCGTGGAGCCCCCTCCTTGAGCCTCTCATTGGACATCCAGCCTGTCCCTGTGTTCTGGGCCTTGACTGCTGGAAAGACGGTTTCTGGACTCACAGACAGAGACTAAGAAATACCACTGATGAGGAAAAAGAGAGAGGTAACATTAGATCGTATGCTGCAGTCCACAGGGTCAGAGAGTCCAACTTGAGTTAGTGGCTGAACAACAGCATTAGAATACTTTAAAGTGATCACGGCAATCATCAGCTGATAGTCGGATCTTGGGTATCAGGTCCCTCAGCTGGGAAATAGTCCTGAGTTCATCCTTCTGACGCCCAGAGAGCAGAAAGGGTACAATCAATCGTCCCCACTGGGCTCCTTCTGCAGGGAGTTGATGCACTATGGCCAGTGGGCTTGTCCACAGTTCAGGTACTTGGGTTTGAGGAGAGAAGGCAGGCAGATAAGACAGTCACTGCCTCTTTAAAGCATTTAACTGTGGTCCCTGTCTGCTGAAAATATGCAGGATTTAATTATGCATCTGATTTAATGTGTTGACTGATTATTCATCCTCAGAATCTGCCCCCACACATTTAAACACATAGAACCTACTCTGTGTTGTCCCTAGTACTAGGTAATGAAGGTGCAAACAGAAACACTCATGGTCCTGGTCCTGAGATATGAGATGCTGGTTACATGAAGGAGATGGTTCATCATGAGGCTTCTCACTGAACTGGTGAAGGGTCTTGATTTAGCTGTCTATTAAGGTAGCTCCAGTCCCACGTGACTACTAGATGCTCTGATTGTAAACACACACTGGATTTCAAGCGTCTGTTAAGATAGAGAGACAGGAAACTACCTTTTCAAGAACTTTTTAAAATTGATTATAGCTTGTGCTCAGTTGCTCACTTGTGTCCGACTCGTTGCGACCCCATGGACTGTAGCCCGCCGGCTCCTCTGTCCCTTGGATTCTCCAGGCAAGAACACTGGAGCGGGTTGCCATGCCCTCCTCCAGGGGATCTTCCTGACCCCGGGATCGAGCCTCTGTCTCCTGTGTTGCAGGCAGTTTCTTTACTAGCTGAGCTATCAGCAAAGCCCCCATCCTTAATAAAATCTCACTTATTCCAGAAATAAGTCAACATTTGATGGGATTAAGGAGGTGGGATGTAAATAAGGAGGAAATAGGAACCATATTGAATAAAATCCCCTTGCAGGGGAGCTGAGAGGCAGTGGGGCACGTGGAGGCCACAGGCGAAACTAGTGGACTTGAGGTGGGTCCACCTGATGGAATTTCTTCTTCACATCTCCGATTTCTCCAAAAGACAGATTTGAGAGACAAGGTCTGCAGTATGGAGGCATTTGCTAATTCAGCAAATATTCTTGAGGTCAGCTCAGTGCCGGGCAGTGCGGGTCCATTTAGGGGCCCTGGACAGAGTACTCTGTCCTGAGAGGAGTAAACTGACCCTGGCAGGGTCTTCTTCATTTTCTTTATCATCACAGCTTCACATTTCAGGCAAGATTGTGACTTTTCCCCATTGACTTAATCAACCTCTCAGGTCCTGCCAGCTTCGTGTCATGGCCAGGTGGGTCGTGCTGGGGTCAGAAGGCTCAGCAACGTGCAGCAGAAACAGAACGCGGCATACTTCAATGTGCACTTGAAATGAATGCGTGGTTTGCAGCTGTTGAATGAAACTGATTGCATGCACACATTTTTACTGTTGAAACACGTCTTGTTTCCATCATATAAGGAACCTCCATCACACACTAGGTTACGCTTGCAGAAAATTAAAAGAAAACATTTGGAAATTGATCTGACAAAAACAATAATTGAAATAGAAATAAGTCCGGAAACCACAATATTACTTCTGGAAATGTAAGCGTCTCTCATACAATGTGTGTTAGTGATTCATGAACTGTTCTGTAATTCTCTGCTGCGCTTTTGCGCCACGCGGGCAGCAAACGGGGTCGTCCCGCCACAGCCACGCGCACACGAGAGCTCTCTACTCGCGCCTCGGGTCGGTGTCACTCGCTTTGCCCCGGATTCGGCGAAGACCGCCAGTGCCCAGACTCACAGCGTAGATCCTCAGGGAGCTCTGGTCGTCCTGGCTCGGATGCGATGCGGAGAAAAACGGACACAGCGGCTCCGCAGCGGGAACTTGAGTGAATGGAAAGATAATGGGACCCCTCGCCAACGTGGTAGAAGGAAACGATCCCCGACATTCAGGAAGACCCCCGCTCGGTGCAGCCGGGGGCTCACCCTGAGCGCGGTGCAAGAAGGCTCGGCGCTGGCGGAGCACACGGCTCGGTCTCTCAAACTCACGGCCCAGAAGCCGCGCCCGCAGTCGGCCGCGTCTCCCCTGGCCGGCGCGCACTCTCGCGGCCGACGCCCACGTCCCCTTGGCCGGACCCGCCTCCACCTCCAGCAGTGGCGCCGGAGGTGAACCGCGGGCAGCGGAGGACGCAAGTGGTGCGGTGAAGCTCTCAGATCTCGGCTCCTTCTGCTGCTTGTAAACCCGCGCGGACAGTTCCCAGGTCCTCAGAAATGATGAGGTACTTGGTGGCCGTGTCAACGTCCGAAGGCACGTCCACAGCGGGGAGAAAGGTCAGCAAGCAGAGACGCTGGACACTGCACTTCCTGCCCTCTGGGAGGTCACGTGGCTCACTCGCTTCACTTCTCACCCAAGCACAGGGTTCCTGCCGACGCTCCCCTGAGCCTGTTGAGATAGTTCCACGTATAAACTGAATGATTAAAGAGATTTCAATTCCATGTATAAACTGAATGATTAAAATGGAACTGGTCTTTCTCATTCATGCCCATGTTCTCTTCGCATTAACTGGATTATTTCATTCAAGACTTCTGTTTAGAACATGATATGAATTAAAGAGAAAAAAAAAAAGAATCCCTGGATGTTGATTTTCCTCAAAATTGTCCAACTGAGACAGACTTTGTCAAAATACAGACACTGAATATACACCTGAATGGTGGTGATTTGAGTGTCCCAGAATAATGTTGGAATAGTGAGGTATCTTTTTCTTCTTTTTGCATCTTCCCTCTCTGTAAATGAACAACAAGCAATTGCATTCCAGTCCTTCCCATTCTCTGAGTTGTAGAAAATATAAGAAGACGTGTCAGAGGTCTCTGGATGAGGGGGTTAACTCTGGAAGGTAAGACAGAAGAAGGGATTCTTGTGGACACATGAAAGGATAGGCTTGGATACTGTAGCGACTCAGATCCAGAACTCGATGCGGCCAGGCTCAGAGGGCGGGGGTGGAAGGACTAGCGGCATTGGCAACATCTCCGCCTAACCAAGTGATGAGGAGGGGGCCTTGACCCACCTGTCCTGAAGTGACCATGTGGATGGGACCACAGTTCAGTTCAGTTGCTCAGTCATGTCCGACTCGTTCTGACCCCATGGACGGCAACACGCCAGGCCTCCCTGTATCACCAACTCCTGGAGTCCACCCAAACACATGTTCATTGAGTCAGTGATGCCATTCAACCACCTCATCCTCTGCCATCCCCTTCTCCTGCCCTCAATCTTTCCCAGCATCAGGGTCATTTCAAATGAGTCAGCTCTGCATATCAGGTGGCCAAAGGATTGCGGTTTCAGCTTCAGCATCAGTCCTTCCAATGAGCACCCAGGACTGATCTCCTTTAGGATGCACTGGTTGGATCTCCTTGCAGTCCAAGGGACTCTCAAGAGTCTTCTCCAACACCACAGTTCAAAAGCATCAATTCTTCTGCACTCAGCTTTCTCTGTAGTCCAACTCTCACATCCATTCATGACCACTGGAAAAACCATAGCCTTGACTAGATGGACGTTTGTTGGCAAAGTAATGTCTCTGCTTTTGATGGGGCCACAGGATGGGGCCACAGAATACTCAGAAATAAATCCTCTGCCACAAAGGCCTATGACTCCGCTTGGCTCCCTCTTCACACGGCTCTTTGGGAGATGCTGAAACTTTCTGACCGTTGGAGAGAACATATGAAGGTTTTCCAGGTCCCCATCATAAACCAGGTGTGCAGGGAGCAGGTGGAAGCACACTCAAGGACCCGAGCAGCTGGCTGCTTTCCTGATGACACGCGGGTTTGAAGGGGCACTGGAGCACAGTCATCACAGCCCACAGATGATAGGACCCCTCACAGGAAGAGGGAGTGGGCAGAGCGGGCGAAAGGAACCTGGGCACTCTCTGCATAGCTGGAGAGTCAGTCCTGGCATTCGGAGCTAACCTAGGAGACGAAGCTGAGCCGTGGTCATTCCCTTTCCCTAGCAGTCCCGAGCTGGAATCAGGTACCTTAGGTCCCAGCCAGGGCGGGAGCGCAGGAGATAGGACTGAGCCCTTGGTCATGCAGCACACACTCCTTTCCCTTCGGCCGGGCGTTCATGCCCTCGGTATGCCCTGTCCACGGGCGCTGTGCACAGAGTCACCTGGGGCTTTCCCACATCCTGTGGGAGGTGCTCCGTTGCTCAATCGTGTTGGACTCTTGGTGATCCCGTGGACTGTAGCCCACCAGGATCCTCTGTCCACTGGATTCTCCCGGCAAGAATGCTGGAGGGGGTTGCCATTCCATCCCTCCGAGGGATCTTCCCGACCCTGGGATGGAAGCCGCCTCCCGGACATCTCCTTCATTGGCAGGTGGATTCTTTATGACTAGTGCCACCTGGGAAGGCCACACAGGACTAAGGTGTGGCCTAAATGTTATCATTGCTTAAAAAATAAAAATCTACAGATAGCTCTTATCTGCACCTAATGGAGGAGAACACTTGCTGGTTGGAAAGAATAAACATTTCAGGTGGCAGAATTTAGCGAGGCCCTCAGCGAGGCCTTAGCTAGCTGAGCGCTGTTGAAAAGGCGCTTTGCCCTGGGTGATTGTTGGTCAGAGTGCGGTACACAGACGCTTCACCTCAGAACTTGTGGATCCTTGGGTTCATCTGGGGGCCGGCTCTCAGCTGGGGCTTGAGGCCTTGACCTTGCACACTAGTGCTCTGAGCTGCAGCATGCTCCTGAGGTCAGTTTTCTGGGAAACCACCAAACATTGGGGCACAGCAAGCCCTCCGTGCCAGGTGCCTTCTGCAGCGAATCCAGGCAGCGGAAGTATCAGCCAAAGCCGCATTTCAAGTACCTGGGGTTGTCCAGGTACGTCAGGTAGACCACACATTCACTCGCTTTAAAGAAGTGTTCAGCCATGGGTCCTCTCTGGGGAAACGTGCATGGGACGGGAATTTCCATGAGCTGAATGGATACTAGTCCCTGGGGCACTTTTTTCCCCAGAATTTTTGTCTTATAGAGAATATGACTTCAGTCATGTCTGATTCTTTTGCAAGCCCATGGATTGTAGCCCACCAGGCTCCTCTGTCCATGGGATTCTCCACGTTAACAATATTGGAGTGGGTTGCCATTTCCTTTTCCAGGGGATCTTCCCAACAGGGTGATCCAACCCGAGTCTCCTGCATTGGCAGGTGGGTTCTTTACTTCTGAGCCACCAAGGAAGCCTGATGGAGAATATAAATCTCTGCAATTTGAGTTTTTTTTTTTTAGCTGCGTGGAGGATATTATGCACAGTGAAGTCAGACAGAGAGAGACAAACTGCATATCACTTTTATGTGGAGAGTGAAAAACAATACAAATGAACACATATGAAAAACAGAAACACGTTTACAGATATAGAAAACAAACGTGTGGTAACCAGAGCGGAGGCTGGGTGGAGGGCAGTGCTATAGATTAACAGACGGAAATTACCATACATAAAATTGATAAACAAGGACCATACTGTATAGCACCAGGGATGTATACCCATTACCTTGTAATAACTTATAATAGAGAATACTTTGCAAAAATACTGAATCACTGCGCTGTACCGCAAAGTAACATTGAAAATCTGCTATTCTTCAATAAAAAATAAGACTAATAGGGATGCTAGCGTCAATGCAATAAAGAGCAATTTGTCTTTTAACATAAAAAACCCAAAAAGATTAAAAAATGATGTTGCAATGGTTACACTTTGCCTTTTAACACTGGTTAGATTTATCTGCTCCTCCTCTGTTAATGTGCGTACTGAAAATGAACTTAGAATCACATGTGGGTCACCCTGGACTCTCCACCTGTCCAAACTGCATGTGGCAAAAACTCACAGAGGAACTTGAGAGGTAGAATCAGTCTGTGGCTGAAACTTCATCTCACAGAGTCTACCAAGCTCTGATTAGACTCACGATAATGAAGATCAAACTAGTCAACCCTAAAGGAAATCAACCCTAAATATTCATTGGAAGGACTGATGCTGAAGCTCCAGTACTTCGGCCACCTGATGCCAAGAGCCAAGTCATGGGGAAAGACCCTGATGCTGGAAAGATTGAAGGCGGGAGAAGAGGGTGACAGGATGAGATGTTAGATAGCATCACTGACTCAATGGACATGAGTTTGAGGAAACTCCAGGAGATGGTGAAGGGCAGGGAAGGCTGGCATGGGGTTGCAAAGAGTTGGACACAACCGAGTGACTGAACAACAATGAAGACTTTATTACTTCTCCAGCCTGGATACTGAACATCTAAGTTCTGCCTATTCTCCTGGAGCTCCTTGTTTCTCCAAATGCACACACCGTGCCTCAGGTAACACTCCAATTCTAATACATTTCCAAATCCCTGTCTTCTGTAGAACAGAAATGTAAGAATGAATGCTCCTTAGAGAGACTTACCTCTACTCAGCCAGGTCCAGCTGCTTGCCCCTTCTCACAGCTCAGTTCTGCAGGGATAGCCACCTCCAGGGGCTTTTATAAGAGATGGCTTCTCCCATCTCAGCCCATTCTTTGCTAATCCAATCAGGTTGTGATTTAATTCTGGAAATGGCACCCCACTCCAGTACTCTTGCCTGGAGAATCCCATAGACTGAGAAGCCTGGTAGGCTACAGTCCACGGTGTCGCAAAGAGTCGGACACGACTGAGCGACTTCACTTCACTTCAGGTTTCTTTATTCTCCAGTCACACAGATTTAACACACAAAAGAGAGATAATTGTATCTTGAAAGTGCTATTTTTAATCTAATAGGAAACAAATACTGTCAATTCAGTCAGTCCTGAAGGAAAGCACCCTGAATATCCATGGGAAGGACTGATGCTGAAGCTGAAACTCCAATACTTTGGCCACCTGAGGGGAAGAGCTGACTCATTGGAAAAGACTCTGATGCTGGGACAGACTGAAGGCAGGAGAAGGGAACAGAGGATGAGATGGTTGGATGGCATCACCGACTCAATAGACATGAGTTTGAGGAAACTCCAGCAGATAGTGGAGGAAAAGGAGCCTGGGCTGCTATAGTCCATGGGGTTGCAGAGTCAGACACAACTGAGAAACTGAATAACAACAAATGATATCCAAATAGCTGTCAGAAAAAAATTTTCTGTATTTCCCATGGAAAATTTTAGTTCGGAGTCAAAGTTAAATCAGGTGTGAAAGGGACCATTGAAGGTACATCAGGGATTTCATTATTTCCATTTGGGCTGATTCCTCAGTGCTTTTTCATGTCTCCAAAATACCGTGTCACCAATGGATCAGGAGTCTGTTTTCAAGGACCTTAAATTCCATGCTTCTTTCTAATTATATCCCTAGGTCTTTTTCATCTGTAAAATCCCCCATTTTAGGCCATCTTTTCAACCTCAAAATCCTTTGTATCCATGACGGCACAGGTAAACGTGGAATTTTATTGGAAAGTTTTGTGGTGTTTCATTGGAATGCAGAGGGGCTTCACAGGTGGCGCTAGTGGTAAAGACCCCACCTGCCAATGCAGGAGACGTGAGGGGTGGGGGTTCCATCCCTGGGTTGGGAAGATCTCTTGGAGGAGGGCATGGCAGCCTACTCTAGTGCCCTTCCCTGGAGAGTCCCATGCACAGAGGAGCCTGGTGGGCTAGTCAGTAGGGTCACCAAGAGTCGGACACGACTGAAGAAGGGGCTAAGCACGCACCCGCTGGAAAGCAGCCACCTGTCTACGTGTCGTCGAAGGTGGCTTCCACTTGCAAATGTAGCATTAAGCAGTTGTGACAGAGACCGTGTGGCCTGTGAACCTAAAAATATTTACTGTCTCAGTCTTTGAGTAAAAGTTTGCTCCCAAGAACAGTTTGTTGTACTTTGTGAGAATTCCAGTGCCCACACCCACCCCATCTGAGAGTTCATGGTGCCCCCAGCCCCTGGGACAATCTCACACTCCTCAGGCTTTTCCCTGAGAAACTGTTCTCCCTGCTGTCTTTCGTTTCATATTGAGTATGTTTTCATGTTTTTTTCTCATGCTAGGGCTAATTCTTTGTTTCGGCCATGTTATTTTTTTTTCCTGTTTGAATATTATTAGAATTTCCAAGAGTACTGTTAAAAATTTCTCCTTTAAATACAATTTTTAAACTTAATTTTTACTGGAGTATAGTTGCTTTACAATGTTGTGTTAGTTTCTATTGAACAGCAAAATGAGTCGGCCACAAGGATACACATATCCCCTCCCTTAATGGATGTTTTCAACCATATAAACTGTAGACAACAGGGTAATCACCCACTCACCCACCCATACCTCAAGCTCCTTGCCTACTTTTAAGCATCATCTACCTTGAGCACATCCAGCAGTTCTTTCTACTGGATAATTTTTACTTTTTGGCTGTGCCATGCAGCATGTGGGATCTTAGTCCTGTGACCAGGGATCGAACCCACGCCCTCTGCATTGCAAGCTCAGAGTCTTATCCACAGGACCACCAGGGACGTCCCTCCATTGGAGAATTTAAGTGATAATTATATACTGGCTAGGGACAGTTTGGTGTTAGCGTTAAGAGATACAACTCTCAGGCATTTATAGGGGGGAAACCCTGCAGCAGTTACCACCATACACTCAAAGGGGAATGAGAGGAGAAGCTCATGATACAACTGTGGCTGAATCATTTATGTGCTGCCTTCTAGAATGTTCCAATCGGCAGCTTCAAATCTTCTTACTCCAGCAGAAAAGGTAAGTTGAATCAACCATCATTAACTCCAAACATTATAGAGAAAAATGATAATTATTTGAGAGAGTGTGTAAGAGAGAATGTTAAAAAGGCACCGTAGGGTATGTGGTTGGGTCCCTGCTCTGACTCCCACATCCGAGCTGTACCTACTCCATCTCTCTCTTAATCTCACTGTTTGAATAGCAAACATCTTCTGGGGACCTGGGTATTCACAGTACGAAGCCGGCAGCTCTGGAGCAGATTGACGTGGAGAGGAGGGGTGTGCACATGTCTGTGTGGCTCTGCCCTGAGCATCTTTGTCTTCAGGGGCTGAAGTGGGAAAGATGATTTCAAACAAGGGGATTCCAGTCCTGCTGCTGATGCAGAAGAGTTCCAGGTCTCTTGTGTTCACGTGTGTGTGTGTGTGTGAGTGAGAGAGAGAGAGAGAGAGAGAGAGAAAGAGAGAATGAGAGTAGGATGGATGCATAGTTGGGCACCTTCTTTTCTGTTACAGAGAATTAACTATCTGGTGTTGAGTGGAGGAGAACTTTGTGAGGTGATGAAAATGTTGTGTTGTACAGAAATATATCACTACGGAGCACCTGGAATGAGTCTAGGGCAAATGAGGAGCAGAATTTTAATCTTACTCTGCGTGAACTGAGATGTAGGCAGCTCCACGTGGCTAGCCCAGGGACTGGGAGAAGCGGAAGGTGTCTTCCCTTGTGGTGTAGGGCACCTGGCCCAGCACATGGTGCCAGAGCTCCAGGACGGAGAACCAGGGCTGGTGTTGCTGGTGAGGCAGGAGGAGGCTAGAGATGATGGAAAAGTCTGGGATCCACACGCTTGCAGCTGCTCTTCCCGGGTCACAAGAGATGATGAAATAAAGGAATTAAGCTTCTTAAAGGGTTTCCCAGGTGGTGCTAGTGGTAAAGAATACACCCGTCGATGCAGAAGATGCCAGAGATGCAGGTTTAATCCCTGGGTCAGGAAGATCCCCTGAAGGAGAAAATGGCAACCCGCTCCAGTATTCTTGCCTGGAGAATCCCATGGGCAGAGGAGCCTGGTGGGCTGCAGTCCCTGGGGTCGCAAAGAGTCGGACACGATTATGCGTGCACCCACACAAGCTTCTCAGAACCGTTTCTCCTCTGTCTCCTATTTTCTCTCCTTCAGGGAGAGCTACACACTCCCTCTCGCTCACCACACACCCTCACAATCTTACTCGTGGTCTCAGTCACAGTCTCTCCACTGTGCTTCCCAACACACACACCTTCTCTCTCACACACCACTTCTGCTGTGTTTTGAAGGAGTGCTAGTACAACAATGAAGAGGAACTTCAGTGCTTCTGGTTCCAGTAAAATGGTGTGTGGAACCAAGAAAGACCCGTCTGTCACGGCCACATGAGGATGCTGCAGAACCAGCACCTGTGCTTAGCTGGACCAACACGTCCTGTTCTCTAGAGACGAGAAAGCGCAGAAACTGGTTCAGCCTTTGGATGGCCTGACTCAGGACTGAAATGAACTCCACCAAAACTAGCTTAGGGGCCGAAGTAGAGTGATCTGTTGAATCCAGTTACAAGAAAACACCAGAGAACTTTTAAAAGCTAGGAAACTGTTTTTTTTTTTTTCCTGTGGTGGTTTCCAATCACGTTCTACCTACATCATTCTTTCTACATTTAGTCATTACTATTATATGTATCTATGTTTAAATCCTGACTTTGCCATTCTAAATATAACTGAATTACTTTTTTGTACAGCTGAAGCTAACACAATATTGCATCTTTTTATTTTTCTCAACACCAAAACATTTTGCATTAGGGTAAATCTGATTAACAGTGTTATGAGAGTTTCAGGTGAACAGTGAAGGGATTCAGCCATACATATACATGTATCCATTCTCCCCCAAACTCCCCTCCCATCCAGGCTGCCACGTGACATTGAGCAGAGTTCCCTGTGCCATCCAATAGGTTCCCATTGGGTATCCACTCTAAACATAGTAGCGAACACAACACTGTAAATCAACTATACTTGGATAAAAAAATGTGTATGTGTTGAGTGTAGCTAGTTATATCTGCATGTGTGAGTATGCTCATGAAACCGAATTATGAGCTGTTTGTGCTGAGAGGCCCCAGAGCGATGACACATTCTCCGCAGTGCACAAAGCTACTAGTGCACCCGGGTTTCTCAAAACTTTCATTAGAAAGAATCTGTGTTCTTTGATGAAACATTAAAAAATAGCAAAAAGCATTTCTGTAGAATTATACTATTTAAAAGTTTTTACATTGTTCTTTGAAAGGGTTGAAAACAGTCGGATCAGACTGTAATACTTTGGGAACCCATATACAGTGGCTACCACAAGCAACAGAAAGTACTTACACCTTAACACTGTCAAAATAAATTTTCTGCCTTAAGAAAGGTAAAAAAGATTTATGTATGATAGTGAAAAGATACCCTTGATATACTGTTAAGTGAAAAAGGAGGTTTCAGAATGATAAATAAGGTTTGCATGCCTGTGTGAGCAGTCACGACAGTTGTGTCTGCCTCTTGGCAACCCTGTGGACTGTCGCTCGCCAGGCTCCTCTGTCCATGGAATTTTCCAGGCAAGAATACTGGAGTGGGTTGCCATTTCCTCTCCCAGGGGATCTTCCCGACCCAGGGATCAAACCTGAGTCTTTTGCCTTGCAGGCGAATTCTTTACCGCTAAGCCACTGGTGAAGCCCTAAACATGGTTTAGTTTCCTCTCATTCAATAACTCAATATGAATTCATTTTTATTATTTTTTCTATTCTTTTTCAAATTCTTTTCCCATTTAGGTTTTTACAGAATATTGAGCAGAGTTCCCTGTGCTATACAGTAGGTCCTATTGGTTATTTATTTTAAATACACTACTAAAATTAGAGACACAGATTTAGAGAACAAACATATGGACACCAAAGAGGGGAAATGGGGTTGACGTATATACACTGTTATGTGTAAATTAGATAACTACTGAAAACCTACTGTATAGTACAGGAAACTCTATCAGTGCTCTGTGGTGACCTAAATGGGAAGGAAATCTAAAAAACAGGAGATATATGTATAGCTGATTCACTTCTGTGCAGCAGAAACCAACACGACATTGTAAAGTAACTAAAGACAGTTCTAGGACATGGAATCAACCTAGATGTCCATCAACAGATGAATGGATAAGGTAGTTATGGTACATATACACAGTGGAATATTACTCAGCTATAAAAAGGAATGCATTGAGTCAGTTCTAATGAGGTGGATGAACGTTACAGGGTGAAGTAAGTCAGAAAGACAAATATCATATATTAATGTATATATATGGAATATTGGAGAAGGAAATGGCAACTCACTCCAGTATTCTTGCCTCAAGAGTCCCATGGACTGTAGTCTGTCAGGCTCCTCTGTCGAGGTCACAAGAGTTGGACACGACTTAGCGAGAAAACCGCCATCACCGAGGAATCTAGAAAGATGGTACTGATGAACCTACTTGCAGGGCAGCAATGGAGACACAGACATAGAGAAGAGGCTTACAGACACAGTAGGGGAAGGAGAGGGTGGGACAATTTGAGAGAGGAGCGGTGAAACATATACATTACCATATGTAAAACAGATAGCCAGGGGGAGTTTGATGTAAGACGCAGGGAACCCCAAGCTGGTGCTCTGTGACAACCTAGAGGGGTGGGATGGGGAGGCAGGAGTGGGTGGTTCTGGAGGAGGGGACATATGTATACCTATGGCCGATTCATGTGGATGTATGGCAAAAAAATAATAATAATGTTAAGTAGTTATCCTCTAATTTTAAAGCTCAGGGCTGGGGCAATGGGATGACCCAGAGGGATGGTAGTAGGGAGGTGGGAGGGGGGCTCAGGATGGGGAACACATGTACACTCACGGCAGATTCATGTTGAGGTATGGCAAAACCAATACACTATTGTAAAGTAATTAGCCTCCAATTAACATAAATATATTTAAATTTAAAAAAGAAAATGCTGAGCTATTTAAAAAAATAAAAAATTTAAACAATTTTAATGGTATATTAAAAACAACAGTCTGTCACAAAACAAGGGGGGAAGGAAAAACAAGAGTAAAAACCTAAAAGAACAGATAGACAACTGAGACCAGATGAAAACTACACATTTAAGTGATAAATACAAGACGGCAGTTTTCACTCCTTCTTTCATATGACTTCACCCATCCAATCAACCAGGTTACTGAGACTCAGTCATGTAAAGAACATGCAGCTTTCAAGGTGAAGCAATCACTGAGGAACACTGATTTTCTGTGTAAGACTATAGCTGACTGGAGAAACAGGAGTTAAACAAAGATTCAGGATAACACAGAATGACACCTTCTCCTTTTCCCAGTTTTTAAAGTCTTCTTCACTGAAATAAGGCTCTGTCCATCCTGGAATAGTGTTTATCTGGACCAATACTGGATTATGTGCCCGTGTATTTCAGGAATTATTCACAGTAACACTGAGATAAAATTTGTGGAAATACTTTAAATATTTCTTTATAAAGGAGATTTATTCCAGACGGTTAGATGGATTGAGGTAGAAATTGGTTTCCTCAAAAATCTGAAGTATCCTTTTCAAGCTGATATAATTTGATGGGTGGACTATCAAATATACCAGTGCAGCACCTTATTAAACTGAGCTTCCATGTTCGTTGGTTTTTATGTAAAAATTTGGTACTTATTATAAACATCAAAAAGTACAAATGTTCAGTTGTAAAATAAGTCACAGGGATATAATATACCATATAGTGACTATAGATAATAATACTGTATTGCATGGTTTTAAATTGGCTAAGAGAGTAAATCTTAAAAGTCCTCATTACAGGAAAAATAATTTTTGTGTCTGTGTATGAATACAGCAATTTGTTCTTACTGAGGTGATATTTTGCAACATATACAGATAGAGAATGATTATATTGTACAACTAAAACTACTATAACATTTTATGTTAATTATATCAATAAAAATGGCACTGAGTAAAGAGTCACCTCAGCTATTTGTGAAACTATCTTCTACACGTTTGCACTTCAGCCATGACTTCTGACAACATGAGAGCAGAATCTAGGAAGTCTAGGATCCCCAAGGATAAGCAGAAAGGGGCTAAAAGTGGGGAAACATGAAACCAAAATATGAGCGGTATCAACCACAGATGAATATTTGAGAAGGAAGCAATATAAAAAGAAAAAATGAAATTCAGTATGTAAATGATGACAAAGGTGACCACCAGGATGGTGTGGGCAGGTCTGGTCTCTGGGGGGCATCTGTGTGCCCAGTGGGGGTGTGGATATACTGCATGCTCTGGGGGTGCCTGTGCAGAAGCACCATGGAGCCGCTGGACTGGACCATGAGGCCAAGAACACACAGCATCAGAGATGAACCACAAGTAGACAGAGCCGTCAGCAGGAACTGAGGATGAGCAAAACCACATTCCTTGGTTATCAGTATAGTTGTGTGTGTTCTGTGGAGCAGCGGTTTTCAGAGGAACAAATGACGTACATTAAGAGACTGAACATCCAGCAGGTGCAGCAGGAAGGACCAGGGACCTTGGGGGCCCTTTCTCTGAGCATCATCCACTCTGCTCTCCTCGGGGTGAGCGTGAAGGACCGATAGGTTCTCAGGACGCAGGTGGAGCACAGGGCGGCGCCGAGAGCCACTCTCCATAATACAGAGTTTACATCCAAAACTAGATAGGGGGTTCTCTGACAAAAAGTTGCCATTTTGTGGAGAATGCCAAGAGCGAGAAGTAGCAGGAGACTGGCCACGGCCATGTGGGTGAGAATCTCGTATGTGGATATCTTCTTGTGGCCAAGCAAGACTGGAGAGAGGCTGTAGAGGAAAAGGATGACACTGGCCAGAGCCCCAACCACTGTCTGTAACTGCAAGATAGTTTTCAAAACCATGTCCCCTGGGATTGTCAGGGCATCTTTGTGAAAAGACATGGAGAGGACACCAGAGTGTCCTGGAGCAGAAAAGAGGCCATGCTAATGAAGACATCACCAGTCTTCTTACAGAACCAACACTGGAAAAGAATTCTCAAAATAAAAAAGAATTCTTACTCTTCTTTCTCCAGAGAAAGCAGATATTTTTATACTCTACGAGGAGGGGCTCAACTTGAACAAGCACGTAACAGCTGTATTATTCACCATTACTGTTTTGTATTTATATCTTGGGAATCATGTCTGTCTTGTTCAGCAACATGGTTGATCTCTGATAGATGTTAAATAATACGTACTGAGTATGCGAATATGTGACAGGAGATAAGAGTCAAGAATATAGTCTACCACCTACGAACTCAAGATTATCCTGCCTATGGTAAAAAGTGTATTAATTTAAGAAAATAAAAGGCAAAAATATCACTCAGGTTATAAGACTGTCTAACTAATTTTAATATGGCTGCAATTGAATTAGCTGTCAACATTGGAGAACTCCTGTATCATTAGGATTACTCTACCCAATATAACGTAAGAAATCAGTCATGGACTTCTGGTTTCTGGTTTTTCATGCATGGACCTTGAAAGTCACCACTCTGTACTAACAACAAGAAAAAACACTGAACAGAGGAAAAATTCTTGGATCTGTAAAAGAAGTGAGAAAACTGGGGGCATCACTGCCTCAAAGACTGAAGACTCGGACTGTGAATAGAGGGGATCAAAGCTTATGGCAGCGGGAGGGGGGAGGGGGGGGTCGGGATTGGGAGTTTGTGTACGCTTGTGGCTGATTCATGTCGATGTGTAGCAAAGCGAATACAGTATTGTAAAGCAAAACAAACTAAAAAAATAAAAATTAATTTAAAAAAAATAAAATACAAAGAAGGAAATTGAAAAAAAAGCTTATGGCAGCAGAGACTCACGATGGAAAGAAACACCTTGGGAAAAAGACCTGGGGCAGGAAAACATGCACTCTGTCCTTGCGTTGATGGGGCCTCAGTGTGTAGAGTCTGAGGATAGAAACTCCAGGAAGAACAATTGCATTGGGATCTCCAGTTTTGTGGGTTAAAAATTATTACTGATTAGAAAAAGTAGAGAGGGGACATTAGAATACTTTAAATTGATCATAGCAACTATCAATTTATAATTGGTTCTTGGGGACCAGTTCCCTAAGCTGGGAAACAGTCCTGAGTTCATCCTTCTGAAGCCCACAGAGCAGAAGTGGTACAGTTAATTGTCCCCACTGGGCTCCTTCTACAGTGAGCTGATGCACTGTGGCCAGTGGGCTTGTCCACAGTTCAGATACATGGGTTTGAGAAGAGATGGCAGGCAGATAAGACGGCCATTGCCTCTTTAAAGTGTTCAACTGTACTTCCTATCTGCGAAAATATGCATGATAATGATTTAATGTGTTGAATGATTATTCATCCTTGGAATCTGCCCCCACATATTTAAACACTTAGTTACTGTGACCCTACTGTGTGTCATCCCTGCTGCTGCTAAGTTGCTTCAGTCATGTCCGACTCTGTGCGACCTTAGATGGCAGCCCACGAGGCTCCCCCATCCCTGGGATTCTCCAGGCAAGAACACTGGAGTGGGTTGCCATTTCCTCCTCCAGTGCATGAAGGTGAAAAGTTAAAGGGAAGATGCTCAGTTTTATCCAACTCTTAGTGACCCCATGGACTACAGCCTACCAGACTCCTCTGTCCATGGGATTTTCCAGGCAAGAGTACTGGAGTGGGGTGCCATTGCCGTCCCTAGCACTAGGTAATGAAGATGCAAACAGAAATAATACTCATGGTCCTGGCTCGAGATATGAAATGCTGGTTACACGAAGGATGTGGTTCACCACCAGACTTCTAGCGGAGCTGGTCAAAGTGTCCAGATCTGGGCTGTCCAGTGTGAAAGCTCCAGTCCCATGTGGCTACTGAGCTCCTTAAATGGGCTCATCTGAACTGAGAGGGGCTGTGGGTATAACAAACACACTCAATTTCAAGAAAGTATTAAGACAGAGATTTTAAACCATCTTGTCAAGAACTATTCAGAATTGATTACAACTTGAAACGGTAATAGTTATGATATTAAAATAATTGACACTTACTTTAATGTGACTACATGTAAATTTATAACCATAATCGACCTCGATGAACCAATGTCTGTTTCCGTTGGGTGCTGCTGGTCAGACTCAGACCTTCTACCTCTCAGCGGAACCCACCTGGCTGTGGCAAAACACCTGGCCCAGTATGAGGGGCTGAATAAGTCAGCAGGGGAAATGCAGCATCTCATGCAGCCTGTGAAAGCTTCTTCAACTTTGAAAAATAACGCGACATTATTTTGTTACGTGAACATTTATATTCTTCATGGCAGATCAGCTGTATAACCAAGAGAAACTCTTATACATATTCCCAGAACACATGTGTAAGAAAAGTTCATCACAGCATGTCTCACAATGGCAAAAAGCCAGAAAAGATTGCAATACCCATCACCACTAGAATAAGTAATGAATGGAATATTACAAAGCAGTAATAATGAGTGTTCAACATCACTAGTCATCAGGAAAATGCAAGTCAAAACCACAATGAGATATCACCTCACATTTGTCAAAAAAGCTATTATTAAATAGACAGCAAATAACAAGTGTTGGTGAGGATGTGGAGAAAAGGCAACTCGTGTGCACTGTTGGTGGGAATTTAAACTGGTGTGGTCACTGTGAAAAGCAGAATAGAGATTCCTCAAAAAATTAGATATGGAACTGCCATACAATCCAGCAATTCCAATCCTGGATATTTTTCCAAAAAACAAAAACACTAATTCAAAAAGATATGGACAAACACCTTAACGTTCATTGCAGCATTATTTACAATAGCTAAGAAATGGAAACAATCTCAATCTAAGTATCTATCAACAGATGAATGTATAAGGAAGATGTGGTATACAAAGGAATATTACTTGGCCAGAAAAAGAATGAAATTTTGCCATCTGTAACAACATGGATGAACCTAGACCCATTATGCTAAGTGAAATAAGTCAGATAAAGAAAGACAAATATCATGACTTCACTTACATGGGGCATTTACAAAAGAAAACAAAATAAACAAGATCAGACTCATAGAGGCAGATACTCTGGTGGTTTTCAGGAAGGAGGAAGTTGGAGGTTGGATGAAACAGATGAACAGATGAGACAGACCAAGGCACAAACCTCCGGTTATGACATAAATAGGTCACTGAGCTGTAGCATGAGGAATCCAGTCAGCACTATGCACAGGGAGGAGTGGTAACGGGAGTCGCGGCGATCAACTCATAATGTAAATAAATGTGGAATCACTATGCTGCACACCAGAGACAAATATAACATGCATGTCAACTATAATTAAAAAACAAAATAAAAAAGAGAGAAAAAAAGAAATCCTCTTGATCTATATCCTTTAACACTTGGTATTACCAGACTTGTTGCATTAGAGACAACTACCTTGTCACAGCAAAAATCACAGCATTAACTGTGGGTAATAATATGTATAGAGAATAAGCATTTACAAAAGCAGTACCATAAAACATCAAAAATATGTGGAACTGTATAGTCTAAGAAATTCTTATGTATTCTGTAAAATGGTCAACAGTGATTCTAAGCAGAATATAACACCTTAGGACCTCATACAATGGCTACAAAAATCAAATCAATAAAAAAAGTAGTTATACCATAACACTATATACTTTTCAAATGGAATGCAAAAAAACAAAACACTAGACTATCCAAATAAAAGGCAAAAAAAAAGAGGAAAAACTGAAAACTAAGACCCAAGTTTCTGATTTTCAGTGATGAATAATAAACACTCAAGTGACAAACATAAAGACAGTTTCTACTCCCTCCTTCATGTTACTTAATCCATTCAATCAACCACATTTATTGATGGTCAATCACGTAAAGAAAATTCAGGCTGAAAGAAGAAGCAACCCATATGAAACAACATTTATTTTCTGTATTAACACTACAGCAGACTGGAAAATACAAGTGAAATAAAGGTATATGGTAATACAGAAGAATACCTCCATTTTCTGTATTTATTATCTTCATCCATGAAATAAAAATTTCCATCCACCCTACAGTAATATTTATCTAGACAAACGTTAGACTATGTGTCAACGTATATCAGGTATTAGCTGGAACATATGGAAAAAATAGTCTGCAAAAAGTCCTGAAGAAAGAAGGTTTCTTTTAGAGAGCTGAACTAGCCATCAAGGAAATGATTTCCTCAAAAAGAGTGTATTTTTTAGATGATACATTTCTTTCTTTTAAAATTTATTTATTTATTTATTTCATTTTTGGCGGCACTGGGTCTTCGTTGCTATGCATGGGTTTTGTGGAGTTGCTGTGATGGAGGCTACTCTCTAGCTGCAGTGCGCAGGTGTCTCGTTGTGCTGGCTTCCCTCGTTGCAGAGCACAGGTTTAGGTGTGCAGGCTTCACATCAATGAAGACACTGTGGTGATCATCTTGCAATACACATAAATACCCATTTATCATGCTGCACGACCGGAACTGACACTATCTTATATACTGATTACACTGGAGAAACATTATTGCTGAGGAAACAGTTACAGAATGGAGTCACTACTCTCATTATCAAAGCTGTCTACTATACCCTTCGCACTTTAACAATACATTTTAATAATTCATGAGCAGAATCTAGGTGCTCTAGGATCCCTAAGGAGCAAGAGGAAGGGGGAAACAGTGGGAAAACATGAAACTAAGACACTAGAGGCC
The DNA here is from genome assembly GCA_006408695.1 of Aepyceros melampus. Classification (NCBI taxonomy): domain Eukaryota; kingdom Metazoa; phylum Chordata; class Mammalia; order Artiodactyla; family Bovidae; genus Aepyceros; species Aepyceros melampus. Next base: position 78,056 of record SJXQ01001805.1, on the reverse strand, counting down.
TGCAGCAACCACAGACGAAAATCGTGAAAAGCACTAATACAAAAAGCAAAAATAGAATTCAGCATATAGAAGATGACAAAGGTGACCACCAGCATCAGGATCGTGTGGGTGGCTCTGGTCTCTGGGGGGCATCTGTGGTGTCCAGCGCGGGTATGAATATACTTCATTTTCTGGTGGTGTCTGTGCAGAAGCAGCACCATGGAGCCATTGGACCAGATCATGAGGCTAATAAATATGGCATCTGAGACAGACCACAAGAAGGTAAAGCCTGATTTATGACCCAAGGACATGCAGAACCACCTGCCTTGAGTATCAGAATAGTTGTGCATGTCCTGTGGACCAGTGATATTCACAGGAACATAGATATTTACTAATGCACTGAATATCCAGCAAATCCAGCAGGAAGAATCTGTGACCCTGTAGGCTCTTCTTCTGAGCAATGACCTCCCTTCACTTCTAGGGATGAGAGTGAAGGACTGATAGGTGCTCAGGACACAGGTGGAGCACAGGGTGGTGCTGCGAGCCACTCTGTGTATGTAATATACAAGTTTACACCCAAGACTGGACAGGGGCTTACTTGAAACAAAAGCTGTCATTGTGTGGGGAATCCCAGAGGAGAGAAGAACCAAGAGATTGGCCAGGGCCATGTGGGTGAGAATTGTGTCTGTGCGTCTCTGCTTGTGTCCAAACAAGACTGGTGAGATGTTTTGGAGAAAAGGATGACATTGACCAGAGACCCAACTCCCATCTGTAAGAGATAGGTGGTTTTCAGAGCTGCCTGGCTTGCAGTTCTTAGGACATCTTTCTGAAAAGACATGGAGAGGATTTCAGAGTGTCCTGGAGCAGAAAGGAAGCTGTGCAGGTGATGACATCAGCAGTCTTCTTACATAACCAACAGCAGGAAGGGATTCTCACTCTTTACTTCTCTTGAGAAAAATGACACTCTCATATGCCAGATAATCAGTTTTACCTGGGGAACATACACTTGACATTAGTTATAAGTTTCACCATTATAATTTTTTTATTTATTCCTATTTACTTGTATATCCTGTTCTCTACCTGCATGTAAGGTCCATGAACTCAAGAACCATGTCTGTCTTGTTCAACAACATTTGCTGACCCATCATAAGTGTTAAATAATATGTATCAGGTATACAAGTGATAGAAGACAGAGATAAGGATGTACTCTACCACTTTAGGATTCATGATCATCCCACTTATTACAAGAACGTATTGAGTGATTTCACCAAGATGGCAACACAGAAGGCTTGCTCCTACCATGGACACAGTGAATATATTTACACATGGATCAATTCCTTTGAGAGAAATCCAGGAAATCATTGAATGACATGTACACATCAGATGACTTTGAAAACACCCACGTGAAAACAGGTGGGAAAGTCTGGGACACCTGCTCCCCATGAACCCCACCTGTAGCACAGTGCATTCCAATCACAATGAAACACTCAATTACTTGGTTCTCTGAGTAGTAAGGATCTGAACCACATATTAGCTCCCTCAAATCACTTAGCTCTGGTAGCCAATGTGGATGGGCACTGTGGAGCCTCAAAGGGCTAAGAAAATAAAAAAGTAGCTGTGAAATGACCTGCTAGCATCCACCACAGCCACGTCCCCAGGATCAGTGCAGCGTGAATAGGCTTTAACACCCATTACCCTGCTGGAGTTTGACTGTACTCTCTACCAGCTACTGCCTGAGGATCTGGCATTTAAGCCTGCATTGAGTGGCTGACTGGGAGGCTCTCAGGAGACTGAAAGAACAAGTGGCCACTGCTTCCACATTCTCCCTCTGGCTTAATTTGAAAAATAAAACCAAGCCTTCAGCTTGTGCCTGGAAGGAACTTGTCCACACACATTTCACGCCCTAACCTCTGTGGCTGCCCCCAAAGGGGTGGACCCTCTAATCACCCACCCCAGCAGTGAAGGGTACTCAGCCTACTGAAGTCCCACAGGACCATGTTATGCAGAGTTGAAGTTTTCACAGTCACACACAGACCTACAGAGAAGGGATGGAAAAAGATAGTCCATGCAGGTAGAAACCAAAAGGAAGTAGGGGTAACTGTAGTCATCTCAGACAAAAATAGACTAAAGGGCAAGAACTGTAACAACAAAGGAAGTCATTATATAATGATGAAAGTATCCAATCATTAATAAAATAGAACTGTAAATATTTGTAAGCCCAACACTGGAGCACCTCAATATACTAAAGATTTGTTTACATAAATCAAGGGGAAAAATATACAACCACACAGTAATAATATGGACATTAATTTCATAGTCTCAGAAATAGATTAATCATATAGAAAATCAATAAGGAATCATTGAACTCAAACTATACATGAGACCACATGAACTTAACAGACACAACATCCATTAGCAACAGAAAATATATTAAGTGCACATGGTCCATTCTCCATGCATCTTAGCATATTTAAGACTGAAATCATTTCAAGCATCTTTTTCAAGCACAATGATATGAAACAACAAATTATTAAAGAAAATGAGATAATTCATTAATGTGTGAAGATTAAACTACATGGATGAAATGAAAAATCAAAAATAAAACATCTTCAGAAAATGACAATGGAAATACAAGATAACAAAACTTATGGAAAGCAGATTAAGAGCTAAGTTGATAGCGATAAATGTCTATATGAAAAAGGAAGAAGGTCTCAAACAAAATAGCTTAACACCTCAGGGAACTATAAAAGAACGAATTAAGCCCAAAGGAAAGAAATTGTGAGGTTCACAGCAGAAATACAGATGTAATTCAGAGAAGTTGTGTTTGGTTCCAAACCATAGCAATAAAGTCAATGTCACAATATAGTGGGTCACACAACGTTTTGTTTTCCCAGTGCATATGAATATTATATTTATACTGTGTTGTAGTCTATTAAGATTGCAATAGTCATCATCATGCTGGTGCACAAGCCTGCTATATAAGGCTTAGATGCACCTCAGAGCATCTAAACAATAAAGCAAATATTATCATACCTAAAGCGAGAAACATAATCATAGTGGGGACTGCAATACTCCCACTTTCATCAGACAAAAAATCAACATGGAAATATTGGAGTTAGCTACAAATTAGAACAGTTGAACTTTATGGACATAACCAGATCAGCCTATCCAAGAGCAGAAAAATATACATTCTTCTCCAGACCACAGAGAACATTCACCAGAACACATCACATGTTAGGACTCAAGCAGGTCTTTTTTTTTTTAAGTCTTTATTGAATTTGTTATAATACTGCTTTAAAAAAAAAAAAAAGTCTTGATTTTGGCCCTGAGACATGTAGAATGTTAGACCCCTGACCAGGGATCGAACTCCACACCCTGCTTTGGAAGGTGAGGTCCTAATCACCCGGAGTGCCAGGGAAGTCCCCCAAACAAGTCTCAACAGATTTAACAGTGAGATCACATGAAGTTTCTTTTCCCACAGTAATTATATGAAATAAGATGCCAATAACAGCATGAAAGCTGGAAAATTCACAGATACGTGGAGATGAACAACCACTCCAGAACAAACTGTGGTCAAAGAAGAAATCCCAATGGAAATAAAATACCTTGAGATGCAAGTGTGAGTGGAAACACACGAAACCGAAGGTTACAGGAGTCAGCGCAGGCTTTGTTCTAAGAGGGATGGTTTAACAACAAATGAGATTAAGAAAAAAAGGTTCTAATAATCAACATAACTTTATACCACAAAGAACTAAAAAAAAAAAAAAANCTTGTCCAGCATCCTCTCCAGCTCCTCATCCGTCGCCTCCTTATTCCCTGCTCTCAGCTTTGAGTCTACGTGCTTTGCTGTAAGAGATGAAGGCATTTGAAAAATAAGCATTCGCTATACAATACATATTCTAAATGCAAAAAGGAAGATCTTTAACTTCTCAAAAAAAAACCAAAAAAAAAACCAAAAAAAAAAAAAAAAAACAACCCAAACCAAACCAAACAAAACCACCCACCCAATACTAAGGCAAAGGTTAGCAGATACATGGAAATAAGGAAAAAACAGTGGAAATAAATGAAATAAGGACCAGAAAAGAAGTAGAAACTACCAAGGAAACCACGAGCTGGCGTTTGGAAAGATGAACATCCCCCTCGTCACGGAGCACCTGCAGCAACCTGAGGAGCCAAGAGTGACTTCGGGCACCTCAGGCGTTTCTAACCCCACGGCCGCCCCCGCTCCTTTTCCCACCAGAGCGGCGGCATTCCTTCCGCTCAAAGCGGAAGCGCGTCCTGGCCTCCCCTCCCAGCCCCCAGTCGGCCCTCTTCCCGCCACAGCAACGGTCTGGTCCTTCAGGCTCAGCCTCCTGGCTCCACCTGCTCAGTCACCTCAGGAGCGCCCCCAGTCACGACTGACTCACTCTCTTCACCTCAGGATGAGATTCATGCCTTTTTGTTCGTTTCCTCCTCTCCGCTCTCTCTTCCTGATAAATGGAGAGCTCTTGGAAACAAGAAACTCTCTCCGGGCAGAGGCAGCGGCCGCCGCCGCGCACCGCGGCTCCCGGCCCTCTCGGCGTCTCGCGGCGGCTCCTCGTGCCGGAGCTGCGGTGCGCCGCGGCCGGGACCTCGCGCCCCCTCTGCTCTCGCGACAGCTCCCAAGACGGGACTGGGGCACATACCTCAGTTCTCGCGACAGCTCCCAAGGCGGGACTGGGACAGATACCTCAGTTCTCGCGACAGCTCCCGGCCCCGGACCTGGATGTGTGTCCTTCCTCTCGCCTTGGCTCGCGGAACGCGCGCCTGGACACGTGTAGCCCTGCTTTCACGGTTGCTTCGGGGGTGCGGACCTGGAAACGTGCCCGACCGTTGCGTGGAGAGCTACCTCTTGGCGCGAGGAGCTGGACAGTGCTTGGACTGCGCGTCCTCCTCCGCGTGAGCACACACGACTTCTACCTGCTCTGTATCCCCGTCCAGCCTCCTTCAGCCGCGGTGGCCCATCCTGGGGGTGCCCTGAGCCTGGCCCTCGTGATGAAGCTGCTCCATGAATCCCACTGAACTTTCTTTATTGGCAGGAGCTCCAACGTGAGTCTCATGCACAGTGAATCCTCATAGGATCCTCCCTGAAACCCCCCTCATTTCTCCCTACATCACGGCTCCTAAGTCACATCACAGTGACTCCTAAGTACATGCAGTTCCGCTCATCCTCTTGCATCTCTCATCCCACATACATGGCCCACGATCTCCTTTCTATGGGGCTGAGTATTTATTGGGGTGACTGATGTGGTCATAGCTACTGTTTGCCATTTTGTGGGACACACAGAGATCAACCCCACAGAGAAGGTGCCTCCCTGACGCCATCGTGACCCAGAATTGCAGAAGGACACACCTGCCCCCACACAATCCATGACACCCAACCCCACACAGTCACACATGGGGCACCACCACAGCCAGAGTCAAAAAATGAACCTGCAGAAGATGCCCGTGTGCTGTGAGAGGAACACACATCCCAGTGCTTGCCGATCCCAGGGAGCCTCTCTGCTCCCACAGGTGTGGGGGGACCACTGTGAGCAGGTCACTCTCTATGTAACAGGACAAGCTGGAAGTAACCTTTCATAGAAGAAAACAGAGAATCCACAAAAGCCTTGTTTGCCAGCAGCTTTTCTGATGACACAGCTCTGCTTGCACAAAAAATTTAAAGGCAGTTCTGTCTCTCCTTTGGTTCTGAGTCTTCTGCTACAATAGCTTCCTCATATTGTCTTGGTTTTCTTTTCCTATTTTTACTTCTGTGAATAAAAATGCTTACAATACAGTGGAAGCAGCAGGAATTAATTCTGTTGTGTTGACAGAGTGTGTAACTCATCACAGGTGAGCCCTGAAATCAGAGCTGGTGTGTATAGCCCAGTGCTGAGGTAGAGCTGAGAATGAGCTGCTTAGAGGCATCGTCATGAGCTGGGGGCAACAGGACTAAAGGAGCTTGGAATAAGGTCCTGGGTGGAGATGATCTCAGAAAGAGGGCAGGGGGACTCCTTCCCCTGCAAGCATAGATCTGTGAGGTCTGCTATAATAAGCAGAGCCCTTATTAACAACAGGGAGGAGCTCAGTGACTGGATCATCCAAGGCTTGGCACACATTCCAGAGACCACATCCCTCCTCTCGTCTTTAGAGACTCCAGGGCACAGGGATCTGTGGTGGACCACCCGGCTCTGCTCCCGGCCTGAGACGCTCCCCGGCTCACAGCCACCCTCCACCCAGCAGAGCATGGATGAGGATGCTCAAGTGAGGCCATGTTGCCCCTGTCCTGCCCAGTGTGAGTTAAGTCTTAAGTCCCTCTTCTGCTGGAGGCAACATCTCTCCCAGTTTTTGCCCTGAGATTGAACAGAAGGAAGCACTCACCTGGCTGGTCTTTGCTTCAGAGCTCTGTGCAGGGACGTGTCACTCAGGATGAGCCTGGAGCACCTGAGATCATGGTTATAGGGACGGTGTTTCTAACCTTGGTCTCTCCACAGAGAGTCCATTATCACGTCACCTGCTGTGTGGCTGACACTGACCTCATGGGGAGTCTGGGGCGTTTCCAGTGAGGAGCAAATGTTATCCCCAGTGTAAATCATCTTCCTTCTTGAGTGATTAAGGACAGCTTTTGAGAATCAATGAAAAGATCCAAATGGGCAAATAGCTGGCCAAAAACTATACACCAGCACCCTACTACACAGTAGGTCATTATTAGTTATCTATTTTATATATAGCAGTGTGAAAATGAAGCAGATTTGAAATTACCTCTAATCAATTATTTAAAAAATGAAACAATTCATAGGCATTTAATTCCTTAGTGTTTAAGAGGAGGTTGTTGCTAAGTATACCTTTATTATTGATCATGTTTTATTAGCTTTTTATATTCTCTAATAGGAAAAACATAAGTAAAATTATGATATTTTTAGATAAACACTGAAATAATCACTCATAGTAAAACTAGCTCCTTAATATTAAAGGAAAATTTTCAAACAGAAGGCAAGTTATACCAAAGAAAAAAACACAAAAAAGAACTACAAACGTTGGAAAAGGCAACCATATTGATACATGTATAAACTATAATTTCTCTTCATTTCTTATTTTATATAAGACACAACTAGTTCATGACAGCTACAATCATAGCACTAATTGTCAGTAATTACATATATTTATATACACAGAATTGAGAGATCCATACGTGATGGCCAAAATAACACTGAAAAATAGTTATACCTTAACACATTAAATTTTTAAATTGGAACTTAAAAAAATAACAGAAATGACCAAAAAAAAACCCAGAAAATAAGACAAATAGAAACAATCTCAGGTTGCAAAATGTAATCATGAACACTATGTATTCAAGTGACAAATGAAAAAGAAGACAGCTTCTAGTCTGTCTTTCAGATTATGTCATCCATCTGATCTATTAAATTTATTGAGGGTCCACCATGTCAACAGTCCAGTTTTAAAGAAGAAACAAGACACTGAATAACATCGATTTTCTGTGTAACACAATAGCATACTGGAGAAATAGGAGTGAACTAAATTTACAAGGTAATATAGAAGAACACATTCTCTTTATCTAAGAAGTCAAATCTCCACCCACACAAGAGTAATATTTATGGAGACAAATATTGGATTCTGTGCCAATGTGTGTCAGGTATTAGCCACAACACATGGAGATAAAGTTTGTGGAAACTCTTGAAATATTCTGGAAGAAAGGACTTTTCTTTCAGAGTGCTGCATTGGTTAAGGCAGAAATGGTTTCCTCAGTAATGGCCTGTACATTTTTCAAGCTCATAATTTCATGGATTGACTTTCAAATCTCCTAAGTGAACCTTCTCAGTTCATTGGAAATTCTGTAAAAATTTGGTATTGAGTACAAACATTAAAGCTATCAACATCTAGTTATAAAATAAGCAAGTCAGGGGATATGGTGTACCACATGGTGAATATAGTCAATTATATTCATTGTATACTAGAAAAGAATAGTCAAAAACTAAAAAAAAAAAACCCAACATCATGGCATCCAGTCCCATCAGTTCAGTTCAGTTCAGTCACTCAGTCATGTCCGATTCCAGCGACCCCATGGACTACACATGCCAGGCTTCCTTGTTCATCACCAACTCCCAGAGCTTGCTCAAACTCATGTTCATCGAGTTGGTGATGCCATCCGGCCATCTCATCCTCTGTCGTCCTCTTCTCATCCTGCCTTCAATGTTTCCCAGCATCAGGGTCTTCTCCAATGAGTCAGTTCTTCCCATCAGGTGGCCAAAGTATTGGAGCTTCAGCTTCAGCATTGGTCCTTCCAATGAATATTCAGGACTGGTTTGATCTCCTTGCAGTCCAAGGGACTCTCAAGAGTCTTCTCCAACACCACAGTTCAAAAGCATCAATTCTTCTGTGCCCAGTCACATCACTCCATGGCAAATAGAAGGGGAAAAAGTGGAAGCAGTGACAGTTTTTATTTTCTTGCACTCAAAAATCACTGCAGACAGTGACTGCAGCCATGAAATTAAAAGACGATTGCCCCTTGAAAGGAAAGCTATGACAAACCTAGATAGCATATTAAAAAGCAGAGACATCACTTTGCCAACAACGGTCTGTGTAGTCAAAGCTATGTTTTTTTCTAGTAGTCATAAATGGATATGACAGTTGGATCATAAAGAAGGCTGAGCATTGAAGAATTTATGCTTTCGAAAGGAGATCAAACTGGGCAATCCTAAAGGAAGTCAACTCGGAATATTCATTGGAAGGACTGATGCTGAAGCTCCAGTATTTTGGCCACCTGATGTGAAGAGCTGACTCGTCGGGAAAGAGCCTGATGCCAGGAAAGAGCCTGATGCTGGGAAAGACTGAGAGCAGGAGGAAGGGGGCAACAGAGAATGAGATGGTTGGATGGCAGTCAGTTCAGTTCAGTCGCTCAGTCGTGTCCGACTCTTTGCGACCCATGAATCGCAGCACGCCAGGCCTCCCTGTCCATCACCAACTCCCGGAGTTCACTCAGACTCACGTCCATTGAGTCTGTGATGCCATCCAGCCATCTCATCCTCGGTCGTCCCTTTCTCCTCCTGCCCCCAATCCCTCCCAGCATCAGGGTCTTTTCCAATGAGTCAACTCTTCGCATAAGGTGCCCAAAGTACTGGAGCTTCAGTTTTAGCATCATTCCTTCCAAAGAAATCCCAGGGTTGATCTCCTTCAGAATGGACTGGTTGGATCTCCTTGCAGTCCAAGGGACTCTCAAGAGTCTTCTCCAACACCACAGTTCAAAAGCATCAATTCTTCTGCGCTCAGCCTTCTTCACAGTCCAACTCTCACATCCATACATGACCACAGGAAAAACCATAGCCTTGACTAGACGGACCTTAGTCGGCAAAGTAATGTCTCTGCTTTTGAATATACTATCTAGGTTGGTCATAACTTTTCTTCCAAGGAGTAAGCGCCTTTTAATTTCATGGCTGCAGTCACCATCTGCAGTGATGGCATCATCCACATAATGGGGACATGAATTTGAGCAAACTCTGGGAGAGAGTGAAGGACAGGGAAGCCCAGCATCCTGCAGTCTATGGTGTCTCAAAGATTCAGATACAACTGAGTGATTGAGCAACAAGAGTGTCAATCTTCAAAGTTCTCATCACAGGGACTTACTGGTGGTTAAGACTTTGAGCTTCCACTGAGGGGAGCTGGTTCAATTGATGATCCAGGAACTATTATCCCATATGCCATGCAGCCAAATAATAACAAAAACTAACTAAATAAATGTGGCAGTTTGTGTCACAAGAAAAAATGTATATCTTCTCTGAAGGTGAGAGGATGCAACTAGCTAGACTTATTGTGATCATTTCGCAACGTATACAAATGCACATTCATCATGTTGTATATCTGGAACTAATACAATGCTATGTGCTAGTTATATCTCAGTTAAAAAATGGATACTGAGGACTTACAGAATAGTTACAGTTACTATTGAAGTGTCTACTAGATATTTAGCACTTTATTCATACATTCTAGTGACTCAGGAGCAGAACCTAGGCGTTCTAGGATCCCTCAGGAGCAGCAGGAAGGGGAAAATAGTGGGGAAACAAGAAACCAAGACGTTAGAGACCTGGAGCAACCACAGGCGAAAATCTGAAGAGGCACTGATGTGGAAAACTAAACTGTAATTCAGCAGGTAGAAGGTGATGAAGGCGACCAGGAGCATCAGGATGGTGTGGGCGGCTCTGGTCTCCGGGGGGCATCTGTGGTGTCCAGCGGGGGTGTGAAGATACTGCACCCTCTGGCGGTGTCTGTGCAGGAGAAGCACCGTGGAGCCGCTGGACCAGACCATGAGGCCAATAAACACGGCATCAGAGATGAACCAGAAGTAGCCAAAGCCTGTGACAGTACCTGAGATTGAGCAGAACCAATTGCCTTGGGAATCAGTATAGTTGCGTGTGTCCCAAGGACCAGTGATTTTCACAGGAACAGGGATGTACATTAAGAGACTGAACATCCAGCAGGTGCAACAGGAAGGACCAGTGACCTTGGGGGCCCTTCCTCTGAGCATCGCCCACTCCGCTCTCCTGGGGCTGAGAGTGAAGGACTGATAGGTGCTCAGGATGCAGGTGGAGCACAGGGTGGTGCTGCGAGCCACCCTCTGTGCATAATACACAAACTTACACCCGAGACTGGAGAGGGGGTTTCCCAAAACAAAACCTGTCATTATATGGGGAATCCCAGAGGACAGAAGAAACAAAAGATTGGCTAGGGATATGTGGGCAAGAATTGCGGGTGTGGGTCTCTGGTTGTGGCCAAGCAAGATCGGAGAGATGTTGTGAAGGAAAAGGATGATATTGGCCATAGACCCAACTCCTGTCTGTAAAAGATACGTGGTTTTCAGGGCTGTCTGGCTTGTGGCTCTCAGGGCATCTTTATGAAAAGACATGGAGAGGATGTCAGAGTGTCCTGGAGCAGAAAGTAGGCTGTGCTGGTGATGCCATCAGCAGTCTTCTTAATAATCACCGTTGGACAAAGATTCCCACATTCTATTTCTCCTGAAAAGGAAGACACTGTCATAGTCCAGAGAATTGACTTTACCTGGATAACATACTCCTGACACCAGTTAAATCATTCACCATTACTATTCTGAATTTTTTCTATTTACTTTTATTTAAAAAACTTTTTAAATTGGAGGTTAATTGCTTTAAAATATTGTGTTAGTTTCTGTTGTACAACAATGTGAATCAGATATGAATACACCTATATCGCCTTCCTTGAGAGCTTCCCTCCCATCCCCTCATCCCACCCCTCTAGGTCATCACAGGGCACTGAGCTGAGCTCCCTATGTTATACAACAGCTTTCTATTTACTTGTATAACCTGATCTTCCATCTTCATGTAAGATCCATAAAATTAGAAAACATGTCTGCCGTGTTCAGCAACATTGTTGGCTCAGTTCAATCATTTTCAATGTTAGCATTTACAGAAACGGAAAAAAAATTCCCAAATTTGTATACAACCAAAAAATACCCCAAACAGTCAAAGCATCACGTGAAAGATGAACAAAACATCAAACTTCCTCATTTCAAACTGTATGTCAAATTTATGGCAACATAAATTTGCATAAAATATGCATAAAAATAGACAGACTAATGGGACAGAACAGAAAGTGCAGAAATTAACCCATGCACTTCTGGTGAATTAATTTTTGATGAAGGCACTAAGGATATACAATGAAATAATGATAGTCCCTTCAATAAGTGGTGTTTGAAAACTGGAAATCCACATCTAACGATTAAAAGAAAGAGAGAGTAAACCTTAAAGATTTTGGTCAAATGAAAAAAATTTAACTACATGTATAACAGATGTAAACTAGACTGTGATCAACTGGCAATGTATAGAAATATTTGTTACTTTGTACGCTTGAAACAGACATAATGTTGTATCAATTATATCCAAATTTAAAATAAAAAAAAAAATCTGGACACTATCTTACACCACACACAAAAATGTTCTAAACTGGATTAAACTTGATTGTAGATCTGGAACCATCAAACTCCTAGAGGAAAAAAGTAAGCTCCTTGAATTGATCTTGGTCATAATGGTTTGGATTTGACAACAAAAGCAAAGCAACAAAAGCAAAAAAGTGAGAGTTTATCATATAAGAGCCTCTTCAGGGCAAAGGAACTGTGCAATAGGAGACAATATTTGCAATCCACATATCCAGGAATGAATGAATATCCAAAAATATAAAATAATTTTGTGCAAAACCCCAAATAATCCAGTTTAAAATGGGCAAAGGACCCGAACAGATTTTTTTTTCCAAAGAAGACATACAAAGAGCCTAAAGGTGAGCACCTAAAGGACATACAAAGAGCCTAAAGGTGAGCATCTAAAGGACAGGTGCTCAACATCTCTAGCCATCAGGTCAAAATTACAATGAGATAGCATCTCTCACCTGTTAGGGTGTCTAGTCTCCAAAAGAGAAGAGATAACACATTGGCGAGGATCTTGACAAAAAGGAACATTTCACACGCTGTTGGTGGGAATATTAATGGGTACAGCTTCTGCGGAGAACGTTATGGAAGTTCCTGAGAAGTTAAAACCAGAAGTCCATATGTCCCAGCAATTCTGTTTCTAGTATATATACAAGGAGATGAAATCAGATCTCGAAGTAATATCTGTAAAGATGAATATCTGTAAACGAACCCCTGTGTTCATTGCTGCATTGTTACAACAGCCAAGACATGGAAACAGCCCAAGGGTCTACTAATAGATAAACCGATTAGGAAGCTATGGAATGTTACACAGTGAAATATTACTCAGGTTAAAAAGGTGGAAATCTTTCCTTTTGCAACAACATGGGTAAAACTTGAGGACACTTTCGTATGTGAAATATTCATACACAGACACATACACTGCCTTCCATCACTTATAGGTAGAGTTTGAAAAAAAAATGAATTTCATAGAAAGAGAGTTGAATGGTGGTCACTTGGGAACTGGGGTTGGGGGAAAGGGGAGAAGAAGGTAAAGGGGTACAATCTCTCAGTTATAAGATGACAAGGTCTGAGGATTAATGTAGAACCTGGTGCCTACAGGTGATGACACCTACTATGTGAGGCGATGGATGCATCAGTTCAGTCAACTGTGGACTCCTTCACAATGTGTACATATATTAAATCATGATGTACATTTCAGATACACTGCAATTTCAGTAATCAGTTATGGTCCATGACCTCTTTCCCATAGGGCTGAGTATTTATTGGGGTCAGTGATGTGGTCAGACCTCCTGCCTGGACATTTCCTGGATACAGAGACCAACCCCACAGGGGAGGTGCCTCCTTGACACCAGCAGTCATGACTCAGGTTGCAGGACATATCTGCCCCCACATAACCCATGACCCCCCAGCCCCACACAGTCACATACGGGGCACCCCCACAGCCAGAGTCAGAAATGAACCCGGAGCAGGTCCCTTGTGCTGAGACAGGAACACACTTCCCAGAGCTTGCAGCCCCCCGGGAGCCTCTCTGCACCCACAGGTGTTGGGACGGGGGAGTCCAGTGTGGGCGGGTCAGTTTCCATGAGTTTTGACAAGGTGGGAATTCTGTTCACAAACGCCCACCCACTTCATATGAGCACTTCCAAGGCTCCATCTTCTAACTCCATTATCTTCAAGGTTTAGGTTTTCAGCATATGAATATCTGCAGATACACGCATCAGATGATAGCTGTATTTCCAAATATAATGCTGAATTACCATAGGGGAAACTGCTTTACTTCCTAATTCTAATCTTTTCAAAAAACTTTACTTTGCAACCTTTATACTCATTTGACAGACTGGAGGTTAACTGGATTCTATCTCAGTGCAAAATCTTTTTCTCTTTCCCCTGCTCCTCATGTTAAGGAGGCTGAGGGCATTTTGCCATTTGATTAGAGACAGAAAAACATGAGCAACATTGATATACATAAGACAGAACACAGAGAGACTCGAGACAGGATACTACGGCAGAAATTACTGAGCCAACTGCATCCCGTGAAGGAAAATGTGAAGGTTGTTGCAGGGCACCCTTTCTCTCTGTATTCTGTTTATATGTGTATGTGTCTGTCACTGGATCTTATTTCGGGACTTTCACTTTCTAACCCAAACTCTGCACATCATTATTCCACCTTATTCACACCCAATCCTAATCTATTAGGTCTGAGGAAGTCTCTAGATCATTTTTTATATGGTTGAGACGTTGAGGGCTCTGGCTATACAGAACTTGGCACTGGTTCCACAGTGACCCCCTCCCTCTTCCCCTCATTGTCAGGGACCCCAGGACACAGGATTTGAGTGAACTCCCAGCTCTGGTCCCACTCAGATACACACCCCAGCACGTTCCCCCCTTCCACCTGCCAGCCAGGGCATGGACGGGCAGCTCAGGACAAGGCAGGGGAGCACCTGTCCTGCCCAAGGTGCTGACAACGCAGCTCTGAGCTCCTCTCCCGCTGAGAGCCGGCTCTCCTGTTTCCTGCCCTGAGACTGAACACAAGAGAGCACTCACCTGCCTGCACTCAGCTCCACACGCTGTGCAGGGAAGTGTCAGGATGGGCCCCAGTTATAGAGACAGGGCCCCCGGGCCCGCTCTCCCCACAGAGGAGCCCTTATCATGTCATCTGGAGCGGAGGTGACACTGTCTGCATGGAGAGTCTGGGGCGTCTCCAGTGAGGGGCAGATCTTACCCCCGGTGCTTGTCACCTCACCCACGCCTGGGGACTAGTGACAACTCCTGGCAATTACTGAGAAGGTCCACACGAGCAGCTGAGCAGAGGGCAGGGAGAGTTTTCTGTGTTCCCTGTGGGAGAGCCCAAGTTTACAGTGACAGTCACAGCCGGGGGAGGGACACTCACAGAGCACCCGGGCTCCCTGCACTGTCTCCCGGTGTGCATTTTCCTTCAGGGCCTCACTCTTCCAAACTGTTCCAAAGTGTGTTCTCACTGATCATCAGCACGGGATCTGGAGGCTTCTTCCACCTGCCAGCCAGGGCATGGACGGGCAGCTCAGGACAAGGCAGGGGAGCACCTGTCCTGCCCAAGGTGCTGACAACGCAGCTCTGAGCTCCTCTCCCGCTGAGAGCCGGCTCTCCTGTTTCCTGCCCTGAGACTGAACACAAGAGAGCACTCACCTGCCTGCACTCAGCTCCACACGCTGTGCAGGGAAGTGTCAGGATGGGCCCCAGTTATAGAGACAGGGCCCCCGGGCCCGCTCTCCCCACAGAGGAGCCCTTATCATGTCATCTGGAGCGGAGGTGACACTGTCTGCATGGAGAGTCTGGGGCGTCTCCAGTGAGGGGCAGATCTTACCCCCAGTGCTTGTCACCTCACCCACGCCTGGGGACTAGTGACAACTCCTGGCAATTACTGAGAAGGTCCACACGAGCAGCTGAGCAGAGGGCAGGGAGAGTTTTCTGTGTTCCCTGTGGGAGAGCCCAAGTTTACAGTGACAGTCACAGCCGGGGGAGGGACACTCACAGAGCACCCGGGCTCCCTGCACTGTCTCCCGGTGTGCATTTTCCTTCAGGGCCTCACTCTTCCAAACTGTTCCAAAGTGTGTTCTCACTGATCATCAGCACGGGATCTGGAGGCTGGGCCTTCTCCTGAGTTGAAGTTCCACAGCCCTTTCTATTTATGGCCTCAGGTCTGTTTAATCTGGAAAACATCCCCTTTGAAGCCAGAGTTTCCCTCCTCAGAATCCTCAGGTCTCCCTCACGTCCACACGACTCTGCAAGGACTTTGTCATTGATTCCAAGTCACCCATGGAGCCCCCTCCTTGAGCCTCTCATTGGACATCCAGCCTGTCACCACATTCTGGGCCATTAGTACTTGAGAAAAGTATTCCTGGACATATAGAAAGGGATTAAAAAAAGCATTGATAGGAAATATAGAGAGATAACATTAGAATGCATGAAACTGATCACTGAAGTGATCAATTGAACCTTTAGATCATGAAATTTTTACACCTTGCTTTATGTCCGTGGTTATGTTCCAGTGTCTACTGGTTTATAAGCTATGGGAACTTGACTAGAATTGTCTCCTGCTGTTGGGTGAAAATTGTATAAATCATACTTATGTTGAATTGGTTTATAGTGCTCTTCAGATCTACTATATCTTTCTACCTGTCTGTATGTTCCTTCTATTAAGTTTTGACAGTTTGATATTAAAACTCCAACTAAAACTCATAATTTATCTACTTAAAAATAATCATAATATATGGTAGAATTATATGTAACTTTGTTCTGTGTTTTTCAAATCTCCTGTAAATGTGTTACCATACTTTCATAATTCAAAAAATAAAAAGGAAAGAGAGAAAAAAGAGAAATGATCAACTGATAGTTGTGAATGTTCTCTGGGAAATGAATCTGACTCCATCCTGAGAGATCACAGAGCAGAAAGGACATATGTGTGTGTGTGCTCAGCCGCTGAGTCGTGTCTGACTCTTTGCAACTTCATGGACTGTAGCCCGCCAGGCTCCTCTGTCCTTGGGATTTTTCAGGCAAGAATACTGGAGTGAGTTGCCCTCCTCCAGGGGATCCTCCTGACCCAGGGATCAAACCCGTGTCATTTACATCTCCTGCATTGGCAGGTTTTTTTTTTGTTTGTTTGTTTTGTGTTTTTTTACCACTAGTGCCAAAAGGACTACAGTGTAAACCTCCCCGCAGTGGGCTCCTCCTGCAGCACACCAATGCTTTCAGGGCAGTGAACAAGTCCACATTTTATAGGCATGGGCTTGTCAAGAGAAGCCAGGCCAGTAGGACAGCTACTGCTTCTGTGAAGTGTACGACCTTGTCCCCTGTCTGGGAAAAAGTGTATGAGAGTGTTTACCATGTGTTGAAAATGATTTATTGCGAGGTTCTGTCCCCATGAATCCCAATCCAGAGCAATACTTGGACCTAGTTCATTACCATCACTAGTACTAAGTTACAAAGACACCAACAGAAATACTGACACTCCTAGTTCTGATACTTCAACCTAGGCCTCCCGCTTTACTGTCTGAGCCACCAGGGAAGCCCAAGAATACTGGAGTGGGTAGCCTATCCCTTCTCCAGGGGTCTCCTGACCCAGGAATCAAACTGGGGTCCCCTGCTTTGCAGACGGATTCTTTGCCAGCTGAGCTACCAGGGAAGCCTGATTTAACACAGAGGAAATGTAAACTACTTTGTCAAGGTCTTTCCAGAACCAATTATAGCTTGAATGGACAAAGTTTAAGATGTTAAAATAATTGACACAGTTTCTTTTTTACTTTCTTTAGTGTGGCTACAGTAATTATATTGCTACAGCCATGAGGCTTGTTCTATTGCTTTTGAAAACATGTTTGCTTATTTATCTCTGGTGGCTTGGGTCTTTGCTGCGGCGTTCTCTTTAGCTGTGGTGCCCAAGATCAGCGGTTGCAGTGCCCCAGCTTAGTCTCCCTGGGGCACGTGGGATCTTTGTTCCTCGACCAGGGCTGGAACCTGTGTCTCCTGCACTGTGAAGTGGATTCTTAACCACTGGACCACCAGGGAAGGCCCCAGAGTTTCAGTCTTGCAAAACAAAACGTTCTAGGCATGGATCGTAGCGATGATTACAGTATGAACGCTCTCTAATTCCACTGAATGGTATACTTAAAATGTACCTTAAAATTTCCTTGGCGTGTGTACTTTACTACAATTTAAAGTGTTTTAAAATCTGGAATAAAAATTAAAAATGTCTGTGAGGAGGGAAAAGTGTCTGTAGGATAATATCAAGTATTATCAACATCAATGACATACATGTCATTGGAGTCACGGATGGTGTCAAGAGAGGAAAATGGCCAGAAATTAACTGGAGAACTAACAACTGAAAACTTCCAAATTTTGGTAAAAAATAGTAGAAACTCAACCAACTTTTCTAATTACAAAAGCAAAGAAGGGCTTCCCTGGGGGTCCAGTGGTTAAGAATCCACCTGGCAATGCAAGGGACACAGGTTCGATCCCTGGTCCTGGAAGATCTTCCATGCGGAGCAACTAAGCCTGTTCCCCACAATGACTGACACTCATGTGCCCTAGAGCCCGTGTTCCCCAACAAAAGAGGCCACCACAGCGAGAAGTCTGCAACCACAGCTAGAGAGTAGCCAGTAAGGGGCAACGAAGACTCAGCACGGCCAAAACTAACTAACTAAATACCAAAGAAAATCAAAGAGAAGCATTTGTGGACATTACCACAGTCAAACTAATAAACGGCGTTGGTAAAAGAAAATCTTAAAAGTTGCAACAGAAAAAAAAACAAACATATTCATAAGTTTTGGTTTTGGGCAAACCTCCATCCCCAACCCCCGTAGTCCCCAGCCCTGCCTCAGATTTGACATTCTGGGCAGGAAAGCTTTTTGTTGCGGTTGGCTTTCCTGCACCTTTTATGTTATTTTGCGAATTTTCTGGGCTCCACCCTCTTATTTTCTCTATTCTCTTGTTAACAGCCATAGAGTCTCTCAGTTGTGTCCACTGTTTGTAGCCCCATGGACTGTAGCCCACCAGGCTCCTCCATCCATGGGATTCTCCAGGCAAGAATACTGGAATGGGTTACCCTTTTCTTCTTCAAGGGATCTTCCTGACCCAGGGATTGAATCTGTGCCTTTTGCGTTGGCAGAGGAATTCTTTACCACTGAGCCGCTGGGAATCCCTGATGATGCCATTCTGAGTGGTTCCTCATTATAGTTTTGATTGGCATTTCTCTAATAATGAGCAATGTTGAGCATCTTTCCATGTGTTTGTTGGCTGTCTGTATGTCTTCTTTGGAGAAATGTCTGTTTTAGGTCTCCTGCCCATATTTTTTATTTTCTTTCTTCTTTTTTTCCCTATTGATTGGTGCAGGGCCAGGAGGGCTGACTCAGGGCTGGGCCAGGAGAAGGGCAGGAGATTTCTGCACCCTGGTCCCCAGCTGGCTCTAGCCATCCTTATTTATGGACATCCACTTGATTTGGGGGCCTTCCTGGTGGCTCAGACAGTAAAGAATCTGCATGCAATGTGAGAGACCTGGGTTTGATCCCTGGGTTGGGAAGATCTCCCTGAGAAGGGAATGGGCAACCCACTCCAGTATTCTGGCCTGGAGAATCCCATGGACAGAGGAGCCAGGCAGGCTCAGTCCACGGTGTCGCAAAGAGTCAGACACGACTGAGCGACTTTCTTCACCTTCACTTTTCACCTGACTTGAGGTCTCTGGTCCTCTTATGGAGGTTTCCATTTCCCAGCGGGGGAGTTCTCCAACTCAGGGCTGATGCTTGGCCACTGGCTCCCCCCCTGGTTTCCAGGTCTCTTGTTGCCAGGCACCGTCCTTCCCATCCATCCAGGTGACCCTTCAGAGGTGGGGGCGGGGCTGCTTGGCTGGGTCGAGGTCAGTGGGGCCCAGCTCCCCCGGGCCTGACAACCTCTGTCTAGTCAGCAGCACTCCCGCTGCTTCCACTTCCTGGGCCCCGTGCCCATGGGAGGGGCTGGTGTGTGTCCCTTGGCCTGCATGCCCCCCACCCACCGCCCCAAACTTGGTCCTTGCTCTTCTTGTCCCAGAGTTGTCACCATGGGTGAACAGACCCAGAGGACAGTTAAACTGCAGATACTACTCCCAGAGAGGACCAGGCCAGGATCAGAGAGGGCACTGCCAGGGTCTGGTCCCTGCCCACCAAGGAGCCCTCTCTGGCCAACCTATGTGCCCAGGTGGACCTGTGTCTTGCTGCTCCATCTGCATTGGAGTCTCAGTGACAGCACCCACATGCTGCACGGGGTG
Source organism: Aepyceros melampus (assembly GCA_006408695.1). Taxonomy (NCBI): domain Eukaryota; kingdom Metazoa; phylum Chordata; class Mammalia; order Artiodactyla; family Bovidae; genus Aepyceros; species Aepyceros melampus. The sequence goes on along the minus strand of SJXQ01001805.1, from coordinate 58,338 downwards.
GAACACAGCTGCCCCTGCGAGAT
>SJXQ01001805.1:23522-58301 GCA_006408695.1 Aepyceros melampus | reverse complement strand
TGGGGGTGGTCCTGAACTGGTGGTCCCTGGGAAGCCTTGGGGTCCGGAAGGGCACCCTGGTGGGATGGCTGTTTGGGGCATAAGCCAATCGCCAGTGTCTTTCACTTTTCACTTTCATGCATTGGAGAAGGAAATGGCAGCCCACTCCAGTGTTCTCGCCTGGAGAATCCCAGGGACGGGGCGGGGCCTGGTGGGCTGCCGTCTACGGGGTCGCACAGAGTCGGACACGACTGAAGCGACTTAGCAGCAGCAGTACTTTCACAATGCTTTCCTAATACACACTAGATTAAGTGGTCATGTGTTAAGCACACAGTTGCTTTTTTATAGCTAGGTTTTCATATTCAATAAGCTTATTAAACTTTGCTTGTTCTGTTTTGTTGATTACACGAAGTAGGACTGTGCTGGTAAGGAAATAGACATTGAAGAGTCTTTGGGGATTATTTATTCAAGTCCCCCCCTTCTTCATGCAGGTACTACTTTTGTGGCTCATAGTTTCATCAAGTTAAAGGCTGTGGTCCATGTGATCAGTTTGATTAGTTTTCTGTGATTGCAGTTTTCATTCTATCTGCCGTCTGAAGGATAAGGAAGCCTATGAAAGCTTCCTGAGGGGAGAGACTGACTGTGGGGGAAACTGGGCCTTGTTCTGATGGGCCAGGCCATGCTCAATAAATCTTTAATCCAATTTTCTTCTTACTCCTTGGAAGGAAAGTTATGACCAACCTAGATAGCATATTGAAAAGCAGAGACATTACTTTGCCAGCAAAGTTTCGTCTAGTCAAGGCTATGGTTTTTCCTGTGGTCATGTATGGATGTGAGAGTTGGACTGTGAAGAAAGCTGAGGGCCGAAGAATTGATGCTTTTGAAGTGTGGCGTTGGAGAAGACTCTTGAGAGTCCCTTGGACTGCAAGGAGATCCAACCAGTCCATTCTAAAAGAGATCAGTCCTGGGTGTTCATTGGAAGGACTGATGCTAAAGCTGGATGGCATCACCGACTTGATGGACATGAGTTTGAGTGAACTCCAGAGTTGGTGATGGACAGGGAGGCCTGGCTTGCTGTGGTTCATGGGGTTGCAAAGAGTCGGACACAATTGAGTGACTGAATTGAGCTGAATTTTCTGTTGATGGGCAGGGCTGTGTTCCCTCCCTGTTGTTTGACCTGAGACCAAACTATAGGCTTCCCTGGTGGCTCAGAGGTTAAAGTGTCTGCCTCCAATACAAGAGACCTGGGTTCGATCCCTGGGTCAGGAAGATACCCTGGAGAAGGAAATGGCAACCCACTACAGTATTCTTACCTGGAGAATCCCATGGATGGAGAAGCCTGGTTGGCTACAGTCCATGGGGTCGCAAAGAGTTGGACATGACTGAGCGACTTCACTTTCACTTTCAGTGAAGATAAAGGTGACCTCCTTCAAAAGGTCCTGTGCATGCACAGCCAGACAGAGTGCCCCCGACCCTGCAGCAGGCCACTGCTGACCCATGCCTCTGCCAGAGATTCCTGGACACTCACAGACAAGTCTGGGTCAGTCTCTCGTGGGGTTACTGCTTCTTTCTCTTGGATCCTGGGGCATGCAAAGTTTTGCTTGTGCAACAGTATGTGAACCATGAACTCCCAGATGTTCCAGCTGGTTTTAGAAAAGGCAGAGGAACCAGAGATCAAATTGCCAACATCTGTTGGGTCATCGAAAAAGCAAGAGAGTTCCAGAAAAAGATCTACTTCTGCTTTATTGGCTACACCAAAGCCTTTGTGTGGATCATAACAAACTGGAAAATTCTTTAAGAGATGGGAATACCAGACCACCTGACCTGCCTCCTGAGAAATCTGTATGCAGGTCAAGAAGCAACAGTTAGAACTGGACATGGAACAACAGGCTGGTTCCAAATTTGGAAAAGAGTACATCAAGGATGTATATTGTCACCCTGCTTATTTAACTTATATGCAGAGTATATAATGCAAAATGCCGGGCTGGAAGAAGCACAAGCTGGAATCAAGATTGCTGGGAGAAATATCAATAACCTCAGATATGCAGACGACACCACCTTTATGCAGAAAGCAAAGAAGAACTAAAGAGCCTCTTGATGAAAGTGAAACAGGAGAGTGAAAAAGTTGGCTTCAAACTCAACATTCAAAAAACGAAAATCATGGCATCCAGTCCCATCACTTTATGGTAAACAGGGAAATAATGCAAACAGTGAGAGATTTTATTTTCTGGGCTCCAAAATCACTGCAGATGGTGACTGCTGCTGCTGCTGCTAAGTCGCTTCAGTCGTGTCCGACTCTGTGCAATCCCATAAACGGCAGCCCACCAAGCTTCCCCATCCCTGGGATTCTCCAGGCAAGAACACTGGAGTGGGTTGCCATTTCCTTTTCTAATGCATGAAAGTAAAAAGTGAAAGTGAAGTTGTTCAGTTGTGTCCTACTCTTAGTGACCCCATGGGCTGCAGCCTACCAGGCTCCTCCGTCCATGGATTTTCCAGGCAAGAGTACTGCAGTGGGGTGCCATTGCCTTCTCTGATGGTGACTGCAGCCATGAAATTAGATTCTTGTTCCTTGCAAGAAAACCTATGATCAACCTAGATGGCATATTAAATAGCAGAGACATTACTTTGTCAACAAAGGTCCATCTAATCAAAGCTACGGTCTTTCCAGTAGTCATGTATGGATGTGAGAGTTGGACCATAAAGAAAGCTGAGCACTGAAGAATTGATGCTTTTGAACTGTGGTGTTGGAGAAGACTCTTAAGAGTCCCTTGGACTGCAAGGAGACCCAACCAATCTATCCTAAAGGAAATCAGTCCTGAGTGTTCATTGGAAAGGCTGATGCTGATGCTGAAACTGAAACTGCAATCCTTTGGCCACCTCATGCGAAGAGCTTATCTGAAAAGACCCTGATGCTGGGAAAGATTGAGGGCAGGAGGAGAAGGGGACAACAGAGGATAAGATGGTTGGATGGCATCACCAACTCGATGGACATGAGTTTGAGCAAACTCCAGGAGTTGGTGAAGGACAGGGAGGCCTGGCATGCTGCAATCCATGGGGTTGTAAAGAGTCAGACATGACTGAGCGACTAACTGAACTGAAGCCACACCTGCCCACTGATCCAGCCTCACTCTCTCTAAACTCCCAGTGGGATTGATGTTGCCTGGGAGGCTGCTCAGAAGAAAGGTTAAAATTGAGGCTAACCAAGTAGGGCTGTTCTAAACTCTGGCCTCCACCTGATGGCCTCACATATCTTTGAAAAGCGGGGAAGGTGTAAATGATACCACCTGCTTCAGAGGGCTGAAGACAATCAGATCTTGCCTGAAATGCTCTGACCTGAAGGGCTTTTGCATTATTAGCACCCAGTGAATGTTAAAGCTGGTGGAGACTCTTATGATTGTCAGTGGTGGGTGATGGTGATAAGAGTGATGCTGGGGCAAAATCCTCGCAAGTCTGAATGATGACTGTAATGGCGTATCAAGAGACAGCTGTGGTGGAACTTTCACCTTTGAAAAAGAAGAAAGTTCTGCCATATGCAAAAACATGGGTGGGCCTGGAAGACGTGGTGCTCAGGGAAAGGAAAAATACTGCGTGATTCCACTCCTATGAAGTATCTAAAATAGTCAGACTCATAGAACCAGAATAGAATGGGCATTTCCAAGGGCTGGGGCAGAGGAAGGAGGAAGTTGGGGGTAAATGTTCAATGGGTATAAACTCTTGGTTATGCGAGATGAGTTCCAGTGTTCTGCTATTCAAATCATGCCTATAGTCAACCATACTGTGTCAGACACTTAAATATTTAAGAGTGGGACTTCCCTGGTGATCTAGTGGTTCTGATGCATAGGTTGTGGGTTCAATCCCTGGTCAGAGACTAAGATCCCACATGCTGAGGGTTGTGGCCAAAAATTCAACAAGTAATAGATAATTAAAAAAAAAAAAGCATTTAAGATTGTAGGTCTCACATGAAGTGTTCTTATCACAATAGAAAAAGACATTTGCTAATTCTAATTTCTGCGCTTTCCATCTAGAGCTAGTTTACTCGGGAATATTCATTGATTTCCTAATATATGAATGCTTCATCTAGGTGCTGCTCTGAAAGTTGAGAGGATACAACCATAGGCTCCCTTGGGATGCACACAGCGTCTGAGAAGTTAGATACTCAGAGGATGAGCGGAAGGTTCCCGACACCAGTCTCCACACTTTCCAGCGGTAGTGAGAGAAGACTGCTCAGTTCAGCCCAGTGATGAGATGGTAGAAAGAGAGCTGTGAACAGCTTCATGGGAGTGAATATCCAGGAACCAGCAACTCCCGAAGCAAGATCATTCACACCTGAGGTGGAAAAACAAGCCCAGTTTCCCATCACCTTCTGAGACTCGTCAATCAAGAGCCACGCCAGCCGCTGGGAAGAGAGAGACTTCGTGACCAATCAGGAGCAGGCACAGCCTTTACGCTGCAGTCTCTACAGCTGCTCCTTGATGGGTGCCAGTCAGGAGGACCAGGGACCAGACTGGGTGAGGAGGTCTTATCGCTTCTCTCTCTTTTCCTTCATTTTCCACTCTCAGAGCTTACTGTAGGTCGGGGGGTGCTTAAAGGACCAGAGAGAGGGCTACCAGAAATGGCCAGGTCTCCCCTGCTTTGTTTTGGCAAGGGTATATACTAAAGTGAAAAGCATTTAAATTCACAGAGAGGTTGTGTATCCAGCACGTTCCCTCTTTAAATCTCCATGTTTCTCAACTTTTTTTGCTGGTATTTACCTGTCCTCCCCACCACCCCCCCGCCCCGTAGTTCTGATTTTTATTTTAACAACACATCTTTAGGCTGACCTTTGCCTGCATGAAACAAACAATGCTAACAAAGCAACACAGACTTCCATTTGTATTCTTATTTCTATTTGTAATTTGAGGATAATTACTTTACAATGTTGTGTTGGCTTCTGCCATACAACAATCCTCTCTCCCACGGACTGCAGCACACTAGGCTTCCCTTTCCTTCACTGTCTCCCGGAGTTTGCTCTAATTCATGTCCACTGAGTCAGTGATGCCATCCAACCATCTCATCCTCTGTCACCCCCTTTTCCTCCTGCCCTCGATCTTTCCCAACATCAAGATCTTTTACAATGAGTTGGCTATTTGAGCAGGTGGCCAAAGTATTGGAGCCTCAGCATCAGTCCTTCCAGTGAATATTCAGGGTTGATTTCCTTTAGGATTGACGGGTTTGGTGTCCTTGAAGTCCAGGGAATTTGGTTTAGTATCAGCCACATTTTCAGTTGCTAGCACTGAATTCACATCCGTGATTTTGGAATGTTGAGGAAGGATGGGGTACGTCCCCCCACCAAGTGAAGCTGGGAAGATAGATTTTAAACAAGAAATGCATGATATGATATCTGCATCTGTTGAGATTTAACTTCATCATGACACCCTTCTTCCCAGGTATCATATCACCTATTGCTTCTTTTTGAGAATTTCCCCCTCCCTCCACCGGCTGGAGAAGTCCAGCTCCGCAATCCTGAGACAAGATGGCCGAATCTTTTTTTTCTGACTTTGGCTTGTTGTGGTACCTGGAGGAGCTCAAAAAGGAAGAGTTCTGGAAATTTAAGGAGCTCCTCAAGCAAGAACCTCTGAAATTCAAACTCAAACCCATCCCGTGGACCGAACTAAAGAAGGCTTCACGAGAAAATGTGTCAAAGCTGTTGAGCAAGCATTACCCAGGAAAACTGGCCTGGGACGTGACCCTGAGTCTGTTTCTTCAGATCAGTAGGGATGATCTCTGGAAGAAGGCTCGGAACGAGATCCGACGTATGTGTCCTGAAAGGGATGGGGGGCAGGGACCCTCCGGGGTGGCTGGTTTACTGGGAGCTTCTAATGAAGGTCACATCGTTACTGAGTTAGTGGCCATGCCTCCATCTGTTGAGAATGTGTTAGGGGTCAGTAGGACCCTTGGAAATAGTAGAATTGCAAGCCAGCTCTGGTCATTCATGGGCCAGAGTGGATGAATAATGTCCTCAGACGGTTCATCTAAGTGTCTTCTCATTTTTCTGTTCCAAGTTGAGTCAATGCTAGTTTAAAAGATCCCCTGGAGAAGGAAATGGCAACCCACTCCAGTATTCTTGCCTGGAGAATCCCATGGACAGAGGAGCCTGGCCGGCTATAGTTCATGGGTTGCAAAGAGTCGGACACGACTGAGTGACTGAGCACCTGGGGCTTAGTGTCTGTGTCACCATGACTGCTGAGATGGAATTCCATGATGCTCTGACCCACTTTTTTTTTTTAATTTTTTTTTTAAAAAATAATTTTTTTAAATTGAAGAATAATTGCTTGACAGTAGTGTTGGTTTCTGCCATACATCAACATGCATCAGCCATAAGTATACATGTGTCCCCTTCTTGAGCCTCCCTACCACCTCCCACCTCATCGCACCCCTCTAGGTTGTCACACAGACCCAGTTTGAGTTCCCTGCGTCACACAGCAAATTCCCACTGGCTGTCTCTTTTACCCCGGTACTGTATGTTTTCATACTACCCTCTCCATTTGTTCCACCCTCTCCACCCTTCTTTTGATTATTTTTTTTTATTGGAGTAGAGTTGACTTGCAGAGTTGTGTTATTGTCTGCTGTACAGCAAAGTGACTCAGCTATACATGTACGTGTGTCCACTCTTTTTTAAGGTTCTTTCCCCATAGAGGTCACACCTTTTTCACCAGACTTGCACAAGAAACTAGGCAGAATCTAAGATGAGGAAATAGCAGATGCCCCCGCTCCCACAGGAAGCGCTTTTCATGTGCGACGCCGTTCCATTTTTACCATGACTCAGGTTTGCAAATGAGAAAAATGCAGACCCAACGGTGTCCCCGCATGTTAGATGACGTTTCCAAGAGGGGCACATCTGATTCAGGACCAGTTATTTTTGACTCACGGAAGGGCTTTACATCCTCCTCTGCGAGCGTAGGCTATTTTTTTTCCCCTCAGAGAATAAGATCAGTTGAGTTGTAAATCTTGGCAAACAAAGTGGCAAAATACCAGACAAATCACCCATTAGTTTTTTTCTCTTTATATACACATACACACACACACACACACACACACACACACATATTTAAATTTAGTTTTGAGTGAGTGTTTGATCTTAAATTGGAGTTCATGAACATGGAAACTCTTCCAATATTTCTTTATATTTTTCTGCTTCAAGGTTCTCTTTTATCTGTTTTCATGGCTTTATTATGATTTCTTAAAAGGAATTATTTCTAATTTATAATGTCATGTGATAATGTTGTGTTAGTTTCAGATGTATAGCCAAGTGATATATATATTATACATTAAATATATTAGTAATAATTTGTTGTTTAGTTGCCAAATTGTGTCCAACTCTTTGCAATCCCATAGACTGTAGCCCTTCAGGCTCCTCTGAACATGGGATTTTCCAGCCAAGAAAAACTGGAGTAGGTTGCCATTTCTTTCTCTAGGGGACCTTTCTAACATATAATTTATATATTATGTATTATAATGCACAATATACATAAATATTATATGGTACATAAATTATATAAGGTATATATATTTCATATTCTTTCCCCTTATAAGTTATTACAAAATAATGAGTAAAGTTTCCTGTGCTATGCAGTAGGTCCTTGCTGGTTATCTGTTTTATACATGCGTGCATGTTCCACTGTGTCCGACTCTTAGTGACCCCATGGACCATAGCCTACCAGGCTCCTCTGTCCATGGAATTCTCCAGGCAAGAACACTGAAGTGGGCTGCCATTTCCTTCTCCAGAATATCTTTCTGACCTGACCATGTCTCCTGCATTGGCAGGTGGGTTCTTTGCTGCTAAGCCATCATGGAATCCCTAAATAAATTGCAGTGCTTATGAATTCTTGACTGGGCAGATAGTGTTCTTCTAGGTTGAAATGTAATCCCCAGGTGTTCATATTCTGTGTAAAATCTGGGGTAGGTTTTTTTTGGGGGGAATTATGTTTTTCTCTAGGTCTATGCCAAGCAGTGGGATTTCTGGGTCATGTGATAGTTTTATTCCTAGGTTCTTAGGAAACACTGGGAGAAGGAGAGGGTGGGATGAGTTGAAAGAGTAGTACTGACGTATACACACTACCGTGTGTAAAACAGATAGCTAGTGGAAAGCTGCTGTATAGCATGAGGAGCTCAGCTTGGTGCTCTGTGATGAGCCAGATATTTAGGGATTCCATGATGGTCAGCAGCAAAGAACCCACCTGCCAGTGCAGGAGACATGGTCAATCCCTGGGTCAGAAAGATCCTCTGGAGAAGGAAATGGCAACCCACTCCAGTATTCTTGCCTGGAGAATCCCATGGACAGAGGAGCCTGATAGGCTATGGTCCATGGGATCACTAACAGTCGGACACGACTGAACATGTATAAAACAGATAACCAGCAAGGACCTACTGCATAGCACAGGAAACTTTACTCATTATTTTGAGTAATGAGAGGTGAGATGAGAGGAGCAGGAAGGAGGCTCAAGAGGGAGGGGATATATGTATACATATAACTAATTCACATTGTAGTACAGCAGAAAATAACACAACATTATAAAGTAATTACCCTCTAATTAAAAAAAATCCTATAAGCCATAATGGAAAAGAATATTAAAAAAGAATGAATATATAAGTATTACCAAATTAGTTTGCTGTACAATAGGAATTAACAACATTGTACATCAACTATACTTCAATAAAAATAAATAAGAAAAAAACCCAAAAGTTTATGAGCCTGGTCCCCCATGGGCATACATCAGTCTTTGCATGTGTGTGTGAGTAAATCCATACGGTTTGTTCTGAGTACCAAATATGGGGTGTATTTTTTTTAATTGTCTTCCCTTCTGTCCCTGTTAACTCAGAGAAGATAAACCCATATAGAAGCCACATGAAACAGAAATTCCAAGTCCTATGGGAGAAGGAGGCCTGCCTTCTGGTTCCTGAAGATTTCTACAAAGAGACCACAAAGTGCGAGTACGAATACCTGAACGCTGTCTACCTTGCTGCCCTGCAGCCTGGAGAGTCCTCACCCACTGTCATCTTGCACGGTCCTGAAGGGATTGGAAAAACAACCCTTCTGAGAAAAGTGATGCTGGAGTGGGCCAAGGGAAACCTATGGAGGGACAGGTTCTCGTTTGTCTTCTTCCTCACGGGTCGTGAAATGAATGATGAGACAGACATGAGCCTGGTGGAGCTGCTCTCCAGGGACTGGCCTGAGTCTTCGAGCCCATTGAAGACATCTTTTCCCAGCCAGACAGAATTCTCTTCATCTTGGATGGCGTGGAGGAACTGAAGTTTGACTTGGATTGCAGCACCGACCTCTGTGAAGACTGGGAGGAGCCACACTCCGTGTCGGTTGTTCTGCGGAGCCTGCTGCAGAAAGAGATGCTCCCAGAATGCTCTCTGCTCCTCGCACTCAGCAAGATGGGGATGAGAAAAAACCACTTCTTGTTGAAGCACATGAAATGCATCTTTCTCTTGGGGTTCTCTGAGCACCAAAGGAAGCTGTATTTCTCCCATTACTTCCAGGAGAAGGCTGCATCCTCGAGAGCCTTCAGTTTTGTGAAGGAGAAGAGCTCACTCTTCTTCTTGTGCCAGAGCCCCTTTCTCTGTTGGCTGGTCTGTACCAGCTTGAAGTGTCAGCTGGAGAAAGGAGAAGACCTGGAGCTAGACTCTGAAACCATCACTGATTTGTATGTGTCTTTCTTCACGAAAGTATTCCAATCAGGAAGTGAGACCTGTCCACTGAAGCAGAGAAGAGCCCGTCTGAAAAGCTTGTGTACCTTGGCTGCCGAGGGTATGTGGACTCGCACATTCCTATTTTGCCCCGAGGACCTCAGGAGGAACGGGGTGTCCGAATCGGACACCCTGATGTGGTTAGATATGAAACTTCTTCACAGGAGTGGTGACTGCCTTGCCTTCATCCATACCTGTATCCAAGAATTTTGTGCCGCCATGTTCTACATGTTCAAACGACCCAAAGGCCCACCTCACTCGGTCATTGGAAATGTGACCCAGCTCATCACCAGGGCCGTGTGCGAACACTACTCTCGCTTGTCCTGGACAGCGGTATTCCTGTTTGTGTTCTCAACTGAAAGGATGACCCACAGGCTGGAGACATCCTTTGGTTTTCCACTGTCCAAAGAGATAAAGCAGGAAATAACACAAAGCCTTGACACTATAAGTCGGTATGACCCCAATAATGTCATGGTGAGTTTCCAGACATTGTTCAGTTGTTTGTTTGAACCCAGGACCCAGAATTTGTAGGACAAGTGGTGAATTTCTTCAAAGACATTGACATTTATATTGGTACCAAAGAGGAACTGATAATATGTGCAGCCTGTCTGAGACATTGCCATAGTCTCCAGAAATTTCACCTGTGTATGGAACATGTCTTCCCAGATGAGTCTGGACACATCTCAAAGTAAGTCCATGTATTAATTCCCTTTCTCCTATGTGTCATATTTGTGCCAGCCCCAGATGGGGGTTCCCTGGTAGCTCAGATGGTAAAGAATCCACCCGTTGTGCACGAGACCCGGGTTCGATCCCTGGGTGGGAAAATCCCCTGGAGAAGGGAATGGCAACCAACTGCAGTATTCTTGCCTGGGAAATTCCATGGACAGAGGAGCCTGGCAGGCTACAGTCCATGGGTTGCAAAGAGTCAGATACAACTGAGCGACTAAGTCTCAATTTTTACTTTCTTTCCAGCCCCCAATGGGTATTTCATAAAACATTGTACTTCTGTACTTAAAAACGTGACTTTTGTAGTCAAAGAGACATTGGTTAGAGTCCTTGCACTGCTATTTGCTAGTGTTGTGACCATGAACTATGAGTCTTCAGTTTTTCCATCTGTATAAACAGGGGTCAGCGTCTTACTTCATAGGGCCAATGTCAGGTTGAAAGGTAAGAAGTTTTTATTGTTGCCAGAACAATGCTTTCCCCATCCCCTCCCCCCGTAGCATTTTAGCATATCTTGATAATTCCACTGGGAAGGCACACTTAGAAGATTGTGCTTGATTTCCTCCAGATTTTGCCAATGTGTCTTTTATCTTTGCTGATTTTATTTTTTTTTAATTAATGTATTTATTTTAATTGGAGGCCAATTACTTTACAATATTGTGGTGGTTTTTGCCATACATTGACATGCATCAGCCATGGGTGTACCTGTGTTCCCCATCCTGAACCCCCCTCCTGCCTCCCTCCCCATCCCATCCCTCAGGGTCATCCCAGTGCACCAGCCCTGAGCACCCTGTCTCATGCATTGAACTGGACTGGCGATCTATTTCACATATGATAATATACATGTTTCAATGCTATTCTCTCATCACCCCACCCTTGCCTTCTTCAAGAGTCCAGAAGTCTGTTCTTTACATCTGTGTCTCTTTTGATGTCTTGCATATAGGGTCATCATTACCATCTTTCTAAATTCCATATCTATGTGTTAATACACTGTACTGGTGTTTTTCTTTCTGACTTACTTCACTCTGTATAATAGGCTCCAGTTTCATCCACCTCATTAGAACCAATTCAAATACATTCTTTTTAACAGCTGAGTAATATTCCATTGTGTATAGGTACCATAGCTTTCTTATCCATTCATCTGCCGATGGACATCTAGGTTGCTTCCATGCCCTGGCTATTGTAAACAGCGCTGCAATCATCATTGGGGTACATGTGTCTCTTTCAATTCTGGTTTCCTCAGTGTGTATGCCCAGCAGTGGGATTGCTGGGTCATATGGGAGTTCTATTTCCAGTTTTTTAAGGAATCTCCACACTGTTCTCCATAGTGGCTGTACTAGTTTGCATTCCCACCAACAGTGTAAGAGGGTTCCCTTTTCTCCACACCCTCTCCAGCATTTATTGTTTGTAGATTTTTGGATAGCAGCCATTCTGACCAGCATGAGATGGTACCTCATTGTGGTTTTGATTTGCATTTCTCTGATAATGAGTGATGTTAAGCATCTTTTCATGTGTTTGTTAGCCATCTGTATGTCTTCTTTGGAGAACTGTCTGTTTAGTTCTTTGGCCCATTTTTTGATTGGGTCATTTATTTTCCTGAAACTGAGCTGCAGGAGCTGTTTGTATATTTTTGAGATGAATTCTTTGTCAGCTGTTTCATTTGCTATTATTTTCTCCCATTCTGAAGGCTGTCTTTTCACCTTGCTTATAGTGTCCTTCGTTGTGTAAAAGCTTTTAAGTTTAATTAGGTCCCATTTGTTTATTTTTGCTTTTATTTCCATTACTGTAGGAGGTGAGTCATAGATTTATGTCAGAGAGGGTTTTGCCTATTTTTCCTATAGGAATTTTATAGTTTCTGGTCTTACATTTAGATCTTTAATCCACTTTGAGTTTATTTTTGTATATGGTGTTAAAAAGTGCTCTAGTTTCATTCTTTTACAAGTGGTTGACCAGTTTTCCCAGCACCACTTGTTAAAGAGATTGTCTTTTCTCCATTGTATATTCTTGCCTCCTTTGTCAAAGATAAGGTGTCCATAGGTATGTGGATTAATCTCTGGGCTTTCTATTTTGTTCCACTGATCTATATTTCTGTCTTTGTGCCTGTACCATACTGTCTTAATGACTGTAGCTTTGTAGTAGAGCCTGAAGTCAGGGAGGTTGATTCCTCCAGTTCCAATCTTCTTTCTCAAGATTGCTTTGGCTATTCGAGGTTTTTTAGATTTCCATACAAATTGTGAAATTATTTGTTCTAGTTCTGTGAAAAATATCGTTGGTAGCTTAATAGGGTTGCATTGAATCTATAGATTGCTTTGGGTAGTATACTCACTTTCACTACATTGATTCTTCTGATCCAAGAACATGGTATATTTCTCCATCTATTTGTGTCATCTTTGATTTCTTTTATCAATGTTTTATAGTTTTCTATATATCAGTCTTTTGTTTCTTTAGGTAGATTTATTCCTAAGTATTTTATTCTTTTCATTGCAATGGTGAAAGGAATTGTTTCCTTAATTTCTCTTCCTGTTTTCTCATTGTTAGTGTATAGGAATGCAAGGAATTTCTGTGTATTAATTTTATACCCTGCAACTTTACTATATTCATTGATTAGCTCTAATAATTTTCTGGCGGAGTCTTTAGGGTTTTCTATGTAGAGGATCATGTCATCTGCAAACAGTGAGAGTTTTACTTCTTCTTTTCCAATCTGGATTCCTTTTATTTCTTTTTCTTCTTTGATTGCTGTGGCTAAAACTTCCAAAACTATGTTGAATAGTAGTGGTGAGAGTGGGCACCCTTGTCTTGTTCCTGACTTTAGGGGAAATGCTTTCAGTTTTTCACCGTTGAGGATAATGTTTCTGTGGGCTTATCATATATGGCTTTTATTATGTTGAGGTATGTTCCTTCTATGCCTGCTTTCTGAAGGGTTTTTATCATAAATGGATGTTGAATTTTGTCAAAGGGTTTCTCTGCATCTATTGAGATAATCATATGGTTTTTCTCTTTCAATTTGTCAATGTGGTGTATCACATTGATTGATTTGTGAATATTGAAGAATCCTTGTATCCATGGGCTGATTTTAACTTGCATTGTTTCATTAGGCTCAGGCTCCCAGCTCACACTTTAGCTCTCAAACACATAGCTTTCATTGTCATTAAAAAAATTAATGTATAATTGAGGGACTTCCCTAGTGGTCTGGTGTTTAAGACTCCATGCTTCCATTGCAGAGAACATGGGTTTGATCCCTGACTGGGGAACTAAGATCCCATGTGCTGTGTGGCATGGCCAAAAAATGTATAATTGGCATGCAACATTATATTGAATTCAGGTGGGTGGCATAATTTTCAATATTTGTATCTACTGTGAAATGGTCACCACAGTAAGTCTAGTTAGTATCTTTCACCATACATGAAAAGTGAAAGTGTTAGTCGCTCAGTTGTGTCCAGTTCTTTGCAACCCCATGGAGTGCAGCATGCCAGGCTCCTCTGGCCTATGGAATTTTCCAAGCAAAAATACTGGGGTGGGTTGCCATTCCCTTCTCCAGGGGATCTTCCTGACCCATGGATTGAACCCAGGTCTCCCGCCTTGCAGACATATTCTTTGCCATCTGAGGACCAGTTAACATCTGCCATCACACACAGTTACAGGTTATTTTGCCCATAATGAGGACTTTTGTATCTACCCTAATGTTTGTAGCAGCCTTATTAAGGCATAGAAAGAACTGAGGTGTCCATCAGCAGATGAATGAATAAAGAAGATGTGATATATATACATATGTATACTAACACATATATATGGAATCTAGAAAGATGGTACCAAAGAATTTATCTGCAGTACAGCAATGGAGAAACAGACAATAAGGGACAGACTTATGGACATGGGATGGGAGGAGAGGGTGAGATGTATGGAGAGTTACATGGAAACTCATATTGAAGGTGAAGGTGAAGGTGAAGTTGCTCAGTTGTGTCTGACTCTTTGCGACCCCATGGACTGTAACCTACTAGGCTCCTCCATCCATGGGATTCTCCAGGCAAGAATACTGGAGTAGATTGCCATTTCCTTCTCCAGGGCATCTTCCCGACCCAGGGATCGAACCCAGGTCTCCCGCATTGGAGGCAGATGCTTTAACCTCTGAGCCACCAGGGAAGCCCGGAAACTCATATTACCATATGTAAAATAGATAGCCAGTTTGTGAATTTGCTGTAGGTCTCAGGGAACTCAAATAAGGTCTCTGTACCAACCTAGAGAGGTGAGATGGGGAGGGAGATGGGACAGAGGTTCCAGAGGGAGAGGACCTATGGCTGATTCATGTTGAGGTTTGACAGAAAACAATCAAATTCTGTAATGCAATTATCTTTTAATTAAAAAATAAATTTAAAAAGATGTGATATAGATAGATAGAATACTACTCTGCCATAAAAATCGATATCTTGCCAATTATGATGGCATGGATGGATCTGTAGGATATTATGCTTAGTGAAATAAATCAGAGAAAGATAAGTACTGTACAATTTCACTTATATGTGAAATCAAAAAGATAAATGAGCAAACACATATAGTAGTGTATATGTGTCAATCCCAAATTCCTTATTTATCTCTCCCTCTACCTTTGCCCTTTGGTAGCAGTAAGTTTGTTTTTGAAGTCTGTTTCTGTTTTGTAAATAAGTTCATTTGTATTATTTTAGATTCTGCATACAAGCAATATCCCATGATAGTTGCCTTCCTCTTGCCTGACTGACTTCACTTTCTTTGGTAATCTCCATGTCTGTCCATGTAGCTGCACACGGCATTATTTCATTCTTTTTTAATGGCTGAGTAATATTCCATTGTGTGTATCTGTGTGTGTGTATATACACTACATCTTTATCCATTCATCTATTGATGGACATTTCTGTTGCTTCCCATCTTGGCTATTGTAAACAGTGCTACAGTGAACATAGGAGTGTGTGTATCCTTTTGAATATATCTGGTTTCCTCCAGGTATGTGCCCAGGAGTGAAATTGCTGGGTAGTATGGCAACTCTATTTTTGGCTTTAGAAAAAAATTAATTTATTTGTTTTTGGCTTTGTTGGGTCCTTGTTTGCTGCCTGCGGGCTTTCTCCGTTGTAGTAAGCAGGGGCTTCTCATTGCAGTGGCTTCTTTTGTTGCAGAGCACAGGCTCTAGAGCACGTGGGCGCAGTAGCTCAGGCTTAGTAGTCATGGCGCATGGGCTTAGTTGCCCCAAGGCACATGATCTTCCCAGATCTGGGATCAAACTTGTATCTCTTGCATTGGTAGGTGGATTCTTTACCACTGAGCCATCAGGGATGGAAGCCCTGTTTCTAGCGGTTTAAGGAGTGAGTGGAGTGGAGCCACGGGAGAATCATGGTATTTGTCTTCTCACAGCACCATTGAGAAGCTCACCCTCTGGCGGGAAGTGTGCTCAGCATTCACCGCCAGCGAGGACTTCGAGATGCTAAATCTGGAGAACTGTCAGTTCGACGAGGCCTCTCTGGCTCTTCTCTGTAGGACACTGTCTCAACCCGTCTGTAAACTCCGCAAGTTCGTGTAAGTCGGATCTTCACCTGTTCTTTAAGTCAATAGCAGGGTGTCGTTTTCTCCCACTCTGGTTTCCTTTGAAAACCTGAGCTGCAATCCCATGTGTCGAAAGCAAATTCTGAGCGCTTTCCTTGATTTAAGATGTTTGACTGAGTGAGACACACACTAGACAAACAGAGACTTGAAGACTGAATGTGCTCAAGAAGCTTGGTTGCCAGGTTACAGAGCCTGGGTGAGAAAGGACGAATTTTCCTTTTTTCTGCCATGAGCAGTCCCTAGAACCAGACCCCGGCATCAGCTGACTTGTGTGCAGACAATTAGGTGTGGAGTTCGTGCTGACTTGGAAAAATCTCAGATATGTGTTGCTGTTTAGTCTCAGTTGTGTCGACTCTTTGCGAGCCCATGGACTGTAGCCTGCCAGACTCCTCTGTCCATGGGATTCTCCAGGCAAGAATACTGGAGTGGGTTGCTGTGCCCTCCTTCAGGGGATCTTCCCGACCCAGCGATTGAATCTGCATCTCCTGCATTGGCAGGCAGGTTCTTTACCACTGGGCCACCTGGGAAGCCCAGAGAAATCTTACTTTGTTTCAGAAGCAGAATTGGCATTTTGGGGAACTTGGTGTTACCTTTGGGTGACACAACTGTGTGTTTTGGTCTAGCAGTGTGTTTGCACTGAGGTCCCCATTTCAGTTTCACTGTCACAGATGTTTTTAACTGTGACATAAAGCTTGCTTGGGGAGCCCAAGAGCAGATAGTCCTGGTAGTTGGTGATGTTTGCTTGGATGCTGATGGATTGAGAAGAGATGTTTCTCAGGAAATGGTGGAGGAAGGTGCTGAGGGCAGGTGGTAAAAGAGCCTTAAGTGCATAAAAGAGAGAAATAATAAGAATAGGATGGAATGGGTAGTGTGTATAGAACAGTTCTTAGGCCCTGAGCTGGTTGCTTTATATGCACCATCTCCTCTGTCTTGTAATCCTTATAGCAATTTCATCATGACCTTTTTACAAAACAAATACCAGAAGCATAGTGAAGATCACAGTAATTCTCTGATGCCTTTCTTTCTATGGTGGAAAGACTGCTTTTTATGACAGCTAAGAAGTCAAGGAGAGGAGATGTTTCTCTAATGGAGAGACTGCCTTTATGTACACAAATGTACTTTTTTCTGTGTAATTTTTGAAATTTAACTTTCATATTATAGTGAACTGTAGTTGATTCACAATGTTGTGTTAGTTTCAGGTGCACAGCAAAATTAGTTAAATATATAAATATATACACCCACATACATATATACATATACATGTATCTGGGCTTTCCAGGTGGTGCTAGTGGTAAAGAACCTGTGTGCCAGTGCAGGAGACATAAGAGACTCAGGTTTGATCCCTGGGTTGGGAAGATCCCTTGAGGAGGGCTGGCAACCCACTCCAGTATTCTTGCCTGGAGAATCCCATGGATGGAGGAGCCTGGTGGGCCACAGTCCATGGAGTCGCAAAGAGTCAGACACACTGAACTGACTTAACACACACACACACACACACGCGCGCGCACGCGCAACCAGAAGAGCCGAATTATTGGAAAAAATTCTGAAGCTGGAAAAGATTGAAGACAAAAGGAGAAGAGGGCGGCAGAGGACGAGATGGTTAGATAGCATCACCTACTCAATGGACATGAATTTGAGCAAACTCTGGGAGATAGTAAAGGACAGGGGAACCTGGCGTGCAACCATGGGGTTGCAAAGGGTTGGACATGACTTAGTGACTGAACAATAACAAGCCAGATATTAAAAAAAATATATTAGGAGCCTAAGCATGAAAAGTAGGAAGAATTGTGTAAGAGGTATCTTGCTTTGGACATCATGGCATGAGTTACTGTATCTCTTCCTCTTTTGTAGGTGCAACTGTGCTTCGAATCTGGCAAATAACCTAGAATTATTTAAGGCCATTCTTCATAACCCTCATTTGAAATATCTGAACCTCTGTGGCAGCAGCCTCTCCCATATGGATGCCAGGCAGCTGTGTGAGGCGCTGAAACACCCAATGTGCAACATAGAAGAGCTCATGTGAGTCTCGGGGTCGTCCTCCATGATGTGGATTTTTTTCCCCTGTGAACTCGGCAGATGGAACATGCCCATCTCCTTTCCTGCTGTGGTCTCTCACGTGTTTCACCACGTCCATCTCAGTATCAGTAGGCCTCCTGCTAAGATGAGGATGGATGGGTTCTCAAGGGCAAAGCTTCCTCTCAGAAGATCTGCCCCATCTTTCCTTTTGTGCTCACTTGAATGACCTCACAGAGGCCTTGTCTGATTCTCCCTGACTCTCCTCTCAACCAACCCTACCAAAGCCATAACTCCAGTTTCTTTTCCCTTGAAGACAGTCACAGAGACTTAAAATGAGAAAGGTTATGGGTGATCACAAATGTCATCTTGGAATCTGGCGATAATGGAGAAGGCAATGACACCCCACTCCAGTACTCTTGCCTGGAAAATCCCATGGATGGAGCCTGGTAGGCTGCAGTCCATGCTAAGGGTCGGACACGACTGAGCGACTTCCCTTTCACTTTCCACTTTCATGCATTGGAGAAGGAAATGGCAACCCACTCCAGTGTTGCCTGGAGAATCCCAGGGATGGGGGAGCCTGGTGGGCTGCCATCTAGGGGGTCACACAGAGTCAGACACGACTGAAGTGACTTAGCAGTAGCAGCAGCAGAGGAGAGAGGGAAAGTAATTTCCCCCAAATCATTGCTTTCTCCTGAAAATTATCTGGGATGCCTTTAGTCTCATTGAAGTGAAGTGAAGTCACTCAGTCGTGTCTGACTCTTTGCGACACCATGGATTGTAGGCTACTATGCTCCTCCATCCATTGGGTATTCCAGGCAAGAATACTGGAGTGGGTTGCCATTTCCTTCTCCAGAGGATCTTCCTGACCCAGGGATCAAACCCAGGTCTCCCATACTGTAGGGAGATGCTTTACCATCTGAGCCACCAGGGACTCCTTAGTCCCATTGGGGGATTTCTAAACAGACTCAGTCTTTTTTTCAGCAGGAAGAACAAAGAGAAGTAGCAGAAATAGCAATAAACAAAAGCAGCTTGTTAAACCCACCAAGAAGACATACTCTTCTCTCCACCAGTAACATGACTGACAGATCACGTGCACTTGGTTAGTTTCACCTGTCAAGATTCATCAGAAGGGAGAGGAAGGGTCCATGCGTAAGAGTTGTTTGAACATACAGGCTTGATTTTTTGTTGTTCAGTCGCTAACTCGTGTCCGAGTCTTTGCGACCCCATGAGCTGCACCACACCAAGCTTCCCTATCCTTCACTATCTCCCAGAGTTTACTCAAACTCATGTCCGTTGAGTCAGTGATGCCATCCAACCATCTCATCCTCTGTCGCCCCCTTCACCTCCTGCCTTCCATCTTTCCCAGCAGCAAGGTCTTTTCCAATGAGTCGGCTCTTTGCTCAGGTGGCCAAAGTACTGGAAGTTTCAGCTTCAGCATCAGTCCTTCCAATAAATATTCAGGATTGATTTCCTTTGGACTGACTGGTTTGATCTCCTTGCTGTCCAAGGGACTCTCCAGCACCACAATTTGAAAGCATTTCTAATTTGAGTGGAAAGCAACAGGGATTCATGCAGAGAATTGTGTAATCACCTCTGCTTTTTAAAGAGTCTGGAGTTGGCAGGTGCTGGATTGGAGGCCCTGATGTGGTCCAGGGCCAGTTTCGCAGACACCCTGTAAACATCCTGCCCACCCCCCCACCCCACCCGTCTCTCCCACAGGCTGGGGAAGTGTGACATCACAAGTGAAGCCTGCGAAGACATCGCCTCTGTTCTTGTCCACAACAAGAAGCTGAAGCTTCTCTCCATGTGCGAGAACCCCCTGAAGGACGATGGGGTGCGGGTGCTGTGTGAGGCCCTGAAGAACCCAGACTGTGCCCTGGAGATGCTGCTGTGAGTTGGTGTCGGGGAGGGGAGTCTGGGGAGACAGCCGCGGACTGCCCCTACACCACAGTCCAGCAAAGTGGGCTTGCCCTACGGGGGAGCGCGCGGGGGGGTGGCGGGGCGGAGGTGGCCGCGGACCGCCCCTGCTCTGCACCCCCACACCGCGGTCCAGCAGAGCGGGCTTGCCCCCCACAGGGGTGCCTGAGGTTGAATTGATGAATTGTAGAGATGCAAGAGGAGCCCTTAGCATCCAGCTTGGTGCCCTGGTTATCACAAAGACGGTTGGTGCTTCTGTAGGTATACTGGGTGCTTGCTGTGGGGTGGGGGTGGTGGATTCATCTGATTACTTGCAGGTGTGGGGCTTCACAAGTCCTCAGTTATCACTGGACCTCTCCCCCACCCCCAGTGTCCCCACCTCTTTCTTGCCTGGGGTTTCTATAAACCAAACTGATTCTTTGTCGGTGGCAATAGAAAGGGTTGTCTATTTACCCAGGGGGGCCACAGGAGAAACTTAGTGTTAATTTCAAAAGAATACCTTAAATGGGGGAAGGGAGCAAGCATGCCCAAGTGTATGGAAGTGAATAGGTAGTCTAGAAACAAAGCTTTTGTGTGTGTGCAGGTACACAGGTGTGTATATAGACACAAGTATTACATGCACACGCAAAGTGGCATTTACAATAGAAGGCTAGAATATTATTACTGAGATGATTCTTTTGGTTAGATTATAAAAAAGTCAATACTAAAATAAGTTCCAGGAACATTAAACATTAAAACCAAACTATTTAAAAAAATAAGGGAAAACTCTGAACTATAATGATTTAGACCAAGAAATATTTAGAGGCACAAAAGAAATTACATATTGGAAGATGAAAGGGCTTGGCTATTAAATCTTGCCTGATATTATTCAGTAAATAAAATTAAAGCATATTCAATAGCTGGTAATTTAAGTGGGATATATTTATCTAAGAGTTCTTTAAAGTACATCATTTAACTTTTTTTTTGTTTTTAAACTTGAATCTTTATTCCTTAAAAATGAAAGACTACTGAAGATGCAAGAAAGTCACTAGTAATTTTAAAAGAAAAAATTTTCAATCTATTTCTATACTTTTTATTTTGAACTAGTTTTAGGCTTGGAACAGAGTTGGAAAAATAGCACAAAATAACCCTTACCCCATTCCCCTAATGTTCAACCTTTTTTTTTTTTTCCAAATAGTTAATATTTTTAGTATTTAAATGTTTAATACTATTTTAAACAAATGTGCAGATTTTAAAAATATATTCCACTAGGTCAGAATTCTGCAAAATGGGCAAATTTACAGTATAATGGAAAGCATTAAGTTTTTTGTAAAGTCAATTGGCTAATACATTTAAAAAATATGAAAGGTCTATTTATTACAAACCTTAGAACTTAAAATTTTTGATGCAAGGTGTTAATTCAGTATAACGTAAAATGGCAGAAAGTGGAGATATTTAGGGAAGGCATAATTGTAGAGTCATGGGAAATTTGGAGATTATATTAAGTGACCATTAAAGTCTTATGTTTTCTTTTTTTAACATTTTATTTGTACTGGATTATTGTTGATTAGCAGTGTTCTGATAGTTTCAGGTGGACAGCAAAGGGACTCGGCCATATATATGCATGTATCCATTCTCCCCCCAAACCCTCCTCCCATCCAGGCTGCCATAGAGTTCCCTGTGCTCTGCAGTAGGTCCTTGCTGGTTCTGCATTTTAAATGCAGCAGTGTGTACATGTTTGTCGGAACTCCCTGATTGTCCCTTTCCACCTGACCGTAGTTCATTCTCTGTCTGTGAGTCCCTTTCTGTTTTGTACCTAAGTCCATCTGTATAATTTCTTTTTAGATTCCCCTTGCTACACATTTTTTAAATGTTTTAATGTATTTTTGGTCACGCTGGGTCTTCACGGCTGCGCACAGGCTTTCTCCAGTGATGGTGAGCAGCGGCTTCTCTTGTTGCGAGCACAGGCTCAGTAGTTGGGGCTCACAGGCGTCATTGCTCTGAGGCATGTGGGATCTTCCCGGACCAGGGATCAAACCTACGTCCCCTTCACTGGCAGGTGGATTCCTATCCACTGTACCCTCAGGGAAGTCACCTTTGCTACACATTTTAATCCTCTTATTTTTTTAAATGACCACAGAGTACAAGAAAGTTTGTACATGTAGTTTCATGAAAAGATTACCCCATCGAGCTTATGTGGGCCTCCCAGGTGGCGCAGTGGTGAAGAATCCGCTTGCCAATGCAGGAGACTCGGTTTCCATCCCTGGATCAGGAAGAGCCCCTGGAGGAGGAGATGCCAACCCACTCCAGTATTCTTGCCTGGGAAACCCCATGGACAGAGGAACCTGAAGGGCTGGAGTCCGTGGAGTTGCAGAGTAGGACGTGACTGAGCGACTGAACGAGAACGTAGGACTTGCGTAGGCTGACTGATGATGTGTGTGTCTTTGCAGATTGTCGCACTGTTGCTTCACCTCTGCAGCCTGTGACTACCTCTCCCAAGTCCTTCTGGGCAACAGATCCCTGACTCTTCTCGACCTGGGGTCAAACGTCCTGAAAGATGAGGGAGTGACACTTTGTGTGAATCCGCGAAGCACCCAAGCTGCAACCTCCGGGAGTTATGGTGCGCCTGGCTGGGGTTTGTTTGAATGTCAGTGTTTGATTTTGATTTTTGGCTCTTGGCAGCCCAGGAAGGGAACGGGAAGAGAGGAAAAGCATGGAGTTTTCTGAAAAAGAAAAAAAAAGCAAGGCTCAATGGTTACCCCTCCTGATACTTCTGGGGCTTCCTGGCAGATGTGTGTCTATTTTATTTTTTTAACTCTACCTCTTTAAGTTGATTGTTTTTATTGCAGGATAATTGCTTTACAGTGTTGTGGTGGTCTTTGCCATACATCGCTGTGAATCAGTCATAATTATATATCTCATCTCCTTGCTCTTTGGCCTCCTCCCCTCATCCCACCCACTGTGGTCATCACAGAGCGCCAGGCTGAGCTCCCTGTGCTACACAGCAGCTTCCCACTAGCTGTCTGATTTATACACGTTGCGCTTGCTTAGTCGCTCAGTCGTGTCCAACTCTTTGCAACCCCATGGACTGTAGCCCACCAAGCTCCTCTGTCCATGGGGCTTCTCCCGACAAGAATACTGGAGTGGGGTGCCATTTCCTCCTCCAGGGGATCTTCCCGACCCAGCAATGGAACCCAGTTCTCCCGCAGGGCAGGCAGATTCTTTCCCGTCTGAGCCACCGGGGAGGCCCGTTTTATATGTGGCGGGGTATATGCGTCAGTGCCTCTCTGCCAGTTTGCGCTACCGTTGTCTCCTTCCCCGACTGTGCCCACCAGGCCATTCCCTCCGTCTCCTTCTCCATTTCTTCCCTGTAAATAGGCTCATCAGTGCTGTTTTTTCTAGATTCCAAAAATGTGCGTATGTTATTTGATACTTGTTTTTCTGTTTCTGACTTCCTTTACTCTGTATATCAGGCTCTAGGTTCATCCACCTAATTACAGCTGACTCAAATTTGTTCCTTTTTGTGGCTGAGTAATATTCCATTGTATATATGTACCACAACTTCTTTATCCACTCATGTTTTTTTTTATTTTATTAAAGTATATTTGCTTTACAATGTTGTGTTAGTTCCTACTGTAAGCAAAATGAGTCAGCTATGTGTGTGCATATATCCCCTCTTGGATTTCCTTCCCACTCAGGTCACCATGGAGAAGGCCATGGCACCCCACTCCAGTATTCTTGCCTGGAAAATCCCATGGACGGAGGAGCCTGGTGGGCTGCAGTCCATGGGGCGCTAAGAGTCGGACAGGACTGAGCGACTTCACTTTCACGTTTCACTTTCATGCACTGGAGAAGGAAATGGCAACCCACTCCAGTGTTCTTGCCTGGAGAATCCCAGGGATGGGGGAGCCTGGTGGGCTGCCGTGTATGGGGTCACACAGAGTTGGAGACGACTGAAGTGACTTAGCAGCAGCAGCAGGTCTCCACAGAGCACTGAGAGGTTCCCTGTGCTGTAGAGTAGGTCTTTGTTATCTGTTTTATATATGGTAGTGTGTACATGTCAGCAATTGCATGCTCTGGGAGATAATGAAGGACAGGGAAGCTTGGTGTGCTGCAGTCCATGGGGACACAAAGAATCAGACACAACTTTGCGACTAAACAACAAGAACAACAGCATATCAGCTATTGACATTTTGGCTGAGATGGTTTTTTCCTGGGGAGGGCGACTGTCCAGTGCACTACAGGACAGTGGTAGCAGCCTGTCCCTGTGTGCAAGCCAGACAATGTCCCCAGGCACTGCCCAGTGTCGCCTGGGGGCAGGAAGCGAAAATCATCCCTGCTTGAGAACATAGATATGCAGATGACACCACCCTTATGGCAGAAAGTGAAGAGGAGCTAAAAAGCCTCTTGTTAAAAGTGAAAGAGGAGAGTGGAAAAGTTGGCTTGAAGCTCAACATTCAGAAAACGAAGATCATGGCATCTGGCCCCATCACTTCATGGGAAATAGATGGGGAAACAGTAGAAACAGTGTCAGACTTTGTTTTTTTGGGCTCCAAAATCACTGCAGATGGTGACTGCAGCCATGAAATTAAAAGGCGCTTACTCCTTGGAAGAAAGTTATGACCAACCTAGATAGTATATTCAAAAGCAGAGACATTACTTTGCCGACTAAGGTCCGTCTAGTCAAGGCTATGGTTTTTCCTGTGGTCATGTATGGATGTGAGAGTTGGACTGTGAAGAAGGCTGAGCGCAGAAGAATTGATGCTTTTGAACTGTGGTGTTGGAGAAGACTCTTGAGAGTCCCTTGGACTGCAAGGAGATCCAACCAGTCCATTCTGAAGGAGATCAACCCTGGGATTTCTTTGGAAGGAATGATGCTAAAACTGAAGCTCCAGTACTTTGGGCACCTTATGCGAAGAGTTGACTCATTGGAAAAGACCCTGATGCTGGGAGGGATTGGGGGCAGGAGGAGAAAGGGACGACCGAGGATGAGATGGCTGGATGGCATCACAGACTCAATGGATGTGAGTCTGAGTGAACTCCGGGAGTTGGTGATGGACAGTGAGGCCTGGCGTACTGCGATTCATGGGGTCGCAAAGAGTCGGACACGACTGAGCGACTGAACTGAACTGAGAACATAGACACACATATACACACTCTATACGTATTCCAGATATGTACACAGCAGACATATGTGTGTATGAATGTGTCTATACGTGTGTCCACATGCTTGCATACACAGATACACGTTTATCAGGTTTACACACTCGTGTATGTACAAATGTATGTTTTGTATACACACTTGCATACTGTGTGAGTCGGGCACAATACTGTGAGGAGTCATGAGCTTGGAGACAGGAGATACACGGGAGATACCAAATTATGTGAGATATTCAGTGAAGTCCTTCCCAAAATACGCTGTGTATACAGAGACCTGAAGGAAGTAGGGGGATAATTCGGCATATACTTGGATAAAGAGCATTAGAACCAGCAAGAACAGAGGTCCCTGAGGGGAGAGACTGGGCAGGAAGGGAGAGTGCAGGGAGCCCAGGGTTGGGCAGAGGGCAGAAAGTGGAGGAACTGCGTTGTGTCGTCTCTATCATCATGACCTCTGTCACCACCTCCATCAGCTCTGTCTCATCATTACCATCTCTATCATCTTTCTCCATCATCATCGTCTCCTCTCATCATCTCATTGTCGTCTCTCATATCATCTCCGTCATCATCGTTGCCATCGTCAGCATCTCAGGAACACTTGAGTATTTCTTCCCTTACAGGAATAAGTGAACATAAGTAAAGCCATTACAGACTGGACCTCAGGATCAGATACATTTGTATTTTTCTTTTCCTCCAGGTTGATGAATTGCTACTTCACTTCTGTTTGCTGTGTGGACATCGCTACCGTTCTTATCCACAGTGAAAAGCTGCAAACCCTGAAACTAGGGAACAATAAGATATACGATGCTGGCGCCAAACAGTTATGTAAAGCTTTGAAGCATCCTAAGTGTAAATTAGAGAACCTTGGGTGAGTGTCCATGGATGGTGGGAAAGCTTACCTATTTCAAGAAGAAGAAAAGCTGGAAAGTGAAAGGGACGAACGGGATGCAAGTTTAAAAACAACTGCAGTGAAGCAGTCTGTTAAGTAAAATGCCAGCCATGAGCCCAGGGCTTGCTCCAGCTTGCCACGGGCTGACATGTGGGACTTGGTGGTTTTGTTTTTTGTATACAGTTTAATCTGTTTATTTGGCTGCTCTGGGTCTTCACTGCTGTGCACAGGCTTTCTCTGACTGAAGCCAGTGGGGGCGAGCGGGTCCCACTCTCTGGTTGCGGTGCGCGGGCTTCTTGCAGTGGCTTCTCTTGCGGAGCACAGGTCGCGGGGCACACAGGCTTCAGTAGTTGCGGATTCTGGGCTTCATAGCACAGGCTCAGTAGTTGTGGCTCACAGGCTTGGGTGCTCTGTGGCATGTGGGATCTTCCTGGACCAGGGACTGAACCCGTGTCTCCTGCACTGGCAGGCGTATTCCTCACCACTGAGCTACCAGGGAAGCCCTGGCCCTGGGTGGTTTAGCCAGTGGGGGCGAGCGGGTCCCACTCTCTGGTTGCGGTGCGCGGGCTTCTTGCAGTGGCTTCTCTTGCGGAGCACAGGTCGCGGGGCACACAGGCTTCAGTAGTTGCGGATTCCGGGCTTCATAGCACAGGCTCAGTAGTTGTGGCTCACAGGCTTGGGTGCTCTGTGGCATGTGGGATCTTCCTGGACCAGGGACTGAACCCGTGTCTCCTGCACTGGCAGGCGTATTCCTCACCACTGAGCTACCAGGGAAGCCCTGGCCCTGGGTGGTTTCTTGCTGGGGTGGGGAAGTGAGCTGTCCTGTGCACTGAGGGAGGTTTAGCTGTAACTCTGGCCTCCCTCCACCCACGGGAGGCTAGCAGGACTCCTTGAATATGTCAGATGTCTGCAGACACATTGTGTGCCCCAGTTGAGACCCACTTGTCCAGACTGCAACGTCTCTTCTCAGAGGCATGGCCTTGGCACCTCGACGTGGTGTGTAAGCCAGCCCACCTTATGCTGGTGTGTCCCCCTGTGCAGGCTGGAGGCCTGCGAGCTCAGCCCTGCCTCTTGTGAGGACCTAGCCTCGGCTCTCACCACCTGCAAATCGCTGACTTGCGTGAACTTGGAATGGATCACCCTGGACTATGAAGGGGCAGTGGTGCTGTGTGAAGCCTTGGNTGTGGTGTTGGAGAAGACTCTTGAGAGTCCCTTGGACTGCAAGGAGATCCAACCAGTCCATTCTGAAGGAGATCAGCCCTGGGATTTCTTTGGAAGGAATGTTGCTAAAACTGAAGCTCCAGTACTTTGGGCACCTTATGCGAAGAGTTGACTCATTGGAAAAGACCCTGATGCTGGGAGGGATTGGGGGCAGGAGGAGAAAGGGACGACCGAGGATGAGATGGCTGGATGGCATCACAGACTCAATGGATGTGAGTCTGAGTGAACTCCGGGAGTTGGTGATGGACAGTGAGGCCTGGCGTACTGCGATTCATGGGGTCGCAAAGAGTCGGACACGACTGAGCGACTGAACTGAACTGAGAACATAGACACACATATACACACTCTATACGTATTCCAGATATGTACACAGCAGACATATGTGTGTATGAATGTGTCTATACGTGTGTCCACATGCTTGCATACACAGATACACGTTTATCAGGTTTACACACTCGTGTATGTACAAATGTATGTTTTGTATACACACTTGCATACTGTGTGAGTCGGGCACAATACTGTGAGGAGTCATGAGCTTGGAGACAGGAGATACACGGGAGATACCAAATTATGTGAGATATTCAGTGAAGTCCTTCCCAAAATACGCTGTGTATACAGAGACCTGAAGGAAGTAGGGGGATAATTCGGCATATACTTGGATAAAGAGCATTAGAACCAGCAAGAACAGAGGTCCCTGAGGGGAGAGACTGGGCAGGAAGGGAGAGTGCAGGGAGCCCAGGGTTGGGCAGAGGGCAGAAAGTGGAGGAACTGCGTTGTGTCGTCTCTATCATCATGACCTCTGTCACCACCTCCATCAGCTCTGTCCTCATCATTACCATCTCTATCATCTTTCTCCATCATCATCGTCTCCTCTCATCATCTCATTGTCGTCTCTCATATCATCTCCGTCATCATCGTTGCCATCGTCAGCATCTCAGGAACACTTGAGTATTTCTTCCCTTACAGGAATAAGTGAACATAAGTAAAGCCATTACAGACTGGACCTCAGGATCAGATACATTTGTATTTTTCTTTTCCTCCAGGTTGATGAATTGCTACTTCACTTCTGTTTGCTGTGTGGACATCGCTACCGTTCTTATCCACAGTGAAAAGCTGCAAACCCTGAAACTAGGGAACAATAAGATATACGATGCTGGCGCCAAACAGTTATGTAAAGCTTTGAAGCATCCTAAGTGTAAATTAGAGAACCTTGGGTGAGTGTCCATGGATGGTGGGAAAGCTTACCTATTTCAAGAAGAAGAAAAGCTGGAAAGTGAAAGGGACGAACGGGATGCAAGTTTAAAAACAACTGCAGTGAAGCAGTCTGTTAAGTAAAATGCCAGCCATGAGCCCAGGGCTTGCTCCAGCTTGCCACGGGCTGACATGTGGGACTTGGTGGTTTTGTTTTTTGTATACAGTTTAATCTGTTTATTTGGCTGCTCTGGGTCTTCACTGCTGTGCACAGGCTTTCTCTGACTGAAGCCAGTGGGGGCGAGCGGGTCCCACTCTCTGGTTGCGGTGCGCGGGCTTCTTGCAGTGGCTTCTCTTGCGGAGCACAGGTCGCGGGGCACACAGGCTTCAGTAGTTGCGGATTCCGGGCTTCATAGCACAGGCTCAGTAGTTGTGGCTCACAGGCTTGGGTGCTCTGTGGCATGTGGGATCTTCCTGGACCAGGGACTGAACCCGTGTCTCCTGCACTGGCAGGCGTATTCCTCACCACTGAGCTACCAGGGAAGCCCTGGCCCTGGGTGGTTTCTTGCTGGGGTGGGGAAGTGAGCTGTCCTGTGCATTGAGGGAGGTTTAGCTGTAACTCTGGCCTCCCTCCACCCACGGGAGGCTAGCAGGACTCCTTGAATATGTCAGATGTCTGCAGACACATTGTGTGCCCCAGTTGAGACCCACTTGTCCAGACTGCAACGTCTCTTCTCAGAGGCATGGCCTTGGCACCTCGATGTGGTGTGTAAGCCAGCCCACCTTATGCTGGTGTGTCCCCCTGTGCAGGCTGGAGGCCTGCGAGCTCAGCCCTGCCTCTTGTGAGGACCTAGCCTCGGCTCTCACCACCTGCAAATCGCTGACTTGCGTGAACTTGGAATGGATCACCCTGGACTATGAAGGGGCAGTGGTGCTGTGTGAAGCCTTGATCAGTCTGGAGTGCAGCCTGCAAATGATCGGGTGAGTGGATGCTATTCCCTCAGTGGTGAGTGACCCCCGAGGGAGGTGGGACCACCGTAGGTTTGTGCAGTCTTGGCACCATTGACATTTGGGCTGGAGACTGCTGGGGGTGGCTGTCCTGTGCATCGCAGGATGTTGGTCAAGCGGGGCTGGTCTCAACCCACTCGTTCCGTTCCCTGGGGCACCTCCTTTGAGAGATAATGACCAGAAATACAAACTTTAGGCACTCCCATGGTGGTGCGGTGATTAGGCTTCTGCGCTTTCATTGCCGTGCCCAGCTTCAATCCCTGGTTGGGGAACTGAGATCCTGTAAGCCACATGCCCCCCACCACCAAGGAAGAAAAAAAAAACCGTCAAAATTGCTGAGACAAGATTTTAATTGTTCTCACCACCAAAAGAGAGAGATTGTGTGATCTGGTAGAGATGTTAGCTAACGCTCGGATGGTAATCACTTTGCAGTATATAAACATATCAAACCAATGTGTTGCAACCTTAACCTTATACAATGTTGCATGTCAGATATATCTCAATAAAATTTTAATTAACTTTAAAATAATGCCCATCGTATCTATCCCCAATATTTTTTTTAAAGGTTCCTGGTGTTGTCAAATATCCCCTGACAAGCAGAATCACCCCCAGGCAAGAATGACTCGTTTACTAAAAACACCATCTCCTACTTAATTTGCCTGAAAAAGTGCAACCTCAGCTCAGAGCCAGGAGGGTTTCCATCAAGGACAGAGCAGGGTCTTGACAAAGAAGTACATTTCTTGAAGAGAAGGAGTCAATATTGTTTGGAACATTATGGTTTTTTTTTTAACTTTGTATTGGGGTACAGCCAATTAACAAACATGATAGTTTCAGGTGAATAGTGAAGGGACTCATCCATACACATATATGTACCCATTCACCACTAAACTCCCCTCCCATCTAGACTGCCACATAACATTGAGCAGGGTGCTCTGTGCTCTACAGCAGGTCCTTGTTGGTTCTCCATTTTAAATGTAGCAGAGTATACATATCCATCCCAAACTCCCGAACTGTCCCTTCCCTCCATCCTTCCCCTCTGGCAACCATAAATTCGAGAAACATTATGTTTGCATTTCGAGTGTGCGTAGCTGACTCTCATAGAATGAACATCTGAGTGCCTTCCATGTACCAAGACCCTGATGACCTGCAGGGGAGGGACAAATGGTTCACACCCCTCTTGCTCACTTTCCTAGTCTCTAGGAAGGATTTTATGCCTCCTTTGCACAACTCTCCCAGGAAAGAGTGAAGGGGAACTAGAACTGGGGTGAGAGAGGGCAGCAGTCATGTATCGAGTCAACACAGCCTCTCTTTTTGTATTTTCCCAGCCTGGACAAATCTGCATATGATGAGGAGATTAAGATGATGCTGACACAGGTGGAAGAGATGAACCTCAACCTCATCATTTCACACGATCTCTGGACTCACAATGAGTGCAGACTCAGGGGTATACTTGTCTGACAAGGGCACGTCCTGAAGTAATCTTCTCACAAAGGTGTCCCCCTCGGTCACCTTGGCATCTCCCCTCCTGACACGCCCTGTCCTGTAAATGGTTCATCAGGGCCAGCTGATGATTTTGGAGCTCTTCCTTCACAGTGTTCTAGTGATGCGATTGTGGGGTTGATGGTCTGTGCCTAAATCCTCTACCTCCCATTAAAGTTCCTATCCTGTCTTGCAATGTGTAGAAGAAAAAAAAAATGCATGTAAACACTTGGAAAAGCATGACTTTATTTTCTTACCAGATTTCTCTGGATGTAGGACTTGGTGTTGAAGGAACCATGATCGTCTGACACTTCTGACATAGAACTGCTGCTAGGATGTGTCTCTAGATTTTAGAATTTATTCCCTACATCTAACATCCCACTCACAGACACCTTTCACTTTACGTTTGTCCAAATTTAGTGCTTTTGTTTTTATTTATTTTAATTGGAGGATAACTACTTGTCAGTATTGTGATGTTTCGGAGAAGGCAATGGCACCCCACTGCAGTACTCTTGCCTGGAAAATCCCATGGACAGAGAAGCCTGGTAGGCTGCAGTCCATGGGGTTGCGAAGAGTCAGACACGACCGAGCGACTTCACTTTCACATTTCACTTTCATGCATTGGAGAAGGAAATGGCAGCCCACTCCAGTGTTCTTGCCTGGAGAATCCCAGGGACAGGGGAGCCTGGTGGGCTGCCATCTATGGGGTTGCACAGAGTCGGACTTAGCAGCAGCCGCGGCGTTGTGATGGTTTCTGCCATACATCAGTTTGAATCGGCCACAGGTATATATGTGTCCCTCTCATCCTGACCCCCTCCCACCTCCCTCCCCCCGCCCCATTCCTCAAGGTTGTTAATTTAGTGCTTTTGTTTTTATTTATTTTAATTGGAGGATAACTACTTGTCAGTATTGTGATGTTTCGGAGAAGGCAATGGCACCCCACTGCAGTACTCTTGCCTGGAAAATCCCATGGACAGAGAAGCCTGGTAGGCTGCAGTCCATGGGGTTGCGAAGAGTCAGACACGACCGAGCGACTTCACTTTCACATTTCACTTTCATGCATTGGAGAAGGAAATGGCAGCCCACTCCAGTGTTCTTGCCTGGAGAATCCCAGGGACAGGGGAGCCTGGTGGGCTGCCATCTATGGGGTTGCACAGAGTCGGACTTAGCAGCAGCCGCGGCGTTGTGATGGTTTCCGCCATACATCAGTTTGAATCGGCCACAGGTATATATGTGTCCCTCTCATCCTGAACCCCCTCCCACCTCCCTCCCCCCGCCCCATTCCTCAAGGTTGTCACACAGCACCGGCTTGGATGCCCTGTGTCATACCCCAAACTCCCACTGGTTATTCTATTTTACGAATGGTAATGTATATGTTTCAATGCTATTCGCTCAAATCACCCCATCCTCGCCTTCTCCCACTGAGTCCAAAAGTCTGTTCTTTACATCTGTGTTTCCTTTGAGTTTTCTGGTTTAGTTAAAAAAGTGTATTTCCATATCTCTACTATCTATTAGTACATGCCACTCCTTGTACTAATTTTTTAATTCAATATTTTTCAAATGTATCTTTGATTTTTGGCCACAAATTGAGAGGTCTGCCTGGCATGGGGCACTTGTACAAGGAAAGTTGGGGGCTCGGAGGGGTCTGGGTGGACAGCAACAGAAGGGTCTGGTTGCACTGAGGGGGGTCAAAGTCAGCAGATGTGGGGAGCAGGATGTTAGGGGCCCAGCAGGGACCACCGGCACTGCCTGGTCAGGAGACTGGGAGCAATGGGGAGCTGGCCAGGGATGAGCCTGGACAGAGACTGACTCTCCCCCACTCCCTAGGCCTGGGCTACGCCTCCATGGTGATCGTCTTCTACTGCAACACCTATTACATCATGGTGCTGGCCTGGGGCTTCTATTATCTGGTGAAGTCCTTCACCACCACGCTGCCCTGGGCCACGTGTGGCCACACGTGGAACACTCCCGATTGTGTGGAGATCTTCCGCCACGAAGACTGTGCCAATGCCACCATGGCCAACCTCACATGTGACCAGCTTGCCGACCGCCGGTCCCCGGTCATCGAGTTCTGGGAGTGAGTCAAAGCACCTTGGAGCCAGGCCTAGTTTGTCTGGCCTCCTGCATGTAGCTTGTGTGTGCACATGTGTGTATGTGCATGTGAGCACAGGTACATGCACATGGGTATGTCCCAGGCCCCGCCCTGGAGGCATGCGACCAGGGATACAGAGTGGGCTGTGCCTGCCTGCCTGGGGGAGGGAAGCAGGAACTGCTGTTGAGCCACTGGGGATGGCATGGCGCTGGGCCGCCTGGGGGTACGGGCACACAGACTGCAGGGATCCCAGGCTGGGGACTTATACCAGGCCTCCCATAAGCACTGGTGGGACCAGCTAGACTCAAGAGCTGCCACAGCAATGCCACCCAGGACAACCCCAGTCTCTTGGCCTCTGCAGGCACAACTCTCATGGGCTTTCCTTCTCCAGGAACAAAGTCTTACGGCTCTCCGGAGGGCTGGAGGTGCCGGGGGCCCTCAACTGGGAGGTGACCCTGTGTCTGCTGACCTGCTGGGTGCTGGTCTATTTCTGTGTCTGAAGGGGGTCAAGTCAACAGGCAAGGTACAGCCGGGGGAGACCCCGGGGCTGGGGCACCACTGCCTGGGCGTGGGGTGCAGCTGCCAGGGACCACTGCTGCCACGGGAGGTGACTGCATCAGGGATTGTACTTGAGTCCAGCCCCTGAGCCCCACCCAGTGGAGGGGGAGAGGCCCCCACAGTGGCTGCCCCTTCCCTGGGGCCTTCCCACTCTCCCAGTTTCTGTCAATTCTGGCTCAGGTTTAGGGTTCTGGTCAGTTTTAGGGTGTGGGCAGACCCCATCTACTGCCTGTTTCTATCCCCTGATGTGTGGCCTAGAGGTTCCCAGCAGGGAGCCTGGACACATCGCTCCTTCAGGGGCCCACTGTCCGGCTGGGGGGACCACTGAACAGACACAAAATAAGACAGCGTGCTGAGCAAGCGGACCTGCTCGGGAGGCAGATTCCTTCAGTGTTATCTCACTCTTAACTGTCTCTGGCGGGCTGAGTTCTAATCCCAAGGACCTTGCGAGCACATGACCTAGAGTCAGGGGACCAGGGAGCATGGGACCTGACCCTGTCCCCCCTTCCTGCAGCTAACCTTGCTTGCTTTGGGGCTGCCAGTACCCTAGCTGAGTACAGCCTCCTTTAGGAGCCATGGCTCTGACTAGAAGAAGGCAGGGTAGGGGGCGGTGGTTTGAATGGCCAGCATGGGGGGTACTGCGGCCTTCCCAGCAAGAGCCCCCTCTGAGCACCCCAACCCCCCCAGATCGTGTATTTCACCGCTACATGCGGGCTGAGTTCTAATCCCAAGGACCTTGCGAGCACATGACCTAGAGTCAGGGGACCAGGGAGCATGGGACCTGACCCTGTCCCCCCTTCCTGCAGCTAACCTTGCTTGCTTTGGGGCTGCCAGTACCCTAGCTGAGTACAGCCTCCTTTAGGAGCCATGGCTCTGACTAGAAGAAGGCAGGGTAGGGGGCGGTGGTTTGAATGGCCAGCATGGGGGGTACTGCGGCCTTCCCAGCAAGAGCCCCCTCTGAGCACCCCAACCCCCCCAGATCGTGTATTTCACCGCTACATTCCCCTATGTGGTCCTTGTTGTGCTACTGGTGCGTGGAGTGCTGCTACCTGGCGCTTTGGATGGCATCATCTACTATCTCAAGCCTGACTGGTCAAAGCTGGCATCCCCTCAGGTGAGGGAGAGCAGAGAGAGAGGACACGGTGGTGGGGGGGGACATGGCGGGGGACAGACACCCCAGCAGGGCTTCCCACACCTTTTCTTCCCTGGCTCACCTCCAGGTATGGATTGACGCAGGGACACAGATCTTCTTCTCTTACGCCATCGGCTT
>SJXQ01001804.1:0-10889 GCA_006408695.1 Aepyceros melampus | reverse complement strand
TGGACTGTGAAGAAGGCTGAGCACCGAAGAATTGATGCTTTTGAACTGTGGTGTTGGAGAAGACTCTGAGAGTCCCTTGAACTGCAAGGAGATCCAACCAGTCCATTCTGAAGATCAACCCTGGGATTACTTTGGAAGGAATGATGCTGAAGGTGAAGCTCCAGTACTTTGGCCACCTCATGCAAAGAGTTGACTCATGGAAAAGACTCTGATGCTAGGAGGGATTGGGGGCAGGAGGAAGAGGGGACAACAGAGGATGAGATGGCCGGATGGCATCACTGACTCGATGGGCCTGAGTCTGAGTGAACTCCAGGAGTTGGTGATTGACAGGGAGGCCTGGCGTGCTGCGATTCATGGCGTGGCAAAGAGTCGGACACGACTGAGTCACTGAACTGAACTGATAGAATTTAAAGAACTGTCAATGACAAATTGGCACTTAGCATGGTTGCCAATGACTAAACAACAAGGGCATTCTCCATCTGCCTCTGTGGAGACTAAACCCTGCACTATGGAAGCTGTTGACCTTTAACAGGCACTCTGAGCTCCAGGCAATCTGGTGGGACAGGTCTTTCAGTTCAGTTCATTCAGTCAGTCTTGTCCGACACTTTGTGACCCCATGAATTGCAGCACGCCAGGCCTCCCTGTCCATCACCAACTCCTGGAGTTCATTGAAACTCATGTCCATTGAGTCGGTGATGCCATCTAGCCATCTCATCCTCTGTTGTCCCCTTCTCCTCCTGCCTCCAATCCCTCCCAGCATCAGAGTTTTTTCTAATGAGTCAACTCTTCGCATGAGGTGGCCAAAGTATTGGCGTTTCAGCTTTAACATCAGTCCTTCCAAAGAACACCCAGGGCTGATCTCCTTCAGAATGGACTGGTTGGATCTCCTTGCAGTCCAAGGGACCCTCAAGAGTCTTCCCCAACACCACAGTTCAAAAGCATCAATTCTTCGGTGCTCAGCTTTCTTCACAGTCCAACTCTCACATCCATACATGACCACTGAAAAAACCACAGACCTTTGTAGCAAAGTAATGTCTCTGCTTTTAAATACGCTATCTAGGTCGGTCATAAATTTCCTTCCAAGGGGTAAGGATGTTTTAATTTCATGGCTTCAATCATCATCTGCAGTGATTTTGGAGCCCCCAAAAATAAAGTCTGACACTGTTTCCACTGTTTCCCCATCTATTGCCCATAAAGTGATGGGACCAGATGCCATGATCTTATATTCTGAATGTTGAGCTTTAAGCCAACTTTTTCACTCTCTTCTTTCACTTTTATCAAGAGGCTTTTTAGTTCCTCTTCTCTTTCTGCCATAAGGGTGGTGTCATCTGCATATCTGAGGTTACTGATATTTCTCCCGCAATCTTGATTCCAGCTTGTGTTTCTTCCAGTCCAGTGTTTCTCATGATGTACTCTGCATATAAGTTAAATAGCAGGGTGACAATATACAGCCTTGACATACTCCTTTTCCTATTTGGAACCAGTCTGTTGTTCAATGTCCAGTTCTAACTGTTGCTTCCTGACCTGAATACAGGTTTCTCAAGAGGCAGACCAGGTGGTCTGGTATTCCCATCTCTTTCAGAATTTTCCACAGTGTATTGTGATCCATAGTCAAAGGCTTTGGCATAGTCAATAAAGCAGAAATAGATGTTTTTCTGTAACTCTCTTGCTTTCTCCATGATCCAGCAGATGTTGGTAATTTGATCTCTGGTTCATCTGCTTTTTCTAAAACCAGCTTGAACATCTGGAAGTTCACATTTCACATATTGTTGAAGCCTGGCTTGGACAGTTCTTTAGATAGATGTTTTAGGAACAGTTTTTATGATCCCCATCCTTGTATCTCCTCATATCTAGAAAAGCAATAAATCCCTTCATGGTGACATCAGGTCCTCTGACTAGCAACAAACTTTTTGTAAAATGAATATTTAATGGTGTTGAACTCCCCCTTCACCAAAACCTTATATATTGACTTCCCCCACTGCCGCTTTGGAGCAGGCTCTCAGAGCTATCTGAGATGCTGCCTCCTGGGCTGCAGTCCTCATTTGCCCCAAATAAAACTTAACTCACAACTGTCAAGTTGTATACCTTTTTTGTCAACAGAACATTTAATCCTACAAAAAATTATAAATATATATATCAGAAGTGGTTTAGATACTTCAACATGAATATACACGGTATAATGGTTTTACAAGTGTCCACCAGAATGAGAACTCCCTGTAGCTCTTGCTCATTGATTCTTATTTAGTGCTCAGAGTTCTTTTTTGTACAGTGGTCACAATAACCTAGGAAATTACCCACAATAAATATAGAAGTATTCTCTAGTTTTTCTATTCTATAAAGTTTGTGAAAGCTGCTCTGTCATGTCTGACTCTATGCGACCCTATGGACTGGAGCCCGCCAGGCTCCTCGGTCCCCGGGGTTTTCCAGGCAAGAATACTGGAGTGGGTAGTCATTTTCTTCTCCAGTCCTGACCCAGGGATCAAACCCAGGTCTTCCACATTGCAGGCAGATTCTTTACCATCTGAGCCACTAAAGTTTAATGTGCCCATATTAACACATGAAGAAAATATTAACATAAGAAACAACTGATAAATCAACACTATAGCACCATTTTTTGAACTTATCACTAAACTTTCAAGTATTTTAAAACATAGATGATTTCCTAATGATCTATTATATTATTTTAATCAAAAAAGTTTTTAAAAATCACCTCTGAAAACAGGGTAGATCCTGTGTAATTTAAATCTAGGGCTGATCAATATTGCATTATGTTGCTCAGGTAATCCTGCCACAGTGACGAATTGGCTGCAGTCTGGAACATAAAGACAGCAAACAGACAAAGTTAGCATTTTAAAAATACATTGATTAAGAGCTCATGATGTACAGGGTATTATACGATTAACAAGCATTCTCCTCCGGACTACATTTTAGAAAAAATTTCAGATAGAATTTATTTAACGTACACCTTTCCAACAAACCAAATTATATCAATTTTAGAGTAACATTGGAATTTGATGATGTTTTATTTAATTAGACATGACATCTTTTCCTTTTTTGAGTTTCAGAACAAATAAGTCTGAAAAGTAGCCTCAGAGTTGCTTTCAGCATGCAACTTTGGTTATATTCCTAGGCATAAGGTCAGGTCAAGTCACTCAGTCGTGTCCGACTCTTTGTGACCCCGTGGACTGTAACCTACTAGGCTTCTCTGTCCACGGGATTCTCCAGGCAAGAATACTGGAGTGGGTTGTCATTTCCTTCTCCAGGGAATCTTCCCGACCCAGGGATCGAACCCAGGTCTCCCGCATTGGAGGCAGACGCTTTAACCTCTGAGCCACCACGGCCGTTTTCACAGAGCTATGCTTGCCTATCTGTAAGGACTTTAAAGTCATATGGACATCTCATCATAACTGCAGAACACCCTCATCTACTTCCCAAAATTATCTCCTCTTTCAACACTACTTTCACAAAACTAGTTATTTCCGCTGTGACTGGGAAGAATTTAGAGAAAAACTTTAGCTAACAGACTAATCCCAAGAACAAAACTGTTATTCAATATCAATATTAATATGATATAGAGGTTTTAATAAGTGGTTCATAATGAAGCATCTTAGATGATGTGAAATCACATCATTTTAAATCATATTTAAAATAGGAAAACAAACTTATTTTAACTGTAACAACCATTTCCATTTTTAACTTGCTTTCATTGTTTCAAATGTCAGATTTTTTCAATTGCTATGTTTTTTCCAAATTTAAGACAACATCTGGCATTATCTGGCACTAATTTCCTAACCGGGATTTTAAAACTTGAGTACTATATTAGGAGAGAAATTGAATTTTATTTCTTTCAATCCTACTGATTACCGCTGCTGCTACTGCTAAGTCACTTCAGTCATGTCCGACTCTGTGCAACCCCATAGATGGCAGCCCACCAGGGTCCACCGTCCTTGGGATTCTCCAGGCAAGGACACTGGAGTGGGTTGCCATTTCCTTCTCCAATGCATGAAAATGAAAAGTGAAAGTGAAGTCGCTCAGTCATGTCCGACTCTTAGTGACCCCATGGACTGCAGCCTACCAGACCCCTCCATCATGGGATTTTCCAGGCAAGAGTACTGGAGTGGGTTGCCATTGCCTTCTCTGACTGATTACTAGAGCATCTGATTGAAATAAAAGCTAGATTTGAAAACTCAAGCTTCTCAGATAATTATAACCATAGAAATATAGAAACATACAGTAACAGATTTTATCTAAAGACCAGGTAGTTTGAATGATTGACAAGAATGACAAAAATCAGACAATCAAAAGGAGAGAAAAAATTATATACTGCTATATGGATTATCTCTGTCATGTATATTATTTCTATTATGTATAAACTGGTCCACTTGATTCAACACCAATACTAGAAAACCCAAATACTGATTACACAGCAGAAAGTTCAAGTTTCTTGTTCTTGCATAAATTAGTGATACTGCTTTTCACTTTGTTTACCTTTCTTATCAAATCTACCTTAGATTCCAACCAAAATGCATGTCATTGTTCTTGCAAATATTTCCTACTACTATTTCTGTACCTGGTATTTTCCCACTGCATGTAAATTCCCTTAACCTTCAAGAAATTTGACCATTACAATTTGCCTGCAACTGTTTCAGTTTGTCCAGGACTTTCCTGATTTTAGCACTGAAAGTCCTAAATCCCTGGAAAAATCTTCATCACAAGCAAACTAGTATAGTTTACGCTTTACTAGTATACCTTCAAGACCAAACCTAATTATCCTCACACCTTCCATACTTGAATGCAGACTAGAATGTGTTACTCTCCAAAACAGCTACAGCACTGAATGCTTGAAAATCCTTGTCTCAACAGTCTTTTGGACTTTGTGGGAGAGGGAGAGGGTGGGATGATATGGGAGAATGGCATTGAAATATGTATATTATCATATGCGAAATGAATCACCAGTCCAGGTTCAATGCAGGATACAGGATGCTTGGGGCTGGTGCACTGGGATGACCCAGAGGGACGGTAGGGGGAAGGAGGTCAGAGGGGGATTCAGGATGGGGAACATGTGTACACCCGTGGTGGATTCATGTTGATGTGTGGCAAAACCAATACATATTGTAAAGTAATTAGCCTCCAGTTAAAATAAATAAATTTAAAAAAAAAATCCTTGTCTCTACCAGCATTTTAAAAAACATCATAACTTTCATACTTCTTTATTCTAAAAAAATCTCATATCTATTTACTCCTTCCTCTTCCCGAGTCCTCTTCTGTATTCCACACAAAGCTATAGTCTGCTTTTCTGCCGCCTAGACTCTGTAGCAGGAATCCCTGATGCACTGTCGCAACCAGTCAGTATCTCTTGCAACTCTGGTTTTTGGATGAATTCAATCAATGAGCCTCAGACATGATACCAGAGGGTAGGAGGAGAATAAGATGAGGAATTTATTTTCCTGTCTCTTTCCACTATCAAAGGCCACATTCTCTAATAATTAAACTCTCTCATTATCCTCTCTTTCTCTCTGCCTCTGCCTCCTTGTCCATATCTTTGTGTGTTTCATCCTCTCTCTCTCTCTCTCCACTCCCTTCTTCTATTGCCTTTCACGCATAGGGTACAAACAAGTCCCTGCTGTTAATAGACATTGGGAGCTTTACCATGCTCTAGTAATTCTCCAAATATTGAGATATAAACTCTTACCTCTTTTAGGAATATTATTTTCTATTTTTTACTAGAATCTGACCACAACACGCATCTTTTCCAAATCTATAAATCCTGTTAGCTACACTTCCTTCCAAATCCAATTTGAGAATTCATTATTTCAATCTCTGTATCACCATCTAACCATCCTAGTCTTCCTGTCTGTGCCCATTTAACAATTTCTGTAAACTTCATCATGCCAATAATTTTCTTCTTTTTAATTGTTATCCTAGTGGTTGACACAGAGGGCCAAAGTCACACATTCAAGCAGATTAGTAATTCAAAATAAAGAGACAAGTATGTCCAGAGTCACTGGGTTGGAGACTTGAGGAGATTAAAGGAAGAGGCAGGATAGCCTTCTCCCTGTCTCTCTCTTCTTAGAATAAAACTCAAACCAACAAAATCAGGCACAGGGAACCATCCTGAAGCCCATTTATGAAATCATGAGCAATATCATGGANGGGTTGGAGACTTGAGGAGATTAAAGGAAGAGGCAGGATAGCCTTCTCCCTGTCTCTCTCTTCTTAGAATAAAACTCAAACCAACAAAATCAGGCACAGGGAACCATCCTGAAGCCCATTTATGAAAATCATGAGCAATATCATGGATAGTCCAGCAGAAAAAAACAACTTAATATTAAGCTCCTAAATATCAAGCTTTAGCTGCTTCAATATCAACCGATTGTGGTCAGGAACCTCCTAGAACAGGAGGCCTTGCTAATCACGTAGATGGGATTTGATAGTGAAAAAGAAAAAAAAAAAAGTAGGAAGAGAGAAGGAGAGGCATATAGAGCCTGAAGGGAATATTCAGAATCTGGCATCAATTTCTAACTCCAGATCATATTTTTATTCTTGAAATAGCATACAAGTCATAGAAGATTTAAGAAGAAAAGAGTTAAAAACACTAAGAGACACTAAATTTAATTTATTCCAAAAAAGAGCATAAAAATCTTGCAAGAATATTATGTGTGAGGAAATAAAGTAGAACTATTCCCTCTCAAATTACACTAGTCAAACCATAAGCAGTTCCATGAAAACCATCCCCTTTATTGATCCAAGGATGTCTTTGAACAAAAGGCACTTGTATCCCTAGTATTTGGGGATTTCATCACGAGTCACTGTCATTAGTTGAGGTTACTCCCACTGGCTGTGATCTGGTCATCATATTAGTAATATGAAGTAAGTTTATTTTTCTTAGCTAACACCAGGCAGGAATACACAAGTCACTGCATTTATTGAAAAACAAAAGCTTCAGAAACCAAGAACCCTGAGAGCTACGTGTACTAGAAATATTTTTAGTGTGGTTCCTATTTAGATTTCAGCAAAGAAAGGTACTTGTTAGAAAGAAATAAGCCAATGTCCTTCTTCTGCATGGTCAGATATGGGGCCTTTGCCGATAGGAAGTTTTGCTAAAGCTCCCAGTGTTCTCCCATAAATCACCCATCTTGGTACTAAATGCTGTTGTGCCCTTCATGGATTGGTTTTCTGAATTTCCTGAGCCAGATAACAAGAGTAACACGTGGATTCACAGAAACTACAGAGAATGTTAGAGTTGATGGCTCTCCCTGACATTTACTCCTCCAGGTTTCCAATAATTTTAAAGTAATTTCTCCTGGTACTAAAATCTTCCTTTTCCAAATAGTTTATTTTTCTGACCAAAATTTTGAGAGGGATGAGGTATCTTTCCTCTCATCACACAGCTAGTCAAACTCTGTTTCTATAAAACATAATTACTAACACTGTATACTAAAGTTCCTTTTTTTGAGTACATCAGGCTGTATATTGTCACCTTGCTTATTTAACTTCTATGCAGAGTACATCATGAGAAACGCTTGGCTGGAAGAAGCACAAGCTGGAATCAAGATTGCTGGGAGAAATATCAATAACCTCAGATATGCAGATGACACCACCCTTATGGAAGAAAGTGAAGAGGATCTAAAAAGCCTCTTGATGAAAGTGAAAGTGGAGAGTGAAAAATTCGGCTTAAAGCTCAACATTCAGAAAACTAACATCATGG
The DNA here is from genome assembly GCA_006408695.1 of Aepyceros melampus. NCBI lineage: Eukaryota > Metazoa > Chordata > Mammalia > Artiodactyla > Bovidae > Aepyceros > Aepyceros melampus. The sequence continues at coordinate 3,181 of SJXQ01001804.1, read as the reverse complement.
CATCTGGACCCATCACTTCATGGCAAATAGGAAGGGAAACAGTGTCAGACTTTATTTTTTGGGGCTCCAAAATCACTGCAGATGGTGACTGCAAGCATGAAATTAAAAAATGCTTACTCCTTGGAAGGAAAGTTATGACCAACCTAGATAGCATATTCAAAAGCAGAGAGACATTACTTTGCCAACAAAGGTCTGTCTAGTCAAGGCTATGGTTTTTCCTGTGGTCATGTATGGAAGTGAGAGTTGGACTGTGAAGAAAGCTGAGCACCGAAGAATTGATCCTTTTGAACTGTGGTGTTGGAGAAGACTCTTGAGAGTCCCTTGGACTGCAAGGAGATCCAACCAGTCCATTCTAAAGGAGATCAGTCCTTGGTGTTCTTTGGAAGGACTGGTGCTAAAGCTGAAACTCTGGTGGCTCAGAGGTTAGAGCGTCTGCCTCCAATGTGGGAGACCCAGGTTCGATCCCTGGGTCGGGAAGATCCTCTGGAGAAGGAAATGGCAATCCACTCCAGTACTCTTGCCTGGAGAATCCCATGGACAGAGAAGCCTAGTAGGTTATAGTCCACGGGGTTGCAAAGAGTCGGACACGACTGAGCGACTTCACCTTCACCATGTGAAGAGCTGACTCATTGGAAAGATTCTGATGCTGGGAGGGATTGGGGTCAGAGGGAGAAGGGGATGACAGAGGATGAGATGGCTGGATGGCATCACCGACTTGATGGATGTGAGTCTGAGTGAACTCCGGGAGTTGGTGATGGACAGGGAAGCCTGGTATGTTCAATTCATGGGGTCGCAAAGAGTTGGACACAACTGAACGACTGAACTGAACTGAACTGAAAGGTCCTTTGCCTGGTGGCTCAGACAGTAAAGAATCTGCCTGCAATTCAGGAGATTCAGATTCGATCCCTGAGTTGGGAAGATCCCCTGGAGAAGGAAATTGCAGCCCATTCCAGTATTCTTGCCTGGAGAACCCCATAGACAGAGGAGGCTGGTGGGTAACAGTCCATGGGGTCACAAAGAGTCGAACATGACTGAGTGACTAACGCTTTCATATACTAAAGGTATATATAATACTATATATATTTATGTATATAGTATGAGTACTATACACTAAAACAATATACCTCTGCCTCATAACATGGTAGGAGTGAAAAGGGACTGATTCAGAGGAAAAGTGGAACAAAGAAGGAAGAGCAGTTAACTACCATACACTCCCTACGAGTAGATTGACCATCAAAGATTAAGAATGAGGAGGAGAATGCAAAAATCATTAATTCACAGGAAAAATTGAAACAGAGAGATCTCCAAAAGACTACAGAAAGTGATTACTGGACAAGAGAAATTTGTTCTCTCGAACTAATCTTTGGGCAGCTGCACAGCACTGGAGCAGCGAGTGGCCACGAGGAGATAACCCCACTCCAACATGAGGAGTGGCGGCTGTGCTGGACCAACAGTGAGGAGATATCCCACGTCCTATCCCACGTCCAAGGTCAGAGAGTGAGGAAGTACTCCACACCCAAGGGCAAAGGAGAAACCTCAGCAAGATGGTAGGAGGGGCAAATTTGTGTTTAAAGTCAAACCCCGTTCCCTCCAGAGAGCTCAGAGGGCTCAAACAAATCTTGTGCTCACCAGGACCCAGGGACCCTGTAGAGACTGAGACAGAACTGTGTTTGAGCATCTCCTGTGGAGGTACGGGTCAGCAGTGGACTGCTACAGAGACAGAGGCTCTGGGTGCAGCAGACTTGGGTATGGCATAAGCCCTCTTGGAGGAGGCCACCATTAACCCCACCATAGATCTGCAGAACTTACACAGGGCTGGGAAATAGACTCTTAAAGGGCACAACAGAACCTTGTTGTGTCCAGGAGTCTGCAGCAGCGGTGTGGGTCTGTGGTGGCCTGCTGCAGGGTTGAGGACATAGACTATAGCAGTACATACATGGGATCTTTTAAAGGAGTTCACCATTGTCTTCATTACCTCCACTATAGTTTGGCACCAGGTAAATAGCAGGGAGGGAACACAGCTCCACCCATCAACAGAAAATTGGATTAATGATTTACTGAGCATGGCTTTGCCCATTAGAACAAGACTCAGTTTCCCCATCAGTCAGTCTCTCCCATTGGGAAGCTTCCATAAGCCTCTTATCCTCCTCCATCAGAGGGCAGACAGACTGAAAACCACAATCACAGAAAACTAACCAATCTGATCACATGGACCACAGCCTTGTCTAACTCAGTGAAACTATGAGCCCTGCCGTGTAGGGCCACCCAAGATGGACAGGTCATGGTGGAGAGTTCTGCCAAAATGTGGTCCACTAGAGAAGGGAATGGCAAATCACTTCAGTATTCTTGTCTTGAGAACCCCATGAAGAGTATGAAAAGACAAAAAGGACACTAAAAGATGAAATCCCCAGGTCTGTAGGTGCCCAATATGCTACTGAAGATCACTGCAGATGGTGACTGCAGCCATGAAATTAAAAGACACTTACTCCTTGGAAGGAAGGTTATGACCAACCTAGGCAGCATATCAAAAAGCAGAGACATTACTTTGCCAACGAAGGTCCATCTAGTCAAGGCAACAGTTTTTTCAGTAGTCATGTATGGATGTCAGACGTGGACTATAAAGAAAGCTGAGCACCAAAGAACTGGTGCTTTTGAACTGTGGTGTTGGAGAAGACTCTTGAGAGTCCCTGGGACTTCAAGGAGATCCAACCAGTCCATCCTAAAGGAAATCAGTCCTGAATATTCATTGCAAGAACTTATGCTGAAGCTGAAACTCCAATACTTTGGCCACTTGATGTGAAGAGCTGTCTCACTGGAAAACACCTTGATGCTGGGAAAGATTGAAGGCGGGAGAAGAAGATGACAGAGGATGAGATGGTTGGATGGCATCACTGACTCAATGGACTTGAATTTTGGTAAACTCTGGGAGTTGGTGATGGACAGGGAGGCCTGGTGTGGTGCAGTCCATGGGGTCACAAAGAATCTTCCCTTGAGAAACCCATGAACAGTATGAAAAGGCAAAATGATAGGATACTGAAAGAGGAACTCCACAGGTCAGTAGGTGCCCAAAATGCTACTGGAGATCAGTGGAGAAATAACTCCAGAAAGAATGAAGGGATGGAGCCAAAGCATAAACAATACCCAGCTGTGGATGTGACTGGTGATAGAAGCAAGGTCCGAT
>SJXQ01001803.1:161446-190762 GCA_006408695.1 Aepyceros melampus | reverse complement strand
AGACTGAGCGACTGAACTGAACTGAACTGAAAATCACTGCAGATGGTGACTGCAGCTATGAAATTAAAAGACGCTTGCTCCTTGGAAGAAAAGCTTTGACCAACCTAGTAAGCATATTAAAAAGCAGAAACATTACTTTGCCAACAAAAGTCCATCTAGTCAAAGCTATGGTTTTTGCAATAGTCACATATGGATGAAAGAGTTGGACTATAAAGAAAGCTGAGCACTGAAGAATTGATGCTTTTGAACTGTGGTGCTGGAGAAGACTCTTGAGAGTCCCTTGGACTGCAAGGAGATCCAACCAGTCCATCCTAAAGGAAATGAGACCTGAATATTCACTGAAAAGACTGATGCTGAAGCTGAAACTCCAATATTTTGGCCACCTGATTCGAAGAACTGACTCCCTGGAAAAGACCCTGAAGCTGGCTGGGAAAGATTGAAGGCAGGAGGAAAAGGGGGATGACGGAGGATGAGATGGCTGGATGGCCTCACTGACTCTATGGACATGAGTTTGAGTAGGCTCCAGGTGTTGGTGATCGACAGGGAAGCCTGGTGTTCTGCAGTCCGTGGGGTTGCAAAGAGTTGGACATGACTGAGCAACTGGACTAACCAGGTCTTAGACGCAGCATGCACCTCTTAGTTGCAGCATGGGGGATTTAGTTCATTTACCAGGGATAGAACCCAAGCCCCTGCATTGGAAACATGGAGTCTTAGCCACTGGACCACCAGAGTTCAGTGCATATTGCTAAGTAAAAGAAGCCAATCAAAAAGTCTACACAGTATAGCATTCCAACTATCTGACATTATAAGGCAAAACTATGGAGACAGTAGAGTCTGTAGTGACCAGGAATCAGGAAGGATTGGGAATGAAGAGGCAGAGCACGGAGGATTTTTAGGATACTGAAACTACTCTGTATAATACTACAATGGTGAAAACAAGTCATTATATATTTGTCAAAACCAAAAGAGTGAAGAAAGAAAAAAAATTATGTATAACATAAGTGAACTCTAATGTAAACTGTGGACTTTGAATGATAATGATGTGTGAACATAGGTTCACTGATTGTAACAAATGTACCACTCTGGAAAGATGATAATAGGGAAGATTCTTCACATGTGGGGGTCAGGATTATATGGGTACTGTCTGTACTTTTGCTTAATTTTGCTGTGAACCTAAACTGCCTTAAAAATAAAATTTTTAATAAAAAGTGAAATGGTCTGGCTGAGTTGTCTAGGGAAGTATTCCGGTTAAAAAAATCCACAAAATTATTTATTTTTTTAGAATTTTAGACATGCATTGCCGTAAAACATAAAGCTTTAATATAAAGAGATAAGGGAACATATAGCTTATTTTCATATAGATTTGCAGTTGAATTCACAATTTATACTATAAATGACCATAAGAAATTATTAGTTCTTCCTAAAAAAAAGGCGGGGAAACTTCAGGTTAGCGCTTGAAACAAAACTAAAACACAAGCCAGTCTTGCAAATGTCACCAGAGAGTTGAGTAGAGTTGAAAAGAAATGTGAGCTGATATTTGAGGTAAGGTTTGTGATTTAAGGTTCAGATTAGAAATGGTTGGTCATGCTTTCTTCTATATTTGAACCCAATGGAATTGAGCAGTAGGTGATGGGGTGCTTTTAACTTGTTTTTCAGCCTTATACATTTTCTGAGCCACGGAGCTACATATCCAACCGGAAATATCCTGGAAGCTAATGAAAAAAATGCTTCTTCCATTCAAGAAAAGACACTGTGGAGGGTAAATAATTATTGACAATTTTAGGGGGGAGTTTTAAGCAGTTTCTTGCTCTTAACCTTTCTTTCTCTTCCTATACTGTCACTCAGGCTTCCCTGGTGGCTCAGCAGTGAAGAATCTCCCTGCAGTGCAGGAGCCACAGGAGACACGGGTTCGATCCCTGGGTTGGGAAGATCCCCTGGAGGAGGGCATGGCAACCCACTCCAGTATTCTTGCCTGGAGAATTCCATGGACAGAAGAACCTGATAGGCCCCCTGAGACCATGGGGTCTCAAAGAGTCAGACATGACTGACATATACAGTCACTCACACAGAATTCTTCTGTTATTTTCTTCTTGGATAAGACTAGTGGATGATGATTTAAAAGTATAAAGTGCTAAGGTTTTGGAATTATCAGAGCAGATTGTATCCTCAGCTATGTGTATTTTTATTCATAGACCAGTCACAAGCCATTTTCTCTTCTTTCTTCAGATATCACCATCTAGAACTATGTAGAAAATGCTTAAATTCATTTAGTTATGGTTCATTCAATGATTATTTATTGAGCACTTATTATGTGTGAAGTGTTTTTCTGGCATATAATACTAAGCAAAAGAATCACTTTGCCCTCATGGAGCTTATTATTGACTAGAAGAGATGGACATTAATAATCACAAAAATTGATTAAGGGCTAGGAAAAGGCAATGTCTGAGAGAGAATAGTAAGAATCCAGCTATGAGAAGTCAGAGATAACTGCCCTAAGGAAGTGAAACTAAGCTGAAATCAAAGAATAAATAGAAGTTATAGCTTGAAAAAGGGCAGGAAAGAGCATTCCAGGCAGAAAACATTTAGTTCAATATGTTGGCATAGACAGAGCTTAATATGAGTTTACCGTCAACTTGTAACAATAAATAATAGAATAATTGCTTACACAAATGCTACAACTGATTTTCCACTGAATATGTATTTTAAGCTCCAAAATTATTAAATTGGCTCTGTTCAGGAGATGATACCATGAGTGAGTTTTCTTTTTCTTTCTTATTTTTCTAAACATAGTTGAATACTTCCATGTAACAGGAATATTTTACAAAAACAAAACAAAACAAATTGTGTTACCCCTATTGTGTTTTCCAAATACCTTGCATCATTGCAGTTTTACCCATTCAACACCTTATTTTCAATCAACATAAGCTGATTTTTCTCAAAAATACTGCATTGTTTAAAAGGTCCTCATTTATAACTGATGCCATTCTTGGCACGGTGGACAGCCTTATAAGGGAAAGGGGTGCTGTACCCTGAGAGGGACCTCTCGACCAGTCAGAATGCTCATTATCAGCCCAATTATCCCCTGATAATTGGCCTGCCTGTGGGAATAATAGGCTGGGATGATTTAACTCGGGGCTGACATATTCACAGCATCCTACACACTGCATTCTAAACTTCTTAACTTTTCCTTAAATAATGGAAGAATATGATTCTAGCTGTTGAATACTTTATTTGCTCAACATTTAGCTTCCTGTGAGCACTGAAGAACCACTCTGTGGAGACCCAAGCAATGTGGCTTGTGTGTACAAAACTTTGCAATGTTGGCAATAAATCTTATGTAACGTCCAGCTTTCTTATTTTGTCTCTATACAACATTTTCCAAAAAGACAAGTCTCTCTTCTTGGACTCTGTGAAATTTAGTCATAGGATAACACTCTTAGAATGGAGTCACTTGGCTTGTAAATGCTTACCAGGATTTCAACACTTCTAGATGGCTGGCTGATGTCCAAATGAGTCTAGGGACTGGCCAAGGAGAGGACTCGTGATGGAATTTTATAGAGGATAGGGTATTTGCTTTTGTGTGTTTCTTGAAATAATTAGGTTGAATTAGGTTCCACTCATGGCGCAGTGTTCTAAAGTTTCCAATTTGAGATTCAGAGGTCCTCACTTTTTAAATATCTTGTGCTCCTGAAATTTGTTAGCAGGATAAGGATATTTGCATCCTTTAGGTCTCGTGGTTTATAGTTGCATAAATTTATCTGTTTAATAAATAATTCTCACACTGGCCAGAAACCAAGTGGACAAACTGTACTCACTAACCCTTTAATACTTGGCTCCTTTGTATAATGACCCAGCCCCATTATTAGATAATGAAAGAGTGTATGAGAAAGTGGGAGATTATTTATGATGGAAACAAAATGAAACTAATGGGACAAGATTTGAAAGCTGTGATGCATGAAAGGTGCTATGCAGGCTGCTCTGGCACCATGACAAATAGAGATAAAGGCTCAGTGGGAAGCAACAGTGTGAACATGACTATGAAGAAGAAAGAATGGATTTCCTGAATGAATCCTTGCCATCTGGTGTTTGTTTAATACACAATGAAGGTCAAATGGCTACTGATCCTTTTTTCTATAGTCCAGTGACTACAAGTATGAGAGGAATCAATGAGTTTATCGATATGTCTGGAAATGACTCACCATATGATCTGATTGAGTCAATAAAACTGAAGCAACTTGTCATACTCTTTCAAATGTGATTTGGATCTATATCTACAATTCTGTGTTTTTAAAGCCAATTTGCTAGATCAAACGTGACTGGCACTTTTTTCAAGATTAATGTTTTGAAGCATTTAATTTTATAGGTATGAATGATTAACAGGAAAGGTCAGAAGAAAAGCTTCTCAGAAAGCTGAATGTTCCTCCTATTTTCCAATAGAGCTGTTAAACATTTGTTCCAGTTGATTGGTGGTGGATTAAAAAAAAAGTCCCCCCCGCTTTGTCTTTCCTATGTACAAGACTGATTACACACTTATTTTATGTAAGTATTCCCAGGGGACATTTTGACATTGGGTGAAATATGTTTATTAAGCATTATATGTACACAGAATATGCTTTTGTAGGCAAGAAGATGTTTAGTAAGCATTGTACGTAAACAGCATATATGCTTTGGGGAACTCACGTGTAAGTTGCACATATTATTTTGTATAACATTCTCTTTCTTGCAGATTGTTCTAGTAATGCAGTGCCACAGTATGATCCTGGAACTCTTACCCTCTTCTGTTGAAGCTGCAGGGTTTTCTGTTGAGTTCTTTTCTAAAGACTAAAATAAAAGATACTTTTCTCACATTAATATTTCTCAGCTGCCATGAAAACAGGGATAGGAGAAGCCAAAAATAGAGAAGCCAGCTGTGGGAGGCTGCTTTTTTTTTTTTTCCCAGGACAACTCAGAAAATTCTTTCAAATTCATTCCATAAAGAGTGTGTCAATGCAAATACTGTTTCACGTGCCTGCATGCTATATTTTAAAAGCTGATATACACTCAGTTGTGACACAGTGACTGTTATCTGGCTGTTGTAGAGGTAGTAGAATTGTGAAGTTTGCCTCTGGGGTAGATCCATTTAGTATTATTTATCTTTTCTCTTTTTGAAAAGACTCTTTACTGAAGCCAGTTAATTAAAATAAAAGTGGGGCAATAGTGAAAAAAATTTTTTTCTCTTCTTCCTCCAGTAGATTCTGTTTTATTCTAGATGTTACACATTCTGTGTGTTTTGACTTTCTTCCCCTGAGCATAAAGGTATTACATGTTCCCCTGACTACATAAAAGAAAAAACAAAAATGAGTTACCTAGTGTGCAGAAGCACCTGTGTCACATATTGGCTCCTTTCTTTTTTCTTTTTTTCTACTTAACCGAGATAATACTGTAAATAATATTTTATAAATTTGATTTTCTTTTTTGCTTAACATTGTATCCAAGTATTTCATGTTCATGAAGCCTTTTCTGATAATCTCACATCCAGGTAGAACAGTCACCCCCTTTCTCTGTGTTCCCACTGTGCTCTGATGTTATATCCCAACAGAAGTACTTTTAGTATTGGGTTTGTGTTTGGGTTTCCCTGCTGCTGCAGTGCAGGGACCCAGCTTTGATCCCTGGGTCAGAAAGATCCTTCAGAGAAGGGAATGGCTACCTGTTCCAGGATTCTTGCCTGGAGAATTCCATGGACAGAGGAGCCTGGTGGGCTACACTCCACGGGGGTTGAAAAGAGTCAGACACTCCTGAAGCGACTTAGCACACTTGCACACACACACATATTGTGAAATGTTCACCACAGTAAAGTTGGCTGACACATCCAGGCTGACACATAATCGCTGTTTTGTGTGTGTGGTGGTGGTGACTTTCAATCTACTCTAATAACAACGTTAAGGTATACAATGCAGCATCGTTATTTATCAGTGACATACTGTACATTAGATACCCAGAATTTATTCATCTGATAGCTAGAAGTTGGGCTTTCCTGGTGGTTCAGTCAGTAAAGAATCTGCCTGCAATGTGGGAGACCTGGGTTCAGCCCCTGGATTGGGAAGATCCCCTGGAGGATGAGGGCATGGCTGCCCACTCCAGTATTCTTGCCTGGAGAATCTCCATGGTCAGAGGAGCATGGTGGGCTATCAGAAAGTTGGGTATGACTGTGTGATTAAGAACAGAATAGCATAGTTCAAAGCTGGCACCCTTTAACCAACATACTCCTATTTCCCCAACTCCTCAGCCCCTGGCAACCACCATTCTATCTGTTTCTGAGTTTGACTTGTTAGATTCCACACATAAGTGAAATCATACAGTATTTGTTTTTCTCTGACAGTTTAGCTAGCATTATGTCCTCAAGGGCGATCCATGTTGTTATAAAAGGCAAGACTAACTTCTTTTGGATGTTAACTGGCCACAACTTAAAGGGTCATATACATTCAGAGGCCTTTTGGTAGCAAATGCCAAAAAGATAGATGGACAGGTGGACAAGAGCTATGGGTGCTCCGCTTATTTATACTTTGAGATAACTTAGAAGATAGCTGGATTCAACTGGGACTTGCAAATTTAAGAGTATAGAAATGACTTTCAGGTTAATTGTCTTAGGTTTTCTCAAGGTGAAAGGTGCAATAGAAATGTCAAAATGTGAATACTGTTATTATATCTTCTGTTATCAGCCAATAACTGTACCTCTTATGACTCATTTATTCAAAAGTTGGCATAAAACTAAGGAGCAGTTCTATATTCAACTTTGAATTTTAAAAAAATTGGGATTTATTCAGCATAAATAAACATCATATATATATATATTTTTTTCTTCAAATCCATGAATTTTAACTGTATGGCTATTTTGCCTGCTGTTCTTTTTAGAAACAAAAAAATATGTGGGTACATATTGTTTTAACAGACGGATGTTGAGATTATGCAAATAACTAGTAATTTTAACTATAGGAAATTTTTATTATGTCTCTACTATGCTTGCATGTCATTTTTTAGGATGTGATTCACTAGATAAAAATATGGTTCTTCATCTATTTTCCATGTCTCCTTTTCCTTTGGATAATAAAGATTGGCATTAAAATATATATAACATATATTTAATGTATCTCTCTGAAAATCATGTATGTATACCTTCAAAGAAATAACTTGATATCAAACATCTTAGCAAAAATAATTGCCTGAATCACTAGATTCTAGAAATTCTCCATGTACAAAAATGTTATTATCTTACTAAAATACTACCTTCTCATTTAATTTCTCATCTTCTTCCACTGCTCTTGATACCCATATAAACTAAAAAGAAAATTTCCTTGTCTTAAGGACATTTAGAAGTTCATAGTTTCCCATAAAAACCAATTATAAAAGAAATATATAATTTATTTATACTTATGAGATTGAATTTTGTTAAAACTGATACCTGTTTCCTTAAGCCCATCCTGAATAAATTTATATCTGAATTATGGGCTATTAATTTGTCACATTGAAAAGCCACAAAGGTTGTCACTTCCACTTTATATTATCAATTTTTTTTTTTTTAGCCACACCACAGGGCCAGTGGGATCTGAGTTTCTCAACAAGGAACCGAACCTGAGCCCCTGGCAGTGAAAGCTTGGCATCTCTGCTTCTCAATGAACCACAGGGAAATCCTTAGAATACCATTGATTTGGGTTACCAGTACCCTTTTGCTTCCCTGGGAAAATATTTTATTTAAGGTTACATTTTCTCAAAAAGTTTCTATACAAAATATATCAGAAATATACTTTGTATTAGTTTGTTGTATTGTTACTGTTATTATTATTATTACTATTACTTTTCTCCTGGGCGCCCCAAAGCTGAAAGCTTCAAGGTTTTACACCCTGGAGAAAATTATCAGTAAGGGAGTCTGATTACTTCCCCTTATAGTTCTGTGCAACCTGACTCCTTAAGTGGTTGCTGATGATTCTATGGTTGGAAGGAAAAGTCTGCGGGCCTGGCTGATTAGAACCTGACTAGTGAATGCTAGGCGTATAGTATGGATAAAGCTAAATATTAACCCAGGGTTTTTACACTGAGTAGATCTGAACTCTCTGACTTATGTGGACATTTTCAGACCCACCTATACCTAGTCCAGCATCATAATCCATTTCTTTTACCTTTTTTGTAGGACTGAGAAATGAATAGGAAACTCAGTGATGTGAGGAATATTTGAAACCCTAGAATTTTAAGGGCATTCTATTTAATTTGGTCTAACTATGGTAAAACAAACCTTTATTTTCAAAATTTCTATTTTTCAACAAATAAAATTTGGTGCATGTCAACTAATTATTTAATCTTAAAATTTTTACTAAAAAGGTAAACTGTACATGATCCAAATCTCTGAGTTACCATTCAAGTCTCCTCTGTGCTATGAAGTGAACTCCTGGTCTGTGGATATTTAGAGTATGAGAATGTGATGATAACAGGATGCACTTTCCCTTTGCTCTGAAATTCCATTTTCTCTCTTTCTCTGAGTTGTGTTGAATTAAAGAGTTAATTTGCTGTGTATTTTTAAAAAATATTAAAAGTTAACTGTCTCAAATGCCAAAAAAAGTGTGCATGAATTATTGTATTTTTGAATATTCTCTTAGGTAGTCAACTGAGAACTTGGCAAGTAATGTATCTCTTCTGAAAATCATTTGGCTTAGCTTTTGGACAGAAATTCCTGAGAGCTTTGTTAGAGGGAATGGTAAATCTCATCTTAGGCTGAGGTTGAAATAAAGGATATTTCTCTCTGGCAAAAAAAAATATATATATATATTTCAGCAGCTCTTAGTCTGCCTGGTGTTTGCTCAGCTAGGATCCCACCTAATGGGCAAGTAACAAAATCAGCAGAGGGAAATTCTAACAGCACAAAAGGTCTGAGGAGGAAGATGGCCAGAGAGGATCAGATAATTAACCCCAAGAAGTTGGGTTCAGTGCCTTTATTGGGGAGATTAGAGAGACAAAATTAAGGTCATTTCTCTTGTATAGAAGAAGACAGAGGGGTCAAGAACTTAGAAACACGGAGAGGGAAGAGAAGGAGAAAGGGCATGGTGCTACTCTTCATTTCCTGCTTTCTGACAGAGGTCAAAATGATGGCACTTCTGAACTTTGATGAGATGATCTTTCTTTATTGAGATTAAGTTCCCAAAGTTGCACTCAATGAACTTCCTAAAAGTAGCAATGAGCGTTTCAGAATGAACTTCTAAAGCACAAGGGTCCTTGACTCCTTGCAGAAAGTCTCACAGCTTAACTAAGCAGTAGAGAACTACTGTGGATAATCAGTCCATTGACCCAAACTGTATCAAGCAATACAGTCTAGCTATAGACAACTATAAGGCTTTAACCTCTCAAAATGTCAAAAGGGGCATCATCACACATGAAAATAATACATTTTCTGAATCAAATATATCAACAGTATCTATTCAATAATATCAAATAAACAAATTCAGTGGATAAAATTATCTTTTTCTACGCCATGTACTGTTTTGCCTTCCATGCCAGAGGAATTGTTTTTTGGCACAACTTCAGAAAGTCCAAGTATTTTTTACGATAAATACCTCCTCAATTCAATGGAGGCAGCCATGAACACAGAATGCAAATCCACATGATGATGTATGAAGATAATATTTAATTTGATTTAAAGACCAATTCTCATTTTATTCTGACCACTATTAAAGCCTTTTTAAAAAGTATTAATACATTCTGGCCATGGAGAAACTTGGCAATATTCTTTCTGAGCTCTCATAAGTTGTTCTTTATGTATATGCCAGATACATAATTGTGACATATTCTATTTCATGATATTGAAGTTTGTAGTTTCTAACTTAAAGGGGACTATAAGCTTCTGAGTAATAAATATAAATGTCCTTTCCATTTACAAAAATACAGATAAATTTATGTGTACATATATATCTGTGTGTGTATATATATATATATATATGTGGGGTGAGGAGTACAGATTTTAAAATACTAACACATTCTGATTACTACATTTTTAATTGTCCTTTCCATATCATAGCACTATAGAGTTAGATCTTAAGAATTAGCTACTATATTTGTAAGAAAAATTACAAAAAGTTTGGAAATCCATACAATTGAAAAAGGTACTTTCCCTCAACAAATTTGAATGCAAACAAGCTTAGGAATTTTACACATCTTTGGATTCCAGTGACACCAACAGTTACAAATCCGGTTTCTTCCCTGCTTTGTTTGGGGTTTATGCAAACTGAGTTAATATAGCTCATCATTTTTCACTCAGGGAAATTTTATGACTTCATTTTTAGAAATGAGAAACGCAGTTCTCCCTTGATTGAGTGACTAAGGCAGTGACTTTACCATGGTATATTGTGGAGGGAAAAAAAAAAAATTTGATGAGTCACAGAAAGTTTTGATGAAAGCACAGATTTTATTCCACAGTGATTCATTTGTGACTTTTCTTTCTCTTTGCTTACTTGAAGTATTTCATTCCCCCTCACTCAAAGCAAGGAGAGAAAGGGCTGAAAAACTATGTCTTCTATTTCACTGTAAAAAAGGCAAAGAGAAGGACCCTACAAGGCAGAGTTTTCCTACATGAGTTACATCACAAAGTTCTCAAGTACCCCTTACTTTAAGTAATGAAGACAAGGTAATAACTATTATCTAAAATCCAAGTCTTTTATTTTTCCCAAAGATGTGTAAGAGATGGATTATGATACAATCAAGGGCAGCATTGGTGCTCTGCTTCTACTGATATTCTTGTGGTAATTACTGAGCTTGTATCTGTGTAAAGACTGGTCCTCCATCTTTACTTCATGGCATTGTGACAGCCTCCCTGCCTCACTAGCAACTCAAATTGGCTGATCTCAAGGTTAAGCTGTGGTGTGTGAGTGTGTGTGTGGTGATGATGGTAAATGATTCATAATTTTATTCAGATAAATGAAGACAAGGTAATAACTATTATCTAAAATCCAAGTCTTTTATTTTTCCCAAAGATGTGTAAGAGATGGATTATGATACAATCAAGGGCAGCATTGGTGCTCTGCTTCTACTGATATTCTTGTGGTAATTACTGAGCTTGTATCTGTGTAAAGACTGGTCCTCCATCTTTACTTCATGGCATTGTGACAGCCTCCCTGCCTCACTAGCAACTCAAATTGGCTGATCTCAAGGTTAAGCTGTGGTGTGTGAGTGTGTGTGTGGTGATGATGGTAAATGATTCATAATTTTATTCAGATCAGTGAATAACTTTCTGCTATTCTGACACACTCTTACCATATTTTGAAAAACATTGTCTGTCCCAAAGTAAACACTCTAATTCTCTTTTTCCAATAAGATCAGACCTACTAATAAGTGATACATTAAGTGCAGTTTTCTTATTCTGAGAAATAAGAGTTTCAGTAACCATATAGGCATATAATTTTTGGTTTTATGTTACATGGTATGATTATAAGGTAAAAATATGGTATTTAAGAATGTCAGGAAGGACATGGGCTTGGCTTAAGATTCTTCTGAGGATTGTAAAGTTGCCTTTGCATTATAAACAGGGAATAGATAAAATGTCCTTGCTTAGTCCTCAGGTCATGCTAACAATTGCAAAACAATGTTGCCTGAAAACTCACAATTCTTTCATTCATTCATGTCACAAATAGACTCTGTTTTATATGAATAATACATTTTGGCATACTAAAAATCAGGAAGATAAAATTACTGATATTCTTTGAGATTTTATCAGAGAAAACTTAATTTAGTACAATCAGCTTTAAAAGATAAAAGAATAAGCTTTATTTATTATAGGATGGAATTTCTTAATTGTATAACCATTAATACAACTTATAAAATCTAACCAAATAACAATGATTTGAGTGGCATAGAAATTAGTTCTAGTGATAGATACAGAAATATATAAATCAACTAAACTCAACTGTATGCTAATTGGCCAACACATCTCTCATTTAACCAAGAGTGAGCTATTCCACAAGTATCTGGAAATCAAATGGTGACTGTGTAAGTGTAAATGTATCTCTAAATTAATTTTCCAATAATAGAAAATCGCTAGCAAACAGAAACTTCAAAAAATAAACAAGCATAAGGGCACAAGGATATTTTGTGTGTGATTTTAGTAAGTACAGTTTTTTGTGTTTAGATGCTGTGTGATTTCATCAGCCTCAGAAAGCATAACAAAAGTAAACTTTGACTAAGGTTTCCTACACACAAGGCACTTTTGGTGTCACTACAAATAAACCATTCCCTTCTTAACTACTAACCACGGGGTTCTAAGGGGAAAACAGCTACTTCTGTTTTATTGAAAAAATTTCATATTTTTCCCCACAACCACTACATTATCATTTCGAAGGGTATGGCATCTTTGTATTCATGTATATTTACTTGTTTTGTGTAAATATATGTTTTTATATATATATTTATTTTTCTAAAGTTTTGTTAGCATAATACAAAATTTCCATCAATACAGTGTGAAGAAATTTGGGGGATCCATTTTAAATAAATAATAAAAAGTGAACTCCTGATTCTACCATGCTAGCATCTGCACCATATTCATAGATAATAGAGCTCAAATGGCTGTTAGAGGTGTTTTATTAAAATATCTCTAATTTATAAATAAAGAAACTGTAATTCAGCATCTTGTCCACATGATTAGCTACATCTACATTCAAACATTTTTGGTTTTTTAAAAATTTATGTGGCATATAACATATTTAAGTAGAAGTGAAAGTAATTTCTGATGCTAAAATCCAATATTGTTTCCAAGATGTTGTTGTTGTTTACAAAATGAGATATTACTAAAACACTGGACACTATTGACAAAGCCACAGACTTCTGTCAATTTGCTTCTAAATTTGCCCATTTCTAAGTTTTATTCTCAAAGGTAGTATAAATTTATAGAATGTGTAAATATGTAAACCAAATGTCCTCATGGGTTATTTGTTATATTTAGAAAGGAAATTTTATTTCAAAATAAATGATAATATTTTAAGATATAAAGACAACAGCAATCAATCACAGACCATAGACACTAAAATGTAAATTTTCTTTCTGTATGTCTTCATACAGAACTCTTTCACCTTTCACATTTTAATTCACAGATCAAAATCCAAAGAAAGCATTAAAACAGCACCATCAATGTGAATTGTTGAAGAGTTGCTGGCAAAAAAATAAAAGCCATTTTAATAGAGTTAGAATTATTTCAGATTTTCATTCCTCTTGCCCCTTGTTCATAAGTCTGACTACCTCTTTGTGAAAAGTTTTTGTGCTGATCAATTTACTAATTCTAAGTTCTTACACAGACTATGGTTGAGAAATTACAACATTGCTGTTGCAGACATTAAGATTACTGATATTCACTTCATTTATATATATTCAGTCGTATAAATAAGCTCACTGAGATACTGATACTATGAATAAGCATGGTAAGAAAATGTGGTTACAGATCATGGTAAAATTGTCTTCCTTTAGGTCCACTATAGATGTACACACCTAATACATTAAAGGTGTCCACAGTAATAATTAACAACTACTGGTACTTGTATCATACAGAAATTTGAAAGTATCATATGATTTTTAAATGACACTTGCTTGGTGACAAGTGGACTAAAGAACGTATTTACTTTCAAATAGCTTAAATATCAGCGGCAAACTGGTTGGCAGATGATACAACAGATGTTAATTCCAGTCCTCTCTTCTCCCTTCCAACCCAGAATTTTCACAGTGATTGTAGGTCTAAGGGTGCTAGAATAGTTCAATTCATAGTTAAACTCTATCTCTAGCACTTAGACATAAATTATTTCTTATAACAGAAATACTCTTTTGACAAGAACTGTAAGAAAATGAACATTTATTTAAATATATATTGAAAATAATTTTTTTTTGGTGAGAAGCCCATAGATTTTTGACACAGCTTAATATATGGCTTTAGTATAAAATATTGGCATTTAAATGGTATTCTCATGTTAAGTCTGAAAACATAGTCTCTTTGCTTACACAAATACCTTTAAAAGAGGGTAATTAGTGACCAGTGGCTAGGAAGACCTCTGTGTTGAGAGGTTATGCCTAAGCCTCTTGAAGATTCTCCATGTAAACAAGTCAGACCACATCACTCATTATTCCTCCTTTGTTTACTTGGAAGAAGGTTCAAACTATTTAATGAGAGGATTACCCATACTTCAACTCTATTGAATAAGATTAATTGATATTTTCCTGTTGGAGGTTTCACCACTTGCATTTGGCTTCCAGTCTCCTATTGTTATTGATGCTGTGATCAACAGAGCAAAGTTCTTAAAGGTTATCCAAATTTCACAGCTTAACATTACTCAAACTAATTATAGTTTTTTCTTGTCTCATAGACTCTGAGTTCCAAGAACCGCTAACTTATTCAGAGAGTCTCTTTTAAACTTTACTTGTCTGAATAAAAAAAATTTAATATGGCTAAATCCCGGACATTTTGGACACTTTTGCTATGTTATAGATGAAGTAGAGCACCTACCCAAAATGAAATATTAAAATCTAGAGCCAAATTTCCACATCAATCTAAAAATAATGCATTTTCCACTCTAATATGTGTAGGAAACTTTGAAACATAATTTGAATATCTTACCATTTTCTTGGGAACACTATAAAAAACAAGATCCCCACCATTTTGAGATACAATTCTGTGATAGAAATCTTTACAAAATTTTCCCCCAAAAATGTGTGTATTATGGACATATGGCTGCATATTTGGATAACACCATTTGCATTTTTCAAACTTGCATTTTTTTTAAATCACTAGCTTGGCTTTTGCTGTCAGAATGGCAAACTGCTAGTATATTCATCTGAAATTCCTAGTTTAACTCTTTGTCACTTTAGCATTTTATGTAATGCTAATATGTTCACCTTTTCTTAAAAAAGTAACCTGATATGCTGGAGGCAGTAAAATAAGAAAGACTTTTCAACCATAAAGTTTAATAATAGGAGGAGTCACATCATAGTGTGAAAAAAAAAGGATAGTGTCAAAATTTGATCTTAGAAAAAAAAGCTTTTGAAATTACAGGGGGGAAAAAAATCATGATTTTACTTCAGCTGAATTCCCTGGAAGGATTTGCAGTTTTTATGGTTTTCTAGGGTTATTTTGTAAAAGCAGTTTGAGTTCCCGAACATTTAAACATAACATACTGGAATTTAGAACACTAAAAAAAATGCTGATGAGAAAATAAAGATGATAACAACTATCTTGACATTAGTAGCTTGTGGAGATTATACTTCCAAGGGAAGTGAATTTTCATTTGCTGTATGCTTTCTAACATACATCCTTAAATTTCTTTATTTCATCTTTAAATTTCTTTATGATGTAATGTTAAACATGAGGCATATTGTGTCTATGGATAGTGACACAATAAATTGCCACATTTTAAGACATACTCCCTTTGATGTCCCCCAGTCCCCAAGAAATAATCTTATTTAAGGGAATCAAGTACCCACTTAAGGTTGAATAATTCACCTGCCTTACATAATTTATACACATCAAAATTATGCTATCTAAAGAACATGTTTTGACTTATAATTACATTTCATATAAATTAATTTTCAAATCGACATTACCAAAATACCTTTTATTTTCAGATAACCACCTAAAGGTCCATAGTACATCTTCTATACATGTTAAAATATGCACTATTTTAAATTTTGCAATATTGTGCATATATTTGGACATATTGCAGACATATTTGGACATATTGTGGACATATTTGGAATATTTCAGCTTTTCTCTTAATTGACATACTATATGGCTACTTATATTCCCAAGCCACGTCAATCTGCTTCTTTTGAATTATGTTTTTGCAATGTGTTTATCTAATTATTACTTATTTATTAGTTTCAGCAGAAGTATTTAATTAATTAGCATCTGATGCAAAGATAAAAGTAAATACCAGCATGTAAATTACACTATTGAATAGGTACAAATTTTATTGGTCTAAAGATGGCAAATGCAGTTAACCTTATTGATTTAGCTAAGCACATTAAAATAACATAATAAAAATTATTTGACCACAAAGCATTATGACTACCATGTTAGCTCTTTTGCCTTCAAAACTGAAATGTGTAACTTAACATCGAACATATTGATTCTTTTAAATAATCATCCTATAATAAATATGACATTATCACTGCAAGTGCTGGCAATCCTGTTAGGTGATTAGAGAATAGGGATGTAATCAGAGGAAGTTCTCTGAAAGATAATCTTTCTTTATTCTCTTCCTCTGAAACAGACAGAGAAGGTAACTATGGAATAACAATAATTGCTGAACTGGCTGTTACATAATCTGTGCTAATGATGAAATACTAATACTTACAAGTGATCATCTATCTCTTTAGATATCAAGGATGTCAGTACACATATACACTCAGTTGCTATAACTGAGATTGTTCTTAGACCTATTTTTTTAAAAATTTTAAAAGTATAGGAGACAATATCTTTAAAGGTTACTTATTAAATCACTGAACACATATATTTTCATTATTCAATACATGGCAGACAAAATACCAGGAACCACGTAAACAAAGATGAATTACAGGTGATTCCAGCTTACAATGTAAAGCTAAAGCACTTATTTTAAGATCATCAGCACAAATTATTATCGACTCACATGGAGTCTGCAAAAAAATTATTAAGGTCAAAACAGATTGGTAGAACTATTATAAGTTTCCAGTAGTTTCACCACCCATGAGGTCTTCACCCTAGTTCTAACATTGTTGCAAAGGAATACAAAACTACAATCCACTGTTGCAAAATGATAAAATATGATCATTTCTAATAATATATTTTAAATCAAATGTACTTAATCCAGCTATTAAAAGGCATAACTTAAACAGAAGGAACACAAGACTTAAACAAAGCAGAAGACAGATGTCCAGAAATTATCAATTGCTAAAGCACACAGATTGTGATTAAATTTTAATGCAGCTTTTAAGCAAAGATTTTGCTTATCAGAGAGAAGAATCCCAGAGAAAATATTGTTATTGATTTCATCATTTTAGATGTAACTGATCCTTTAAGTAATTTTTTCTTGCTTTCAGTATCACTTTTAAAAGTGACTGCTTATACTGGGCAAATCATTAGATGGTATGTTCATTTAAAATTCTAAGCCAAATGCATAAATTGTTCTCCAGTGCACTCAAAGTCACATCTGTTGAAAACAAAACACAGCATTCAATCCATTGAATAAAAACAAAACATAACTGTAGAATAGCTGGATAGTCAAATCATGTAAATTAAATGGCATTGAAAATGATATTTTTTATTGATTTTTTTCAGGGAACCCAGTCTTTGAAATTAAAATATATTGATTATCTTTTATGTAACCCAAATTAACAGTAAGGCAAATGGGTCTGCTGGAGCATCATGTTAGTTTTAAGAGTTCATTTCAGGGAATAAGAGATAAAAACAAATACCTGTCCCCACCCCTTTTTTTAACAAGTAGAACGCCATGTTGGCTCTCTGAATAAAGGTATATATAGTATCATTTCATCAATAAAATTATTAAAAATGAGAAGTCCATTATAGTCATTTGCTATGTGCTAGTGGACTATAATTATTTATCCATTTTTGAGATGACTGAGGTCAAAAAAAACAACTTTAGTTTGGCTTTGTGGATAGGAGTCAATACTTAACATCTAAAAATTAGTTTAAGAAATAGAGTACATTTTGTTATATAATTGTATGCCTTTTTCATTAATTCAGTAAATATATATTGAATGCTAACTAAGTGCCAGACCCTACATTGGGTACCAGTGTGTATGAATGTACATGTTTGGACTTGTATATAAAGCATAAATATTGATTCTTTTTTTTCTGTAATGCATATTGTCAAGTACTTTATTAAGCAATCAATGTGAAGTTGACCAAAATTTCTATATAATGCAATATCTCTTTACAAGACTATGTTTTTCTATTTTTAGAGATACAGAGCATACCTTTTAAGCCAAACGAGTTTAATAACTATCCAGCCCTAGTTTTTTAATTCACATTTTATTACCCTACTTACACTTTCACCTATTGCATAGGTATTCAATTGATTGAATTAATGTTGGTTCAGTTGGTCACTGACAACACTAGAGAATCAAATAGCTAAAACTATTCCTATATGTCCCAAACATCTGAAGATGTAAATAGATGTAGATATATAGAGACTGATACAGATATATATTTGTATATATATATTATATATACATATGGTAGTTGACTAAATTTTCACTTTTTAACCATATGACACCTGGGCCAATTATTTGTAAAAGAAAGAACACTTTTTGCAAATTCTTATAGTGTCCTCAATTAACAGATGTCTAAGAAGTTACCCAGCCCTGAATGGAAAGGACATCTATAGAGTTAAAATAATTTGTATTCTAAACAAATAGTATCTGTGTTCATCTACTCCTATAGTTGGTGTTTTCTGAATATATCAAGATGAGTTAGATGGTTTTATTTATTAACTATTAATTCTCACTATTAATTCCAAACAAATCATTCTGCTTACTAACTAACCTACACTAGTCAAATCACATAGCACCTTTGGATAGTCCAACAAATTAGTAACATAGTCAATTTTAGAAAAAAGGCAATCTAGTTTAAGTTTTATCAAAAACAGTATTCTTGGTTTAATATCATTTTGTCCATGACATAAATAATGTAATCAAGGACAATAGGCATTTTTTATTTTCCAGTAATTACAGTTTATATCTTCATTTGATCTTTTACAGAAAGAAATGGTTCTTGTTTGAACTTTGGAAATTCAAAAGTAAAACTTTTCATGTCATCATAAATATTTAGTTCAATTAGGGACATTAATTATCACTTGGGGTAATGTTCTTCTATACATCTTAAGCTTCAAAAATATTATAATCATTTGGAATATCTAAATTATATTTGCTAAAATTCTACTATAGGCTAAATAATGTTGAAAAACACCTATTTATCTAAATTATAGAAAGCTCTTAATCAAATACTTGGCCAGTGAAGTCTCTGTTACTTAGATCTGCAAGGGCTCCTAACAGAATGTTTCCTTCAGTGTCTCTGTACTCTGCTATGATGGAGTAGGGTACCTATAATTCTTAGGGTGTGATAACAACCCCAAGGCAGTGGCAAACCAGCTTATTTTCCGTCACTTTGAGACATTCCATTACTTAAAGTGGACTTGCCAGGTGGTGCTAGTGGTAAAGAACCTGCCTGCCAATGCAGGTTTGATTTGATCCCTGAGTTGGCAAGATCTCTTGGAGCAGGGCATGGCAAGCACTCCAGTGTTCTTGCTTGGAAAATCCCATGAACGGAGGAGCTTGGTGGGCTACAGTCCATAGGGTTATGAAGAGTCAGACATGACTTAAGCAACTTAGCATGCAGGCATTACTTAAAATTCATGTTTTCATAACTATCTACCTAACCTACTGTTGAAGTAAGAAGACCAAGATTCTTGTTTCCACAACATTTCTATAGCCAGAAGAAATTTGGACACCTAAATGAAAATAATCTAGGGAGATTTCAATTCTTCTGACCAAATTTGAATGCTAAAGTGACATATTAATGTTCAAAAGAAGATCAGAGAGTTTAAAAGGGTACCTTATTTGGAACTATCAGTCATCTCATCTCTTTCTTGCCTTACCAGACCTTTGAATATCATTTATTATAAAATGTTGTATTTCTGCATTACTTTTTAATATCAAGATCCAAATTTCCCTTTTATCAAATGCAAAAGCAATTCATTCAAGTGAAGCAGTCACTTCTACTGTTATTTTAATTAAGCCTGTCATTTTTGCCATATATTTAATTTAAAACAAACACACATTCTCAATGGTAGTGATAAGATACAAAGAGAGGGAAGTAGAATTAGATATCCTTGTTGTCTGTAGTCTTTGAATTTAATGGTTTATTGGAAAGATGGCACTTCAAGTTCTGTGTCTGTGAGTGTGCCATTGGTGGAAGTAAAGATGAAGTATTGCTTTCTATCTTTTTAACTATCAAGGATGCATCATAACACAGGATCACATGGCCCTTGAGTTCAAAGATGAAACTTGGGAAATGAAATGAAGGGAATTCCTTGGGGGTAGCATCATTAAAATGGCAACCCACTCCAGTGTTCTTGCCTGGAGAATCCTGGGGATGGGGGAGCCTGGTGGGCTGCCATCTATGGGGTCGCATAGAGTTGGACACGACTGAAGCGACTTAGCAGCAGCAGCAGCAGCAGCAGCTGCAGCAGCATTACATTTTTTCCAACCCTTCTTGGTCATTGTATCTTCCTCTTGAGCTGCTTTTCATTACATATACTGTTATCATTTTGGTAAAGCTTTACTAACAACAACAATATTTCTAATACTCTTGAATAGCATTAATGTGTTATATGCTGCACTGATAAAAATTTACTTTCTGCTCAAAACTTAAAAGCTGTCCTGTTGTGACTTCATTCCCATTGCTGGGAAGTAAACCATGTGCCTGCATTTATCATGTGACGTTTCCAGTGTCAGCAATACGTGGGTAATTCTCAAGGGCTGAAATTCATGAGAAGCAGCAGAGGAGAATTTTTTTGAGCATGAACTTGGGAATTCCACATGTTTATCTTAGGATCTCTATGCCATTGCTTGTTCCTATAGCAACTTATTTAGCTTTCTTGTGTCTCACCTACTTCATTGAGAATGGGCAGAAAAATATCCTGCAAGTTTGTTGAGAGAATTTAATGAGATAATGTACTTGAAGCGCTTAGCATTGTGTCTATAATGGGGTAAGTACTGAATATTATTAATATTAATAGAGCATGATGGCATGAAGTGCCTGACGGCAGAAGTACCTGACATTCCATAAGGTTTTATCCTAATTCTTCTCATGCTTATAAATCGTTCCTTCAAAGAGGATTACCTGCCAGCAGAAATGAAACTGATAGCTTGAAAGGAAGTTACACTCTTTAGAGTGGCCCAGAGCAAAACTAGAATACAATCAGATATTAGGAAATTAACATATAGACACGTTGCAGTTTTCAAGCCATCCCCTCAGAGTTCATCTTTTCCCCAAAGGCAGTGCAATTATTCAACCCAGAGTTTTAAACAGCCCTTCCTACTTTCTTTTCTTGTTTGTATGTGGCATTATCTTCCTCCTCAGTGTAAAGACCTCCATTTGGAAAGCAGATAGAAACCTTTCTCACCACTCCCATAACTACTTTTAGATTTATAGAAGTTCTCTTTTACCTCTCCTTTGACCTCTCCTCTAAGACCCATGTTTGCAAATTTTCTACAAAGTATTTTAAGAGTTAGCAATATCATTTTTGCATGACGTTCAGGAATAATTTGAGTAGGCATAATAGTATTGTATTGTTTTTGTTGTTACTAAGAACTTAATCTTTTTCTTTTTCCCTTGTTATAAAGATTATTGAAAAATAGCAGTAAGCTTTAAATAGGATTGAATACATCTTTGAAAGCTAATACTTTATATTGTGCTAAATGACAGTGCTTTTTAAAATTGGATGTGTTATGTTGTAAATAAGGTTAAAATACAAAGAATCAAGAGTTTTAGGAATCTGAAGGTCTTGGTACATTAATCTCAGGTCAGATACTGTTTTGTGAGAGAGTGCAGTAGTTTAATGGGCATTTATCGATTTAAATTAGATTGCAACTTTGGAGACAGTAACTTGCAAACTTAAAACAGTCATATGATATTATGAATTACATCTTATGCACATTAAGAGATCTTAAAGCTAGGAAACCAAAGATAGAAAATATTGGTTCACATTTCAAACCACAATAAGTGTGAATATAGCCTCAATTTAATAAAAACTATAATGCAACTTTCCTTGGGTTAAATGTCTTACAATTACTCTTGGAATGGGCACTTGTTTTCCCATTATTGGCCACTTTAATTGACTTACACTCTAGTTTTCTCATTTAAAGATCACTTTATAGTATTGGGTGCTCTTCATCTGAGTGATATGTTCTGTTCCTGCCTGGTCCAACAACACAACAGTTTACATATTTCTGAACTTGATCTGAAAACTGATTTAAAAATCCATATGGACAATCCAATTTCTCTGAAAATATATACACACAAGTCTGCTCAGAGGTGGCTAAAATAAATAAATTTCATTTTAGGAGACAGGAAGGAAGCTGAGACAAGAAAGTGAAAATTCTGAAGTAAATGGGTACTTGCTCTGACCAAGATCGAAACCTACCTCTCCCCAGAGAATATTAGAAGAGGGCATGGAAGACAAGCATTGAGAAAGTAGAATGTTTGTGCTTTTCTTTCTGGTGGACTGCATTAAATATTCAGCAAAAGGGGGGATCAGTTTACATTACTTTTCTTGTTTCCCATGTATCGACTGACAGGTGCTGTAAACATACATAGACAAACACGGTCCTAAGCTCACAGTACTCCAGTGACCAAGGAAAGACAGTTTTTCATCTTCCAAAGTGATCACACTGAGAACTTAGCAGACACACTAGGCTCAGCTTGGTTTTGTTTTCCACAAAACTATAGGAGCTTGCCTTTCAACTTAGATTCCCAAGAAAACCCATTCAGAGAGATGGTTTTGTTCCATCAACAAGCTACCAGGGCACAACAATCTTGTTTTGATTCTGAGGACTTGCCTGAAACCCTCACTAGTACTTTGGAAATAATAGCAGAGAGAACCCAAGAGGCACGCTCATCTTCTGAACGTCCTGTTTTGCTGGTGGTAAACCATCAGTTCATATCACCTTGATTTTACCCCGGGTAGAATCTCAGCAGTCAGGGATAAAGAACTGACCTTGACTTTGAGATCAGAACCAGTACTTAAAACATTCACTCATTCATGTTTCTGAGATGTCATGGTAAACAAATTATGACTGTTTATACTGAAGACTAAGAGGCTTCTTTTCTACACTATAGGCAGCGATTTGGCTGAGATTGTTTCATTCTGTGATACTATCACACACTACCTTTTTTCTCACTTGAATTGTACTTTTGGCTGTCATTTGCGCTTTTGAATAAAGGTTTACATTAGTGGAAGATATCATAATAGCATATCTCCTTTTCGAGTTGATATACAAATCAAAAAGAAAGGATAAGGCCAAGAGTCCCTTTGTCCTTGGAAAAGTATGCCATCTGCATTAAGCTTATATATTCGGCTGGGAACAAAATTCTAGCATAAGGAAGTCGTTAATACAACCCTCAAGTTACACTGTAAATTCAAAGTACTTTAAATGCCTTATAATAGTCAAAGCCAGTAAAATCGACCCTGTATATTTTTATTTCATCTCTGTTGGATCATATGATATTTAATAATTGGTTCTGGCACCTCGTTGCAAATTATTATAACTTTGAGATTCAACAGTCCTATTGAACATATGGGCAGCACAGCCTCAGAACATATATATGGTACAGCCTCTCGAGAGGACCTTCTGTCTTGTTTTCCTTAGCTTGGAAGGGTCAGGTAAATTTTGTTGTGTCGTCATGTGCTAAAATTCCTCAATCTCTGTTTTGCAGGGTAAATGCTTAATGGAACGGATTTTTTTTTTTCCGCTTAACTTCCTTTGCAAAGCCAAAAGAGAAATTCATGCATCTGGGATGCAATTTTCTGGGCTCTTACTAAAGCAGTTATAAAGCTATTCCCGTATCAGTGCACAAGTATTCATCAACCCAGAATAGGTTCTATTACTTAGTGCCATATTGTATCCTGGTTTAGCTGCAAACTACAAGAGCTTCTGGAGTCAGGAGACCTTCCCATGCTATTAATGCTTATGATAATTCTTTACTATTCCTAGGAAAGATGGAAAATGGACGGTAAAGTAGAGTTGACCCCAAGAAACATCTCATATAGTTAGACATACTCCCTTCGGCATTTCCTTTTTTCAGCTCCACTCACAGTAACACCCTGAGACAATATTAGGAAAAGCATTTCCACATCAACAGCCCATTAAGGTTATTTTCCACGTTCCTGCTGCTTTGCCTCTATATCTAGCCCATGTGCCTTGATTTGCTCTTGTATTATTTCACATTAATTGCCATATTGTTTATTGCCATATTCAAACATACTATAATATGGGCACAATGACAATAATTACACAGTAAGCTGTCCTTAAAAAGAGATGTCAAGGTGGATAGTGGTGGGTGGGGTAAGCAGAAGGTTATGATTTATACCTATGTTGACATAGTGAAACAGAGCTGGTTCAATTTCCCTTGATTTCACTATAATGCTTAATACTAAAATCTCTCTGTCATATAATTATTCATTATTAAGACTACTAAGCTAAAAAGTTCATGTAGGTGGTGGGGGGGCAATGGTTAAAGAAATTTTTTGAGTGATGATTTTCCTCCTGCTACTGTAATATTACATTTTAAAAATTGACATATTGGTGGACAAGAAACACTGTATTCTATATAACCCTAACTCAATTTTTAAAAATTACTAAATAACCTGTTTTCTTTAAGAATTATTTCGGACAAAGATACGTTTTATACCTATGCTTGTGTGCGTGGATATTTGCTCTAAATATGCATCAAAGATGTTTTGAGGCTCTGAAATGTGATTCCCTCACTCCACTTTGTTGGAGTTACACTATTCACTTCTCATTGAGCAATCCTACCCTCATTTACCACACTGAAATTGAGACTCTTTTTCACAATTAGGTTGTCCCTGGGTAAAGGCAGCACCCCAAATTGTCCTAACCCTGGTGAGCAGCAGGTCAGAGTCATGTTTGATCCTCGCTGACAACCTGGAAGTGGAGATCCTTCGCAAATTTGCAGAGTTGAAGGTATCTCTTACTGAACTGCCGATTTGCTTCAAAGCATGGTCTGCCTGCTTGGCATCACGTAAGCCAGTAGGTGGAGTGCTTGCTAACAGTAATTGAATATACAGAACTTGAACTTAAAATAAGTGGAAGCCACTTTTCTTGTTATAAACTGCTAAAACCATATTTACACTGAACTCTTTCTATGGATATAATTAGTTGAAAATAATGTTACAAGGGCAGGATTGAGATGAAGGCAGGACTACAGTTACAGGGTAGAGCACAGAGAAGCAAATTGTGCCCTTGAAGATCAACATATCATATGGTCTAAACCTATGTAAAGGGACACTTTCTCAAACATTCAACTGAATTGGATTGGTAAATAGGCCTTACTCTCTCTTTTAAAAATTTAGTGTTTATGCTATCCAAAGGATAACTAGTTTTGATTAACTGTACACAGAAAGCTTGCATGATGGAGGATTAATTACGTACATGTGTTAATAATAGTCATAGTAAATTCAGCATCTTTGGAAAGAAAAGTTGTGAGAGAGATGCCTCCAAAATAAAGTGTAACTTTCCCATAAGAGTGTCTTGTTTTCCTTCAGAAGAAGGTTTTCAAATGTATTTAAAAGCTGCAGCTTGAGACTTGCTAACTACATCACTCTAAATCTATCTATATCACACCTAAAGATGTTAAAGCAACATTTAGAACTCCAAGGAGAAAACAAGCAACAGAATTTAGAAAGCAGGAACCACATGGAAATAAGAAAAATCTTCAGTCGTTTTTTAAGAATGTGAGTTATATGATGTGAAGTAGATGAAAATGCAAGAGTTTAAAAAAGAATCTCTTGTTCCATATCGGGAATACTTACGGATCTGATTCCATGGCATGCAAGTACTGAAGATCTCTATGGCTTAGAAATATCATTTCACTTAAAAGGGCTTCAGAGCAAGTAATTGCACAGGATGCAATGATAAACACTACAAAAATAGTGATCACCTCCCCTTTAACTTCATTATAAAAATGGTAAACTCTCTTAAATATAATTTGTTAGGACACTGTTGATTTTTTTAAAAAATTGTGACATCATATTCTCAGTTCACACTAAAATTTGGACAGATTTGTGTTTTAGATATACATATTTTTTTACTTTAGTTTGGAAATGAGGAATTGAGGACAAGTGAGGAATGGAGGACTGTTAACTGAATTAATCAGCCAAGGCTTTATGTGGTAAATAACTCTTCGAAAATGCAATAGCTTTACTCAAACCAAGCAACTGCTTGCCTCTCACTGCCTTTCAAGCAATATCATTAGCAAAATTGAAACTCCTCAGGCCAAAAATAGGGGGCAGAGTTGGAAAGGATACTTATCGTTAATTTAAAGTAATAAAATATTATATATTCCATCTCTCATTTGACAGAAAAATAACTATGTTCATTTCCATGAAGAGTCTTAATGATGAAATTTGGCCAGTAGATGAAAGTGGTGAACTATGGCCAGAACATGATCTGGATCTCTTACCCAAGAAAGAGAACTTTTGGGAATTTATTTGTTTTGCTTCTTTTGATGTGGAGAAGTAATATGAATGTCGGCATAATCTAAATCCAAGGTGAATTGCATGATCGTGGACTCGTTTATGGAAGAAGTATAAAGCAGTTCTGTTGAGGAATGAATATCTTTATCTAAACCTTTCCCTACGTTCATTTATTTCTTCAAGTCCTACAAGTATTGTTGCCTACTTAGCATATTTTTATCCCTCTTGGTTGGAAAAAACTGAGTCCACTTGTTTTTTCATCAGTTGTCATTCATTTTACTTTGTTTTGCTTGCTTTGTTATGTTACCCCGCCTTAAATGTTGAGCCATGTCATTCTCAGTCCGTGCTCATCCCTTGACAGTGAGTAGGCAGTAGACTTGACTGAGAAATGGAAAAGTGTTAGCCACGGATCTCACCAAGACTATATTCTTTCTTAATAGAAGCTGTTGATCGATCCAGAACAGCTCCACACGTAGGGTGCTGACTTGTAGAATGAAATCCTCTGCACACAAGCACAGCAAAATATTTTGGTGAAACGCAATTATCAGAAATAGTGACCCTAGGAAATTAGTTAACTACATTTCATCACGAAGCTTGAGTTACTCCTGCCTATTCTTGTTCCAGATCCATCTGAAATCAGCAATTCAGCTTAATGATGTCACAACACTTGCCAGGCTGTGGGCACTGAAGGGAAGACACAGGACTGCTCACCACTGCACAAGGCTCCTCTCTGCTCTCTCTCTCTGCACACACACAGCCAATCTGTCTCACTCACACAGAAACTGTTATCTTTGAAACATCATTCTATTATTGTCATGGTGGTTCTTTAAAATTGGTCTTTAATTTTAGAGTGTGTTTTGGAAATCAGGTTTTCAAATTCTCCCAGATCTTATTGGCCCATTTAAAATGTTGATAGTAATATGCCATGGAAGCAGCTCATCTGCTAAAGAGCTCAAAGAGTATATATTTCCATTCACTTACTAGAGGATAACATTTTGTGAAATACAGATAGCCTACTTTAAAAAAAAAAATCACAACAAAGAATCCAACCCCTCCCAACCTCTAATATTTTTCAAAGTGTGAATTGAAGAGGACTTAGAGACAGATGGGTCTGGATGATCAAGTTACCTGTTATAGCAGCACATCTGCCGGGGCAGTCAATCATTGTGATGGCTCTGACAGGTCGATGGAGCCTGAGCAGGAACGGCTAATGCAGACAGAGGAACGGCTGGGGTAGGGCAGACCTCCTGCCTGTCTCCTGGGTTTGGCTGGTCTGAAAGCTGTACTTGAATTTGCTCTAGTTAAAATTCTGTCTATCGAGCAATGATATTAGATGAAAGATTTGGGTTCCTAATCTTTTTTTTTTTAAGCCAACATATTGAACACATATGATTGGGAATGATTCGATTAGCACTTTTTTCAAGCTGTCAGTCAATATTTGGTCTTATTTTGGGGGATGTGGTAGGGAGTGTGGGGTGAATAAGATTAGGAAAAGAGGAGGTGAGAGATAGTTTCAAATCCACATTTTCCCCTAAACGTGTCAAAAGGCTGAAAGGCATTAAGCATTGGTTCTGAGATGTCTCTTTCTGTGAGCTCAGTATAATAAAAATTAGCATTGAATAGAACAAAGGCAATTCTAAGAGTGTCAAGAGGCAAAATTAACTACATTTATGGAGGCATGTTACTTTAATTTCTCTGTATATTTGATGTGTTCTCCCCCTTCAATCATAAAGTGAATCATATTTATTCATTCTAATAGATCCAAATATTTGGCAATATCATACATTAGAAAATATGGAACAAGTGATTCCAAGTTTCACAAACAATTGAAAAGATGTGTTTCAATTAAGTGCAGCATTAATCACAACATTTATATGACAATAGAATCTCAAAATATCTAGATTCCATCTAATGATTAATTAATCAGTTATTAAAGCTGTTTGATGGTAAGGCAGTAACAAACCGCCCCCCCAATAAAAAATCTAAATCTCAAAGAAGTACCTAAATGGTAGGTAATGGCAAGAATTGTTAACACCTGTCATCATCTAGGAAGCAAATTAAATTATGGTTAGTTAAATTTATGTATTTATGCATGTACATATATATATTTAATTTGTGTATATATGTATATTTTATATTTATGATTAGAATACACATATTTATGTATTTATGATTGAATATATATATTTCTTTGAGAAGTAAAAGGAAAATATTCCATAAGATAAGCATTATTATTACCCTACTGTAGAACTACAGTGAGCAAACATTGCTGAAAAAAGGGCAAAATGTTAATACATGCAGAACTGCTGTTAGTAGCGATTTTCTCCACAATGCCAAACTGATGGGGATTCGTGAAAGAGCCATTAAACAGATGCGTTGCCTTTCAATACATTCTTCAAGTATTTTTGCTCCCTCATCCACATTTTTAGTAAATGATGCTAAATGTTTTCAAAATATTACTATATTGGCTTTTTTTACTTGAATTTTTTAAGTGGACTCATATTTAGCAGCAGATGGTTTGAGACACCAGAGCTGAAATGGAGTTAGTTAGATATTTGGGTTCAGACTTCAACAAAAATCTCATATCTCAGTTTATGGGATAGGAGAGATAAAAGAAATCACCATTTACTTAAAAAAAAAATCAGAACAAAGTCAGAAATAGGAATTTTCCTAAATAATAGTTCTATCTTATGACAGAAATAAGTTCAAACTTCAATTCTTGCTAATACAATGTTGAGTACAAAGTTTTTAAAGCCTTTTTAAGATAGATGAGGTTTTCAGTTATATTTTTATAGAAAGAAGTCTTTGTAGAAAATCACTGTCCGATAATAACTCTGATACTGATTGGCTGAAAAAATATCGTAAATATCAACGTATTCTATTAGATAAGCCAGGATTACATGCAAACTCTATGGTGAACATTATCTCAAAGAGGCTACATTGTAATCAATAAGCAGTATTTTTTTCTGGGGAATAGAAAAAATAAAAGTTTTTGATGTTTTGCTGCCAACAACCAGAGAATTATGAATTAATCATGGGCCTTTGCTAATCT
>SJXQ01001803.1:11446-156446 GCA_006408695.1 Aepyceros melampus | reverse complement strand
CTCCTTCTCTTTGTCTTTTTTCCCTTCACTCTTCTCTCTCTTTCTTTTTCTTTTCGTCCATATTTCTAGTCATTCTTTCAACCTAAAACTCTCTTTTTTAAAAAATCTGCACATCTCAAATGTCTAGAGTGTGTTATTTAGTCCAGTATTTTCCTTAACCGGATTAACATCTTTAGTTATTCTTCCTAATCTGATCATTCTTGTCCCTTAATATGTGGTGCAGTAATGTTAAGTATTCTCCCAGAATTATGTAAGTTTGAATACTCATCTTCCAATGAATTATTTTGTTTTGGGATGCTTAAGCACCTATAAATAAGAAAAATATTCTCATTCTCTCAGCAGTGGCCACAGGACTGGAAAAGGTCAGTTTTCATTCCAATTCCAAAGAAAGGCAATGCCAAAGAATGCTCAAACTACCGCACAATTGCACTCATCTCACATGCTAGTAAAGTCATGCTCAAAATTCTCCAAGCCAGACTTCAGCAATACGTGAACCATGAACTCCCTGATGTTCAAGCTGGTTTTAGAAAAGGCAGAGGAACCAGAGATCAAATTGCCAACATCCGCTGATCATGGAAAAAGCAAAAGAGTTCCAGAAAAACATCTATTTCTGCTTTCTTGACTATGCCAAAGCCTTTGACTGTGTGGATCACAGTAAACTGTGGAAAATTCTGAAAGAGATGGGAATACCAGACCACCTGACCTGCCTCTTGAGGAATCTGTATGCAGGTCAGGAAGCAACAGTGAGAACTGGACATGGAACAACAGACTGGTTCCAAAGAGGAAAAGGAGTACGTCAAGGCTGTATATTGTCACCCTGCTTATTTAACTTACATGCAGAGTACATCATGAGAAACGCTGGATTGGAAGAAACACAAGCTGGAATCAAGATTGCCAGGAGAAATATCAATAACCTCAGATATGCAGATGATACCACCCTTATGGCAGAAAGTGAAGAGGAGCAATAGGAAAAGGAGTACGTCAAGGCTGTATATTGTCACCCTGCTTATTTAACTTCTATGCAGAGTACATCATGAGAAACGCTGGCCTGGAAGAAACACAAGCTGGAATCAAGATTGCCAGGAGAAATATCAATAACCTCAGATATGCAGATGACACCACCGTTATGGCAGAAAGTGAAGAGGAGCTAAAAAGCCTCTTGTTGAAAGTGAAAGAGGAGAGTGGAAAAGTTGGCTTAAAGCTCAACATTCAGAAAACGAAGATCATGGCATCTGGTCCCATCACTTCATGGCAAACAGATGAGGAAACAATGGAAACAGTGTCAGACTTTATTTTGGGGGCTGAATAACTTGGTTTAAGTGGAAAGCCAATAAAGTTCCAGACAAGGAGCTTGGACCATCTACGTGGGGCCACCGGCACCCACTGGAATCTCTAAGGTGCCCTGCCCTGGGCTCTCTTTCGCATGGAACTTAAAAGCTGGGGCAAGTAAGTAGACGTGGCGAGCCTCCACGCCCCAGATAGGAGTTCAGCTGGAAAAGGAGTGGGAGGGAGAAAGAGAAAGAGAGAGAGACACGGGGGAAACCAGTCCTTCCAATGACTAGCCCCTGGTCCCATTGTCCTTCAAGGCCTTTTATACCTTTTTTGATTGTACATAGAGATCAATGGGTACTACAAAATTATGCAGCGTTAGCAGCCCAAAAACCAGGCTTTTCTCTCTGCATACCCAATTGTATACACAAGTCTTAAGTGATTTACATCATCTTCTGGCCAAAAGGCCAATTAACATTTTACGACCCTTTTCTGATAAGGGTTTGTTAACCAGAAGACTTATTTGTGTTAAAAGTGTTATTCCCAAAGTATGGTGCCATTCTCAGAAAGCACTAAATAAAGTTACATTCTTACATAGCAAAGATACAGCAATTTGTAACAAGTAAAAGGAGTACAGTGATTTATAACAAAAGAAAAGTAATTAACTCAAAAGTCTAGTGTTGCTAACATCAAAACTACTATATATCTTTTTCCATATCCCGTTTACATTGATTAACATCCTCTCAGGTGCCTAAAAGATAAAGAATAAGGAGGTCTGGCAGCAATCATTGAGTCAACAGTGAAATCCTGTCACCAATATGTTTTCTAGCTCTTAGAAAAGGCTCTGTAACTTAAGATACTCAAGCTTTGTGCCCCTCGCGGTTGGGGGCTGTAAGCAATTCACAAGCTGTAAAAGGTCCGGGGAACCTGTTAGGCAAGTTAGAGCATTTAAGTTAGAGTGTTATCAGAGGGGGTTGAGCTGAAACACTCTTTTCAAATGCAGAAGACTAAAGCCCCGAATTAACTTTTTCCAGAGAGTGTCAGAAGAATAGAAAAATACAATATAAGGCCGGCAGATTCTTATTTTTGGGGTACAGGCTCAGGAAATACCAGGTGGAAACCCTGAGACCCTAATCGACCTTGCCCATCAAGGTCTCTGCCGCATGATCTTGTCACGGGTGGGATTCCTCACGCTGGCTCCCGACAGAGGTGTACAAAATTTACTAGTGGTATTACATCTTCTTGTCCTTGTTTTTCTTCTCGCTCAGCCTGAAGAAGGGCTGGGCTAAAAATAGCTCCTGGCACAGTGATAAAGCATGCTAGTAACAATTCCAAGGAGAAAGGTAAAACTAGATTTAGTTATTTGGCAAACACTAAGTTACTTTATTGATGTGCTAACTAGACGTCGTTTTATTTATTAAAACAGGTCCATAAAGATCTGTCCTTGTTTCCCCTCACTTGTCCCCACTTTTACATCTTTGCTTCTGCTGTCTCCTCGGGGCTTTAATTCATGGCTGTTTCTTCCCAGGGCCTAGAACAGTGCCTGGCGCATATTAGGTGCTCAGTAAATATTTGATGAAGGAAGAAATGAATCCTAGGTTATTATCCTACAAGTCCCCATGAATGTTTAAAAGTATTAAAAGATGTTTTTTCAAAATTGAAAAAATTGAGAGATTTTTAATATTCAGACTGGCCTTTTTGTTCTCCCCAGTGCTTAAGTTACCTATTGTATATAACAGGCGCTTCCTGCACTGCAGGCAGATTCTTTTAACCGCTGAGCTACCAGGGAATCCGCATTGCATATAGCTCACTTCCTAAAACTCAGTGGTTTAAGAAAACAGCCAAGTGTGTTATTGCTAATGATTGGTGGATCAGAATTCGGGCAGGGCCCAGTGGATGAAACTTTATTCCACATGGTAATGGCTGGGGCGACTCCACTGGGGCTAGAATGTTCAATGTACACAACAGACTCACCTCTGTGTCTGGGGCCTTGATACTCATTGAGGGGCCAGTTCTCCTCTGTGTGGCCTCTCTAGATGGTTGCGCCTCATTCTCTAGACTGGATAGAGCTTTCTTCCATGGCAGTGAGATTACTGTCCCAAGAAGGGGAAAACAGAAGTTGCAAGTTGTCTTAAAGCTTTGAGCTGGAATCCTGCAGTGTCACTTTTGCCACATTGTGTTGGTCAGAACAAGTCATAAGACCCAGCCAGAATCAAGTAGAAAGGAAGAGATTCCACCTTTCAATGGACGAATGGCAAATTCTCCTAGCAAAGTGGCCCAAGATGGGAGGTATTGTTGCAGCCATCTTGGAAATGATCTACTGTGGTCAGCCCTCTGAGCATAAGATCAGTTTACATTGTTTCTACATGCAAAATATATTTACCCCTCTCCCAGAGGTTTTGGGGAAGTTTTATCCCATTTCTTCAAGTTCAGGATCATCTTATTTAAATAAACTTCCCTGGTGGCTCAGACGGTAAAGCGTCCGCCTACAGTGAAGGAGACCTGGGTTCATTCCCTGGGTCAGGAAGATCCTCTGGAGAAGGAAAGGGCAACCCACTCCAGTACTCTTGCCTGGAAAATCCCATGGACAAAAGAGCATAGGAGGCTACAGTCCATGGGGTCACAAAGAGTCAGACAAGGCTGAGTGACCACACTTCACTTTACAGATGCATGTGAAGTTTCTCAGGCATCTCTGCTCTGGTACAGCAGCTTCTTAGAGGTCTGTGAACTCCATACCCACCCATGCCCAACATACACTGGTGGGCCAGGAACAGGAAAACTGATAGCTACTGCTGTTTAGAAAAAGGAAGAATGCTCAGGGAACTCTCCTCAGTGTTCTGTGATAGCCTATAGGAGAAAAGAATCTGAAAAAGAATTGAACATTGGTGTAGGTATAGTGTACACTCTGCTGTACACCTGAGACATATCCAGTGTTGTTAATCAACTATACGCCAATCTAAAATTAAAATTGAAAAAGAAGGACAAGAAGAACATAGCTTATCATAGCAGTTCTGAAATCCAGCTGGGCATTCCATTGCCAGTTTTCTTACTCCACGTTTTGGAAACATTCCATGATCTGTGCTGATTTTTGCTGCCTGGGAGTTGTCCCCTAATACACTGTTTTCTGAGGCGGTTTTGATTTTTCCATCTTGCTGCTTTTCTTATTCAGAAAAAATGGGTTATATTTGCAGCTGAGTAGCTTTGTCCACCTGTTTCCCATCTGTACGAAGTTGGGACCCCCAGACACTTTTTTTCATTTTGAACTGTTTTTTTTTTTTTCCTCTTTTAGTTCAAGATGGTAGTACTTTTAGCATTATAGTTTTCTTAAAAGTGTTGAGGGTTTTCTGTTAATTTTATTGGGGGTTGATTCTAAATCCCCAAAACTACACCCACAATTTTTTTTTCTAAGACCATCTTGTCTTTGGTTTCCATCTATAAGACAAGGGAGGTCCTATGATTCTTACAAGTCCCTTTGTATAGGTGAGAAGAATCTATTAGATAATACGTTAAATATTTACAAGATCTCAAAAACCTTTAGGGGCAAACCCTTGATCTAATATTTACCCTAAGACCATTTCTTAGTTTGAGAATCTTTGGCCAATCCTGTGCCCTCTATGTCTTCTCTAAATTCCACTTGGGAATTAAATAGGTCCTTATTTAGTTTATTTCTCTCTGAAAAATTTCATCTAGAAGGTTTTATATCTGACTTCTCTTGAATAAGAGTAAGCGATTGTACTTGGTCTGCATCTCCACATTTTCCTTTCTCTAAGGATTGTCCCAACCCGGAGATTGAACCTGGGTCTCTCGAGTGTACAGATTTTTTACCATCTGAGTCACCTGGGAAACCCTGCTAACACTGCGTTTCTAACATTAGCTGGTAATTACCAGCTTTACTCACTTACGGTACCTGTCTGGTTCCTTGGAATTTGAGTTTGCATTCTTTGCTGCCATAGATGATTGATTTATACTGTAGGTTTTTTAGAATAAAGAGGATAAAAAGTTACTGGTATGTACGTGGTGTAGTGTGGGGATATTTTAGGTAGGGTGGTCAGGAAGGCCTCTCTGAAGGCATGATATTGAGTGGTGTTAGTGATCACAAGAAGCCAATCTGGTGACAAGTAAGAGTGTTCCAGACAGAGGGAAAAGCAAGTAAGACGACCCACAGGTGGGACTGGGTTTCGTGAGCTAGAGAAAAGGGAAGGCCTTTGGCTGAGCTGTGTGACTAGGTGTGGAGTGTGAGGGGGTAGGCATGGATGAGGCCGTGAAAGATCCCACAGGCCCTGGAAAGGACTTTGGATTTTATTCACTGAGTGTTGGGACATCATGGAGGAATTCAAGAGGGGGGTTGATGTCCTGTGATGCCATTAGGTGTGATCACATGCATGTGATGTCATAAAGGTGACTCTGGCCGCTGTGTGGTGAATAGACTGTAGTGGCCAGGGATGGAAGCTGGATGGGCTCTGAGGAGCCCTGCAGTCATCTAAGGGAGATGTGAATGGTGGTGCCTTGAACTGGGGTGTGGTGCTTTAGGGCAGGAGTCCCCGACCTCTGGAATCCAAGACCCGATGATCTGAGGTGGAGCTGATGTCATCATAAGAGAAATAAGGAGTAGTGCTCAGTGGTGTCTGACTCTTTGCAGCCCCATGGACTGCCGCCCACCAGGCTGCCCTGTCCATGGCATTCTCCAGGCAAAAATAACTGGAGCAGGTTGCCATTTCCTTCTCCAGGGCATCTTGCTGATCCAGGGATCAAACCCGCATCTCTTGCATCTCCTGCATTGGCAGGTGGGTTCTTTATCACTAGCACTACCTAGGAAGCCCAGTAGAAATAAAGTGTACAGTAAATGTAATGTCCTCGAATCATGCCCAAACCATCCTCCTGCCTGCCATCCATGGAACTGTCGTCTTCCACATCAACAGCCCCTGGTGTCAAAAAGGTTGGGATCCCTGCTCTAGGGGGTGAGAAGTTCTCGTGCATGGCATGTATGTGAGAGACAGGACAGACAGGTCCTGTGGGTGGATTGGATACAGAATGTGGGAAGGAGAATCAAAGCGGACTTCTGGGCTTTTGGCTTGAGCAGCTGAATGGGTGGTCCCAGGAGGAATCTGAAAAGAGGAGCAAGCCTGAAGTGGGAATCAAGAGTTACTAAGTTTGTGATACCGACTATGAAGAAGAGATCGATGATAAACACTAGCAATGAAATTGTTTTTATCTCATGGCCATTTGTGCTTTTTTCCTTTATTAATTAAGAAACTGTCATTATCAGATGGAGATGCGAGTTTATAATGAACCGCATGGATGTGTATTGGAGGATATAGGTATTTTAGTCGTTTACTGTGAAGTGAGTAGCACAATCAAATACCTTCAAGAGTCAGGCCTTGTTTGTTGTTATTATGTTGTGAAAACTTCATTGGCCCCTGAGAAAGATACCCATTTTCCCCCCCTATTTATCCCAACTGGTTGTGGTTATAAGGATCATGTGTCATTTGTCATTTGTATGTTATCGTTACGGAGAGTTCATTAATTTTTACTGTTAAAAATAGTGGCATGATAGTAGTATTCTGGGAGAACCTTCTAGAGGTGTGTAACTCTTCGCATTGAAAGCAGCATCTAGCTGAGACCAGAATCCTGACGTCATAAGGCAGGAATCAGGAAGTTGAATGGCTTTGATGAATTAAAGTGCTGCTTGTGAAGGACAGTAACTTCACTTTTCTATTGAGCTAACAGCTTTTTATTGTAGAATTCTGATACAAAATGAGATAATAGGTTTTTCACCCCATCTCCAGAGTCATTTGAAGATAGCATTTTGACTAGATCTGCCATTTAAGTCAGTGGCCTTAGAAATAATTCATGATTTTATTTTCAAATTGAGATTTTAGGCTATTATCACGAGATGGTCATGATGCCACTGTGTTTCACTATCATTGAGCTGGGAGGAAATAATCTTTTGTATAAGATGAGTTATAGTTTATGGCTATTGCCATTGATTTTACCTTTTTTTAGTAAATGAGAATCACTTAAACTTAAATTCAAATGGATATGTTATAGAGAGCATAACTGATTGAAAACTGCATAAAATATGTTCTCTTGCTAACAAAACGTTCAGTTTTTCCTTCTTTGTGAAACCCTGAGTCGAAATGAGCTAGTGAGAGAGGGTGTTTGTATTCCAGTGGTGTAGCTGAACCAGACAGGTCTGCAGCACAAGAGGTTATTTTTAGACACTGGGTTGCCATTTTTATCCTGCAGAAATATTCATCAGTGTCTTGCTGACAGGCCTTCAGTTTTATAAATGTGTCACACAGACCAGATTTTGTTCTTTGTCTCATTTTTCCCTCCAACTCTTTCCTTTTCCCTTTGCTTTGTTCATATAACCATTTGGAGGAGGAAAATTTTTTTTTTTTTTAATTTTAATTCATGTATTAGATACTTCAATTCACAGATTTTCAGCATCACACAGTTCATTCATCTCTCTGCAGCTGCTTATGCATTTCTGCTTATTATCTATTATGGGCAAACTATTGTAGATCACTGAGCTGGTAGGCAAGAAAAAGAGGTGCACACGCATCTCCGTGGGCCCATTCAGCTTTTGGCTGCATTCTCCAGAAGTGTTATTTTATGTGTGTATTTGTATGCAGTGTGTGTGTGTGTGTTTATTTGTCTTACCCAGCTAGGGACTGTCATTATTTTGCATGAGCAATAGCTGCCTATGGGCCTCGGGGTTACTGTGTGGCAGAAAGCCTATTGGTTTCTGTTGAAAACAAGTCCATCATTATCTCTAAATATGTACAACACATTATCATTCAATTTGTTAGGAGACCCTTTTTTTAAACTCTAGATGGTTGAGTAGCAGATACAACCACAGCAGGAGAATCCCTGCAATCAAGAGAAAGCAAGGGGCAACTCATAAATATAGTAAATTCATTTTTTAAAAAACAAAGTATGCTCATATCTCTCCTATTTAAAAAAGATTTACTTATTGATTTATTGGCTGCACTGGGTCTTCATTGTGGCACATGCAGTATTTAGTTGTGGCCTGCAGTATCTACTTCCCTGACCAGGGATTGAACCTGGGCCCCCTGCACTGGGCACGTGGTGTCTTAGCCACTAGACCATGAGGGTAGGTCTCATGTCTCAGTTTTATAAAAGTTTAGATTTATATCAAACATTGTTCTCAACAGTAATAATAATAAAATATAATGGCTGACACAATGAGCACGTATAATGCTGATTATGCACAAGGAACTGTTATAAGGATTTGATACCCATATTCATATCCTAATCTCTTAGTTAAGTACTATTACTATTGCCATTTTATAGCTGAGGTTGTTGTGTAGCATCGGCCAGGGTTATTTGTTTTAAAAAACGAGAGGCAACCAGGGAGACAGCATCTCACTCTCTGGTCCAGAGGATTGAGTAGCTGAGTGTAGTGCTAATGGGGCAGAAATACTTAGGTGGAATCCCTAAATCCTCAGCAAAGGAAGGAAGGAGAAATCCGAGACATGAGGTGGGCCTGAGATGGCTTGTACGAACACTGGCATCCCTGATTTCTGCAGCTTGGTTTCACCGTTAGGTGTGATTTGGTCCAGAATTCCTCCATGCTGCACAGACAGTCGTCCCATGACTAAGCCTCGAGCATATACCCTCCTCATCAGGTACCATTAGGATCCTTTGCTCCTAGAGTGTGTGTGTGCTGCTTGCTCAGTCGTGCCCGATTCTGTGACCCCCGTGGACCATAGCCCGCCAGGCTCCTCTGTCCCAGGCAAGGATACTGGTGTGGGTTGCCATTTCCTCCTCCAGGGGCTTTTTCTGACCCAGGGATTGAACCTTCATCTCCAACATCTCCTGCAGTGTCGGGCATTTTTTGTTTTGTTCTGTTTTGTTTTCACTTGGTTATCTCTTAAATTAAATGAAAAATGATTTTCCTAGCTTCAGCATTGGCCATCTTAACAGACTGTTTCCAAGATGAGGCACATTTAGATAGTGTCTGAATTGCTTTTTTTGAACAAAGTTAGGACATTTCCATCTGGTTTCTTGTACAAATGTTGTCCCAAATTAGAAGCTTGCCAATTTGTCAGAATACAGGTGTAGTCCATTCTTAAGGAAACCTGGTGTAAGAGAATATAAATTTAGAAAAATTAGCTAAAGTAGGAGGGGGGATGTTTGCATTCCAAAAAGATTCTTAAGGCTTCTATTAAGTTAACTGGAGAGTTTGCTTCACATAATGATTCAAAGAACAGATTGTATTTGTACAGTATATAAGTGTGAGACCACAGTTAT
Organism: Aepyceros melampus; assembly: GCA_006408695.1. NCBI lineage: Eukaryota > Metazoa > Chordata > Mammalia > Artiodactyla > Bovidae > Aepyceros > Aepyceros melampus. The sequence goes on along the minus strand of SJXQ01001803.1, from coordinate 146,900 downwards.
TACCTATAGGTAAGCTTACACATACGCTATATGGAGGACTAGGTTATGATACAGTGTCTTGCTTATTCTCAGCGAAGGTGATGGTTGTGTCATCAGGTGGCATATGAAGAGATGACTGTGGCCCATTAAAGGCCAAGAGGCAACAAATTCAGTGTAAAATATTGCAGCAGTTCCTCGATTATTTTCAGTAGAGATGTTGCCTTCATTCTTATGTTATATGGTATCAGCTAACTCACTGGAACTGGCTCTGTCTTTAGTTTTTATTTTGGCTCTGTTGTCTTTGAAATCTGAGTAGAAGGTTCCAGGGAAGATCCTGTTTAGAGGCAACTCTGTGGGAACTTGGAGTCTATTCGAATCTTGAGTGTGGCTAGGAAAGTGACTCCTGATTATAAAGTATTTTGTTGATACAAATTGTTGTTGTCCAGTTGTCAAGTCCTGTCCGTCTCTTTGCAGCCCCATGGACTGCAGCACGCCAGGCTTCCCTGTCCTCCACTGTCTCCCGGAGTTTGCTCAAATTCATGTCCATTGAATCAGTGATGCCATCCAACCATCTCATCTTCTGTCACCCCTTTCTCCTTTTGCCTTCAGTCTTTCCCCGTATCAGGATCTTTGCCAATGAGTCAGCTCTTCACATCAGTTCAGTTCAGTTCAGTCACTCAGTTATGTCTGACTCTTTGCGACCCCATGAATCGCAGCACGCCAGGCCTCCCTGTCCATCACCAACTCCCGGAGTTCACTCAGATTCATGTCCACGAGTCCGTGATGCCATCCAGCCATCTCATCCTCGGTCGTCCCCTTCTCCTCCTGCCCCCAATCCCTCCCAGCATCAGGGTCTTTTCCAATGAGTCAACTCTTTGCGTGAGGTGGCCAAAGTACTGGAGCTTCAGTTTTAGCACCATTCCTTCCAAAGAAATCCCAGGGTTGATCTCCTTCAGAATGGACTGGTTGGATCTCCTTGCAGTCCAAGGGACGCTCAAGAGTCTTCTCCAACGCCACAGTTCAAAACCATCAATTCTTCGGCGCTCAGCCTTCTTCACAGCCCAACTCTCACATCCATACATGACCACAGGAAAAGCCATAGCCTTGACTAGACGGACCTTAGTCAGCAAAGTAATGTCTCTGCTTTTGAATATGCTATCTAGGTTGGTCATAACTTTTCTTAGGAGTAAGCGTCTTTTAATTTCATGGCTGCAGTCACCATCTGCAGTGATTTTGGGGCCCAAAAAAATAAAGTCTGACACTGTTTCTACTGTTTCCCCATCTATTTCCCATGAAGTGATGGGGCCAGATGCCATGATCTTCGTTTTCTGAATGTTGAGCTTTAGGCCAACTTATTCACTCTCCTCTTTCACTTTCAACAAGAGGCTTTTTAGCTCCTCTTCACTTTCTGCCATAAGGGTGGTGTCCTCTGCATATCTGAGGTTATTGATATTTCTCCCAGCAATCTTGATTCCAGCTTACGTTTCTTCCAATCCAGCGTTTCTCATGATGTACTCTGCATAGAAGTTAAATAAGCAGGGTGACATTATACAGCCTTGACGTACACATCAGGTGGCCAAAGTATTGGAACTTCCCTCATAGAATAAACCATCATCTCTTGATGCTGAATTTTATAACTCTCTTTCTTCAAGTTTTTGGTATTACAATGAACAGTAGAAAACCGGCAAAATTCTCCTCTCAATATGCTCTTATCCTTTCTGACCTTTGACCAGTCCTGTTTCTCTTTGTTTTCCCTGCCCTCTGGGTCTCAAGTTGGAAGAGACAAACTGAAGCAGGAGTGTACAGTGGGCATGGTTGTCCTCTTCTCCAGAAGTAGTAGGATAGGTTCAGTTCTTTATTTTGTTCATTTCTAGAAAGTTAGTTACGTGTTTTTCTTGCCTAGGTTTTAAATGCTAACTGAATTAAATAGACCATCTCACTGTGGCAATAAACACATAATACAGTATAGTGACTTCCATAGTGTAATTCTGTGTAAGTTAGCACCTACAGAATGTAATTTTAATTTTAAACTTTATAAAAGCATTATATAAGAAATACATTTAATTATTATAGAAAAATTAGAAAATGCAGCTAAGTAAAAAGAAGAAAATAAAAATTACAGCCCTCTACGTAGAGACAACTACCGTCAATTTCTTGGGCTATGTATGACCTTTTAGACTTTGAAGACTTTTTCCAACATACATACGAACATACACATATGTATGTGTAAAACTTTTTTTCATACAAAAGATAGTGATTGTACTTGTCATTCCTACTATTGGGAATTGACTTGTTTATAAGTTAGGATTTTGATAAGCTTCTTCTAGCTCATCATTAGATAGTGGTCATTAGAAATTCCATCTAAGGGTCTTCAGGAGAAATAAACGTTAAAACAAATATAGTCAGTTTTGCTCCTCATGTTTTTTTCCTCCATTTCACTTAGAAACATATCATAGACACCTTTCGCTGCCAAAAGCTGTTCTTTGGTGCTATAATTTTTGATAGCTGCATTGTATTTCCATTATATTGGTATGTTATCATATATCATATAGATATTATATATAGTAGGCATATATATAGATATACTATATGGCATAATTATATACTCTATATAGTAAATATGCTGTATATCCTATATATATTCTTCAATTATATATTCTGTGTAATTTATTTGTTGTTTTTGTTAAGTCAGTAGGTCACATCCTACTCTTGCCACCCTACAGACTGTAGCCCACTAGGCTCCTCTGTCTGTGGGATTTCCCAGGCAAGAATACTGGAGTGGGTTGCCATTTCCTTCTCCAGGGGATCTTCCCAACCAGGAATCAAACCCCCATCTCCGGCTTGGCAGAAGGATTGTTTACTGCTGAGCCCCTTGGGAAGTGATTTATTTAGTGGTCCTTTTATTGTTGAATGGTTTTGATTTTGCTATTGCAAACAATGCTACAGTATACCAGCGTCTTAAAGGTCATGTTCATTCTGAAAAACTAAAAAGGGAAGGCAATTGAGCATTAAGTTAGTTAGAGGCCAGCAGATGGCATGGAAAGGCGTGACATTTAAAGAATTGCCTCAGATGCCCTTGGTTCTTAAGGATCAATGACTAATTAAGAAAACCAGGGGCTACTGCACATCTATTAGAATCTAGTAGAATACTGAAATCTTTGAATTGAGCAGTGAGAAATCCTAACCCTGTGAGGAACTGAAAGGATTTTCAAATCATTAAGTAGCAGGTGATATTCATCCTACCAGTTTACCTGTAAGGTAGATAAGTCAGTAAACAACACAGCTTTTAACATTAGGCACCAGAGACCTTATTCTTTCTCTTTTCCTGGTGGCTCAGAGGTTAAAGCATCTGCCTGCAATGGGGGAGACCTGGGTTCGATCCCTGGGTTGGGAAGATCCTCTGGAGAAGGAAATGGCAACCCACTCCAGTACTCTTGCCTGGAAAATTCCATGGACTGAGGAGCCTGGTGGGCTTCAGTCCATGGGGTCGCAAAGAGTCGGACACGACTGAGCGACTTCACCTTCACCTTCAATGAGACTTTGTTAAATAATTTATATTTGAACAAGTTGTGGAAACTTTCACTAGAGATCAGTGAGTTTCCACGGGTCCTCTGCAGAATAAAAAGGGATATAAGTAAACAAATGAGACTGCTGAAAAATACATGAGATTGCATGTTAGATAAGGCTTTTGTTAGAAGTTCTGTTTGTAGGAGGTAGCTTCTGGAAGGGAGGAGAGTATGTTTCCTTTGATTCCATAATGCTATCTAATTGCATCTGAGACTAGGGCTTATCTATGAGCTTGAATAAAGCAGACTTCAAAGGACAAGCAGAAAATCATTCACTGGTCTTTATCACTTCTGGAACCCCAGTGGTTCACAGGTGAAATAAAGTTATAAAACAAGCCTCAAGTTTTCTACCTTTCTTGTTAACTGTTTCTGGAAGAAAAATTAAAAGAAAGAGTTTTTGATTCAGTTACTCATGTTCATTCTTTCCTGACTTTCTAAAGATGAGCTAGCTATAGGTTCTATTTTATTATTGTAAATCATAACTCTGACTCGATGTCTCCTGTTTCTAAAACTTGTGGATGTGTGTTTGTTTCAGTAGTTAAAGGTGAGAAAGAAGTCATGACCATAACTTCATATCCATCATAGTCGTGGAACCATGGAGTCCTGGCTATTCATATAATATGTGACTGCAATTAAAAAGGACGCTTGCTCCTTAGAAGGAAAACTATGACAAACCTAAACAGCATATTAAAAAACAGACATTACTTTGCCAACAAAGGTTGATATAGTCAAAGCTGTGGTTTTTCCAGTAGTCATGTATGGATGTGAGAGTTGGACCATAAAGAAGGCTGAGTGCCGAAGAATTGATGCTTTTGAGCTGTGGTGTTGGAGAAGACTCTTGAGAGTCCCTTGGACTGCAGGGAGATCAAACCAGTCAATCCTAAAGGAAATCAGTACTGAATATTCACTGGAAGGACTGATGCTAAAGCTCCGATACTTTGGCCACCTGATGTGAAGAATTGACTCATTGGAAAAGACCCTGATGCTGGGAAAGATTGAAGGCAGGAGGAGAAGGGGACGACAGAGGACAAGATGGTTGGATGGCATCACCGACTCAATAGACATGAGTTTGGGCAGGCTCCAGGAAGTGGTGAGGGACAGGGGGGCCTGGCGAGCTGCAGTCCATGGGGTCTGACTGAGCGACTGAACAACAACAACAACACTGAAAAAGATGCTGAAACTAGGCTCAGAAATCTTAACTCTTGGTCTAGATTCACTGAACTAACAGAACTAGGACTAGAACCAAGGTTTCCTTACTGCTAGTCAACACAGCCCTATTTTATGTAGACTGTGATTCTGTAACTGAGAAAAATGGAGTTGGATTACATGAAGCTCTTTTGAAAAGATGAGATTGAAAATGTATCTCATTGAGTGTTCATTTTGAGAAGTGTGATAGTTGTTAAGTTGCTTAGCATAATTTCCTTGGCAGTTTTGGGTTTTCTTGACATTAGAAAGAGAATTCAGTTAAATCTCTGATGGGAGAAAAGTGTGCTTCCATCATTTTGTCTCTACAGAGATAAGGAAAAGAAGAAAAAAAAAAAACCATTGGAGAGAATAAATTAGCATTCTTCACTTCCTTCCTCAAATTTGATGTTGGTGCTTGCCAGTCTTCAAGATATATCATAAATTGTTACCAAACTATCTTTTGGGGAAGTGGTTTTTAAGTTCTTTTTTATTTTTATTTCTTATTGAAATATAGTTGCTGGACAGTGTTTTGAAGTTCTTGACCAGGCCTCAGTCAGTATGAACTTGGTTTCTCCGAGGGTGTAAAGTCCCTAGGGATGTGGTGGGGCCTCTTTGGCTGAAACATGAACACTTAGACCTAGGGAATTATTTAATCCTTGAAGAAGCAGAAATTATTCACTAGGAGACTCTGGCTCAAAATATGAGTTTATTGCAGTTAATGTGATAAACCCAGTTTGAAAGCAGCATAGCTTCTTAGTTGGGAGGGACTTAATTTATCAAGGTGACTAAAATTTGCAGTTGCTTTGTTTTGGAGGAATATACCCATTTCTCATATGAAGAATATGGTTAAAAGCTTAAACTGGGGATTTTCCTGGCAATCCAGTGGTTAAGACTCCATTCCTTCAGTGCAAGGGGCACAGATTAGATCCCTGGCTGGTTGCCGACAAAAGTCCGTCTAGTCAAAGCTATGGTTTTTCCAGTACTCATGTATGGATGTGAAAGTTGGACTGTAAAGAAAGCTGAGTGCCGAAGAACTGATGCTTTTGAACTGTGGTGTTGGAAAAGACTCTTGAGAGTCCCTTGGACTGCAAGGAGATCAAACCAGTCAATCCTAAAGGAAATCAGCCCTGAAATTTATTGGAAGGACTGATGCTGAAGCTGAAACTCCAATACTTTGGCCACCTGATACAAAGAACTGACTCATTTGAAAAGACCCTGATGCTGGGAAAGATTGAAGGCAGGAGGAGAAGGGGACAACAGAGAATGAGATGGTTGGATGGTATCACTGACTTGATGGATATGCGTTTGAGCAAGCTCTGGCAGTTGGTGATGGACAGGGAAGCCTGGTGTCCTGCAGTCCATGGGGTCACAAAGGGTCAGACACAACTGAGCAACTGAACTAGACTTGGGAACTAAGATCCAGAGTGCCAAGGGGTCACCCCTACTCCCCCCCCAAAAAAGTTAACCTGGATGAGTTAGGTTGAAATAATCAAATAATCTACACTAGACCCAACACACACACACACACACACACACACACACACACACGTACCTTGGGCTGTAAAAATGCAGACCATTCAAAGAAGTTAGTATTGGAATTACCCAGTAGATTTCAGTATAACTTTCACTTTTATCAGGCCTGAGTTACATATTTAAAGAACATTCATGTAGTAGACACTATTATCCTACAAGTGTACTGCTAATAAACTAAGAAAATGTTTGATTTTAGATATTACTGAATGTGTATAATCATAAGATATATCAAGACTAATATTTCTTATTTTGAGGTTAAGGACTGTTCCAGTTTGAACTTGTTGAAGTAACTTCAAGCATTGTAGGCATTTACAAGATGCATGTTTCTTACGTAGGTGTAGAGGGAATGTTATGGATTGTGTTGAGTATAAAATACATGCATAGCTTGGACAGTTGTTGTCATTTGAATATTGCCTACTCCACATGAAGGAGAAAATGGAGCCAGGATTACATAGCGTAATAGAGATAAGAATCTTATAACTTTGCCGTCAACTCATTCTTTTTCTTGCCTTATTTTTGTGCAGAATGTGAGGTCTTAGTTCCTTGACCAAGGATTGAACTCTGACCCTCAGCAGTGAAAGTGTGGAGTCCTAACTGCTGGACTGTATAGGAATTGCCTTCTTGGCTTATTTTATGATCCAATTAATCATTAGTATTAGAAGCAGATAAAAAGTCAGAGAACTTCAGTTCTGTTTCTTTGCTTTCAGTTATTTTGAACTTGTGAACAGTAGTTAGGCTCAAATAATAGATTATCAGGGCTTTGATATCCCAGCGGCTACATAGTCAGCCAGACTTAATGATTGTTGTGGTCTATAAAGCTTAGAAGTTCAGATTATTGGGTGGTGGCTGATGGGGGTGGGGAGTAAAGAGAAATGTCCATCTCAACATGAGAAGTGACTGGGGCATGACATGCGGTCCATCCCCTGGCATGTTATGTTTGGGTAACACCAGACAAACTGCCTAGGGTTAAGGGGCTGGTTAGGAGTAATGAAAAATAAAGTTGGATTCTGCATCACCAGGTTAATGAGGTGGAAGCTCTTTGGACTATTTGTGTGTGTACCATGCACTGTTGCTAAATGTGACTGTTTTAATTAGTTCCACGTGTGTAAGCCAGTGTTCTGTTGTGTAGTGGGTTCATGTTCTGGGGGCAGATAACGTTGTCTTCACTTTATAGAGAAACTGAGACAATAGAGGATAACTGTTGATAGCTTTGGGCTTCCCCGGTGGCTCAGCAGTAAAGAATCTGCCTGCAGTGCAGGAGACATGGGAAATGCGGGTTTGATCCCTGGGTCTGGAAGACCCCCTGGAGGAGGAAATGGCAACCTCCTCCAGTTTTCTTTCAGGGAAAATCCCATGGGCAAAGGAGCCTGGTAAGCTACAGTCCATAGGATCGAAGAGTCCCAACACGACTGAGCGACTGAACACGCACCCATTGATAGCTTCTGACAGATGGCCGACTTGAACCTTGCTGCTCTGATTTTGGAGAAGGCGATGGCAGCCACTTCAGTGCTCTCACCTGGAGAATCCCAGGGATGGAGAAGCCTGGCGGGCTGCAGTCCATGGGGTCGCTGAGAGTCAGGCACAACTGAGCAACTTCACTTTCATTTTTCACTCTCATGCTTTGGAGAAGGAAATGGCAGCCATCCAGTGCTCTCGCCTGGAGAATCCCAGGGACGGAGGAGCCTGGTGGGCTGCAGTCCATGGGGTCGCACAGAGTCGGACACGACTTAGCAGCAGCAGCAGCTCTGGTTTTAGCACCCATGTTCTTAATCCGTTCACTTATGCCCTTTGTACCTAAATGGCAGCAGCCCGCGGGCATCCCTTGGTGGAGTCTTACTAGGCCTGTGATTCCCAAGTAGTCACCACTTTGTCTCCAGTCACAATTCTACTCTCAACTCGGGAAGCCCCTTCCCTGTCACCCTCACGTTTTGGTAATTCCCAAAGGAAGCCAGGAAACAGTTTGAATCCACGAAATCATGCTGAAGCACACAGATTGATGTTCTTTTAATTCTTCTACGAGTTTGCATTTTTGAAGATGTGGCAGTAACTGAAATAAATCATTATCTGCGAAGGTTTTCAGTTAACCAAGTAAAGTGAAAGAATCAGGCAGAGGATATTTTGGGGTTTTGGTGCTACCAGAATGTATCAGACGGCCTTGCCTGGAAGTCAGCCCAGGGGATTAACTGACTTAAGTGGATTCTGCTTTTTGCAGTTCCTTCATTTTCTCTATTCTGAACCTCTGGGTGCTTGGAGTCTTTTGTTCTGTTTTGGTTTTGTTTGTTCGTTTTTTGAGTGGCAAATTATAACTGTCTGCAGTATTTGGTTGGGTCAAGAGAAGAGAAGGGACAGGTAGGAGAGGGGCCTGTTCAGTAGGGAATCCAACAGGGCTTAGTAGGAGAGGGGCCTGTATAGACCTGGGATAGCATGTTTGTAAACTGGGCCTTTTCCTTCCGTAGTAATAGACTGTGCTTGAGAAGAGATGTCTCTTTCCCCAAACCATGAGGCTAGGGGAAATGCCCACAGTATCACGGTTGATGTATAATCTGATAATTTTTTTCCTATAAGATTCTTTTTTGTTAAAATATGATGGGGAGAACAAGGTATAATTGTCCTTTCTTATTTTGCATCACTTTCACTGTTTCTCTTTAATGAAAAATGCAGGAAGTGTTGCTGCTTTCTTAACTTGCAGGCTGCACGCCTGTCCTCTTTGTTCTTTGTTAAATATGAGCTGGCATGTGTTAGACTACGTTTGCATTTGCTCTTCGGGACTTCAGTGGTTTCTAAATTCAGCCCTGGCTAAGCCAGTTCTCTGTTTGCCTGAATCAATTGAGACTGCTATTTTTAGCAACAAAAGGGAATTGAAATAGCAATTTTCTTCCCATGTAATAGATCCCCAAGAGGAATACTGATGTAAGCTCTCTGTCATTTTCTATGCTCCCCACCCCCCAAAAGCACTGAGTGGAACCGCAGCTGTCATGGTTTGCGGCAGTATTAATCTTTAATCAATCCAGTGTTCTCTGCATTCAGGTGGTAGTCGGGGAGGGTGGGTAAGGGTCAGGAGAAGGAATCTGCCTAGAATAACTAAGCTTTTATGCATGGGCCCTGCAGTCAGAATTGGGTGGGTAGTGGCAGGGAATAGAAGAAGCTAAAAATAGCACGTTTGCTTCCAGTGTTCCTCTAGTCTATTTTTGATGTTTGATATTGGTAAGGTTGATTGGATTCTTACTAAAAATATCTGTTCCTGGCAAGTTGAGGACAAAAAGAGTAGAGTATTTTTAACCTACACAAACTGAAGCATTTTTGTTGACTCTCTAAAATCTGGAGGCTGAGCCCTGGTCAGTTGCCAGTATTTTATATAATCTGTAACAAGCAAGACACTTCTGGGTGCCAAGTTGGGATATTCTTTATAGTTGTCAGTTTCCATCTTCTCAAAGGCTTGCAAATTTGCTTTTGGATGTTATATTTATATATGAAAACATAAGCCTTTTAAAATCTCCTTCCCCCAGACTGCCTCCACTTTTTCCTCTTACTTCAGTTCTGCCCCTGGCCATCATAAAGACTTTTGCAACCCACAGGGTTGTGGGTGATACCTGAGGCCACTGGATTATGAGTGGGCGATACCTGTAGCCTTATTCTGTGTATTGTTGAAAACTACCTGCTTATTCATAGCAGTATGGAATCTGAGAAAGCAAGTGCTAACTGAAGAAGCCAATCTTAATGACAGGAACAGAGATCTGTCGCAACTTTGGTGACTTGGCGTGCTTTACTAAGCCCAAGCGATTCATCACCCCCCTTCCCCTAAGCTTGCTTTGGATCTGTTCATTTCACATCCACCCTGGCACATTTTGAGTGAAGTAGTTCTCTCTAGCATTGAAAATCATCTCTTTCCAAGGACCCCCTCAGAATCCTTTGAAAATGTGTGTCTATAGATTCATCATAAACTAAGTTAAACTTCTGAATGTGACATTTCTTAAATTTTATTTTAGACCACTGATCCTTGATAATGAGAGGGGCTGAAGAGTGCTGGGGATTGTGTGCAGTGGATGACTGGGCATTATTTCTGGAAAAAAAAAAAAGGTGAAGCAGTGGGGAGTGTCACAAGAAGATAGTCCTTCATTCGTAATCTCCTTTTATCATGGCATAATCTCCTTTTATCATGTTTCACTCATCTTGTGAAATATCATCTACTTTTTGCCAGGAGAAGGCAATGGCACCCCACTCCAGTACTCTTGCCTTGAAAAGCCTATGGACAGAGGAGCCTGGTAGGCTGCAGTTTATGGGGTCACTAGGAGTCGGATATGACTGAGTGACTTGACTTTCACTTTTCACTTTCATGCATTGGAGAAGGAAATGGCAACCCACTCCAGTGTTCTTGCCTGGAGAATCCCAGGGACGGGGGAGCCTGGTGGGCTGCCGTCTATGGGGTCGCACAGAGTTGGACACGACTGAAGTGACTCAGCAGCAGCAGCAGCATGCTAGCCTTTAGACCGTGGTGACCCAGACCTTTATGGAAGTCTGTATGATGAATGTCAAGTAGGGGAAGTACAGAGTACCAGGGGGCCAGGGAGCTACGAGATCCTGCTGGTCAAGAGGTCAAGGAAGGTCTCAAGGAGAGGAAACGTTCAAGTGAAACCCTTAAGGATGGGAGAGAGAAACTGGTGGAAGTAATTTTGGGAGTAGTGGAAACCACATTTGTGAAAAGAGAGCATTTAACTTTGTAGGAATTAGAAGATTTTCAGCATGACCAGGGCAGGGGTGGTAGGGGGACAGTGATGGGAGGTAAGGTCAACTCATGGAAGACCTTGTAGAGAATTAAGGGCAGTAGGAGACCACTGACAGGTTTTTGGCAGGGAAGTGATGTCATGTTTGCCCAGTGGACCAGTCACTTTGGTTGGAGTGTGCAGAGTAATTTGGAGAGGAATAAGAAAGGGAGCAGGTGAGTGAGTTAGAAGTCTGTTGCAGTAGTTTTTGTAGGAAGTGAATTCTCATAGCCCAGGTGGTGGCAGTGGGGAGACATGAATAGATTTGTGTTCCAGGTTTTATATAATTGGCTGTAGACAAACATTATCATTTCTTGATGGAAGAATGAGATCATAAAAATGGTGTTTGAGTCCATGGGACTCTCAAGAGTCTTCTCCAGCACCACAGTTCAGAAGCATCAATTCTTTAGTGCTCAGCCTTCTTTATGGTCCAATTCTCACATCTGTACATGACCACTGGAAAAGCCATAGCTTTGATTATATGGACTTTTGTCGGCAAAGTGATGTCTCTGCTTTTTAATATGCTGTCTAGGTTTGTCATAGCTTTTCTTCCAAGGAGCAAGTGTCTTTTAATTTCATGGCTGCAGTTGCCATCCGCAGTGATTCTGGAGCCCAAGAAAATAAAGTCTGTTATTGCTTCCATTTCTTCCCCCTCTTTTTACCGTGAAGTGATGGGACCAGATGTCATGATCTTAGTTTTTTGAATGTTGAGTTTTAAGCCAGCTGTAGCCACCACTTTTGAATTGGCTGGATAAAGGGCAGAAAGGAGCCTCTCCCTGCTGAGTCACTCCTTTAATGCAGCCTTTCTCAAAGTCCCTCACAACACTACTTGCATTTTATTTCCTGAATTTAGTCACATGGCTGCACCTAGCTGTTGGGAAGGTTGTATTCCAGGCCACGATTGCTCCCAAGAAGGAAAGGAAGGATGGGTACTGAGGAAGACAGGTAGCAGGCTCTGGCCCCTATGTGTAATAATGTAAGAAGGATGGGTCCCCAGGGTTGTTTTTGCATATTTCATCTTCTTTTGGTGTGTATTTAATTTTTTTGTTTTAAGAAAGCACAAAAAGCAAGCAGTACTTCTAATGTGGGTGATTTGGAAGCTGGTCTTTTTTTCATTTGGTTTCCATTGCAAAGTGGTAGAAATATCAGGGTGATAGTGCTTAGATAGTGTTTGCCAAAAGACCAAACAAGAGATGATCTTAGGTACTGCATTGATGAATACTTTAAAATTTTAATAGTTTTCTATATACATATTTTATACTAATATTCTATTTATATTAATTGAAACTGGTGGTCTTTTACCAAATCAAGTAATTAAGTAAATAGTAATTTCATTTTCTATTAAATTTAATTTTTAAAAAATCAGTTTTAAGAAACTGTTAAGTGACCTTAGGAAACATTGATGTAAGCAGTGCTACACTGATACTTCGGAAACTAGAATAGATGGAGAATTTGTTGGATCAGTTTACACCATCTTTCTATTCCTGGTAGGAAAAGACTTCTATTTTTGGAAAGGCAATACACGCACATGGTTAAAAAATACTGACAGTAAGAAGAGTAAAAAATAGTAACCTCTTTCCTGTATCTCCCCAATGTCACAGAACAATTGCCAAAAGACTTTTGATTTAAGATGTGCTTTATTTAGCTTCTTAAAGTGAGTGATGAAGAGTTGACTACCCAGACAATATGGAGCATCTGGTGAGATTCACACTATTATTTTATAAAATTTAAAAAAATATTCAACTTGGGTTAAGGATTTTTTTTCCTATCCAACCATGAGCTGCTATCTCTGCTACTACTGTTGCAATATTTATTTAGCTTTAAAACAAAGAATATATCTTTAAAAGAAAAGACAGGACAATCCTTGTCCCCCTCCTCCCTGCCTTAAGTAGACAAATTTAATCTTTTTTTGGCATAAAGTAAAACTTTTGTGATTGACTTAAGTTTGACAGATGACTTGGTCATGTTTGTACATCATTTCAAGCATGTTACCGTCATGACTTAGAGAACTAAAGAATTTGTCATTTCCTTTGATTGGGAAATTATACTTGATCCCGCATTGCCTGACCATTGTACATGACTGATATTATAGATCTGCAGTGGTGTTTATAGAGATGACTAAGAGAGGCTCTCAGTTTCCAGTTTTATTTTTTGTTTCTTTGTGCCCATAAAAATAATTTTTATACTTTTCTATTTTTGCAGGGGAAAAAATGTACTTGTGAGGCAATGTTTGACTTTTGTGTAACTATATAGTGCTGTATTTGGTTCTGAGAATTCTCTGAATGTGGGAAAGTGATATTTTTTAAAAAGATCAGAGGCTGAATTTTTAATACTTATGCAATTTAAAGTCACATTTGTTTCTGCTTAATACTTAAAGCCCTAACCACGAAATGGGTGCTTTATAGAATACCTAATATCCACAGTGGGTCTTACGCATCATTGTAGTCTTTGTAGTCATACACATCATAGTTTCTAAAAACTCTTAATTTGATTTAAATTTGATAGTTAATAGGAGATGATAGGAAAAAATGTTCTTGTTAGGAGCATAAAGCCAAATCTTTTTGAGAAGTGTGTTTTTAGTATCTTGTTCTCAACTTGGTCTACTTTAATATGTTTAAGAGGGACCTTGGGGAACTTCCAGTTTCAAAATAGACAAGTAACAGTCTTTTCTAGCCTTTTATCTCTTGGAATGTGTAGGAAATTATTTAGGAGAATATATTCTCCCAATAATTGGGAGAATAAGAAACAGAAAGCACCATTTGGATGAAATGAGAGAAATCCTTGATTCCCAGTCACAGAGAGTAAAGTTGGAAGAATGACAGCTTACTTAAGAGAGCAGATGTCTAAGAGCTCACAGGTGGTCCACCGCTGAGAAGCAAGCAAGTTTGCTGCGGACTCCAGAAAAGCACAGGAATTCAGAAGACAAGGATGAGGAAGGGCCCTGAACCAGATGTGCTTGTGAGTCCAGAAGACTGGGCACAGAAGAGAGAAGAGGTGAGACACCAGGCTGAGAACGAGGCTAAGCGGTGAGTCTGCAGATTGACAGCTGCCCAACTCCTCAGCAGCCAGAAGACTGGAATTCGGGGAATGAAGAGGTATCAGAGAGTCCTGGAGAAAATACAGATGCTGTTATCTGTATTCAGAAGAGTCCTTTTCGACTCCATGTTGGATCAGTTTTTTTGACTTTAACCTTTGCTTTTGTTGCTGTTGTTATTATAATCATACATAATGGCCTGCCTCAGGTAACCCTGTTCTTCTGCTTGACTTAAAGGAAGTGTCTTTGTTCAGCTCACAGAGAGACAATCTGACCCAGCCCATCTATGAAGTGAAAGTGAGTGAAGTCCCTCAGTCTTGTCTGACTCTTTGCGACCCTGTGGACTGTAGCCCACTGGCTCCTCTGTCCCTGGGATTCTCCAGGCAAGAATACTGGAGTGGGTTGCCATTTCCTTCTCCAGGGGAATCTTCCCGACCCAGGGATTGAACCCAGGTCTCCTGCATTGCAGGCAGATGCTTTAACCCCTGAACCACCAGGGAAGCCCCACTCTGTGAATGGCTACAAAAACAAGAAATTGACACCCTTCCACTGCCCTGTCCCTGACCTCCCACCACTGGCCATTCCAGGAGGTATTTGCAAGATTAATAGCCTTTTTACTTTACTTCCTTACCTCCTCCCATTCTCTGCTCAGTAAAAGAATCTGGCATCCAGATCCCACAAGATGGTTATTTTGAGACATTAGTCTGCCATCTTCTTGGTCTGCTGACCTTCTGAATAAAGTCGTATTCCTTCCCTCAACACCTCGTCTGTAGACTTTTTGGCCTGTCATGTGGCAAGCAGAGCAAGCTTGGACTCAATAACAATACTGACTTGTGGATCCCCTAAGCAAAGAGCTTGTTTGCCCAATGATTACCCTGTAGTGAGGGCCCCAATATAGTCATCCCATCATTGCTGTTATTGTCTCCGAGATGAGACAAACCAAAACAATCAAAAATAACTTAGAGGAAACAGAATAAAAGAGTAGAAGAAAGTATAAATATATAATAAAGTCTAATTAATGTCCTCAGAGATAAGATAATGAATGTATAGTAGGAACAACCTGCTGCTTTAAAAAGAGAGCAATCAGAATAGAGAAGAGCTCTTCAGTATTAAAAAATTGACAATCTAATTTTAAAAGTCAATACAAAATTTGGAAGATAAAAGTTGAAGAGATTTCCAGGAAAATAAATAAGAAAAGTAAAATTAATAAAGAGACTATTATGTCCAAACACTGGTTAAAGGAAATTAGAGGACTATGTGAGGAAGAAATTATCAAATAATTAATATTTAATACATAAGAAAATTGCCAGAATTGAAGCCCATGAATTTGGAGTCCCATCAGTGCCTAGCACCAATGAATGGAGAAGCACCCACTTCCAAGTTCTGTTACCATCAGTTCAGTTCAGTTGCTCAGTCGTGTCCGACTCTTTGGGACCCCATGAACTGCAGCACGCCAGGCTTCCCTGTCCATCACCATCTCCCGGAGTTCACTCAGACTCACGTCCATAGAGTCGGTGATGCCATCCAGCAATCTCATCCTGTCGTCCCCTTTTCCTCCTGACCCCCAATCCCTCCCAGCATCAGAGTCTCTTCCAATGAGTCAATTCTTCGCATGAGGTGGCCAAAGTACTGGAGTTTCAGCTTTAGCATCATTCCTTCCAAAGAAATCCCAGGGCCAATCTCCTTCAGAATGGACTGGTTGGATCTCCTTGCAGTCCAAGGGACTCTCAAGAATCTTCTCCAACACCACAGTTCAAAAGCATCAATTCTTTGGCACTCAGCTTTCTTCACAGTCCAACTCTCGCATCCATACATGACCACTGGAAGAACCATAGCTTTGACTAGACGGACCTCTGTTGGCAAAGTAATGTCTCTGCTTTTTAATGTGCTATCTAGGTTGGTCATAACTTTTCTTCCAAGGAGTAAGCATCTTTTAATTTCCTGGCTGCAGTCACCATCTGCAGTGATTTTGGAGCCCCAAAAAATAAAGTCTGACACTGTTTCCCCATCTATTTCCCATGAAGTATGGGACCAGATTCCATGATCTTCGTTTTCTGAATGTTGAGCTTTAAGCCAACTTTTTCACTCTCCTCTTTCACTTTCATCAAGAGGCTCTTTAGTTCCTCTTCACTTTCTGCCATAAGAGTGGTGTCATCTGCATATCTGAGGTTATTGATATTTCTCCTAGCAATCTTGATTGCAGCTTGTGCTTCTTCCAGCCCAGCGTTTCTCATGATGTACTCTGCATAGAAGTTAAAGCAGGGTGACAATATACAGCCTTGATGTACTCCTTTTCCTATTTGGAACCAGTCTGTTGTAATGGCTGCAGTCACCATCTGCAGTGATTTTGGAGCCCCAAAAAATAAAGTCTGACACTGTTTCCCCATCTATTTCCCATGAAGTGATGGGGCCAGATGCCATGATCTTCGTTTTCTGAATGTTGAGCTTTAAGCCAACTTTTTCACTCTCCTCTTTCACTTTCATCAAGAGGCTCTTTAGCTCCTCTTCACTTTCTGCCATAAGGGTGGTGTCATCTGCATATCTGAGTTTATTGATATTTCTCCCGCCAATCTTGATTCCAGCTTGTGTTTCTTCCAGTCCAGCATTTCTCATGATGTACTCTGCATAGAAGTTAAATAAGCAGGGTGACAATATACAACCTTGACGTACTCCTTTTCCTATTTGAAACCAGTCTGTTGTTCCATGTCCAGTTCTAGCTGTTGCTTCCTGACCTGCATACAGATTTCTCAAGAGGCAGGTCAGATGGTCTGGTATTCCCATCTCTTTCAGAATTTTACCATTCAGTTCAGTCGCTCAGTCGTATCCGACTCTTTTCGACCCCATGAATCGCAGCACGCCAGGCCTCCCTGTCCATCACCAACTCCCAGAGTTCACTCAGACTCACGTCCATTGAGTCCGTGATGCCATCCAGCCATCTCTTCCTCGGTCGTTCCCTTCTCCTCCTGCCCCCAGTCCCTCCCAGCATCAGGGCCTTTTCCAATGAGTCAACTCTTCACATGAGGTAGCCATTAGGTATTCACAATTCAGTGGTTTATTCATTCAACAGGTATTTCTTAAGCACTTACTATGTGCTAGGCCCTGCTTCTGGACTTGGAGAAGCAGACAGACAAGGTCTCAGCTCTCCCTGAGCCCATATATTCTAGTAGGGAAGAGGCCAGAGATTAAATGATACACAAGATGTCAAATAAGGATAGTTGTGGTGCAGGAAATCTGAGTAGGGTTACATAACGGAGGAATGACCAGGGTTACCTCTTGGATGCAGGGCAGTCTGGATGAGCTGTCTCCTAAGCTCAGGTCTGAATGACAAGACAGATCTGTGGGAAGAGCATTCTGGGCAGGAAGCACAGCCAGCTAACAGTTTTATTAGGCTAACAGTAGTACAAATGGTAGAGAGAAATACCATTGGTTTTGCCTAAACTTACTCTAAAACACAAGAACATAAAAGAGCGGAAGGTGAGTGGTTTCTTTCTGCTGAGAACCAGTATCACCCTAAGAAAAAGTTGCTTGAACTTGGACAAATAGGTAGAATGAAATTATTAAAAGCAAAGGAAGTTTAATTATCTTTTAAACAGATGGAATGGACACATGACATTAAACCAGTAAAATGTACACCACCGGGAGTGAACCCTAGTGTAAACTGTGGACATCAGTTAATACTAGTCTCTCGATACTGGTCAGTTGTAACCATCCCACTAAGACAGGATGTTAACAATAGAGGAAACTGATAGGGAGGGGCAGGGTTTGTGTGTAACAGGGATAGGGGAACTCTACTTTCTGGGAAACTTAATTTTTCTATAAACTGCTCTAAAAAATTCTACTTAAATAATTACATTATTTTAAAAAGTAGAGTGAGGGGGCAACTAAAGTATATACTTCATCTGGAATTCATGGTAAAGAGAAATAAAGTCAGCTTATTTTCATTATAAGGCTGATGTATTATATATAGTATTATAATAGAGCCACAGGTCAGCTGAAGTTTTATAGACATGGTTTCTAGTGCTATACTGCTCCTAATTATCATTCTTTTGCAATTTAGCAGTGGTATCAAGGTAATTTTTTTCTGACCTCCTGTTATGTTTTTCTTAGAATCAAGTGTTCCCACATGCCAGGGGGAACTGAGGCATTGGAAGACTGGTCACTACACTTTAATCCATGACAACAGCAAGACTGAATTTGCCTTGGATTTACTGCTCTATTGTGGCTGTGAAGGTGAGAGGGACAGTCACTCCCGAGAGAGCCCCTCTAACTGAACCAATTCAGAACTTATCTGCCTTGGTTATGATCTCAGATCACAGGAGCTCTATTTGGAAGGGTCTTAAGGGTCATGAATTTCAGTCTTCCAGCTCATTGTACTATTTGTAACTGTGACTGAGGTATAGGAGATGGACCAAATAATAATTCCTAAGGAACCCCCCAGAGCTTTTATGTAGGTGTCCTTCCAGGTATATTTTATATTTTAGTTTTCAGTTCTTACTCAGTGTTGGTTGAATGATAAATTCAGGCTCCTAAGTCAGAGTTGGGTACAACTCAACTCCCAGATCCCCCAGTGTTAAGCAGCATGGAACCGATGATTCAAACAGATGATGTAACTCTTGCGGTGAGAGCTTTCTGAATGCTGTTTGTTTGCCCTTTTTCAGGCTGGGAGCCAGAGTATGGTGGCTTTACCTCCTACATTGCCAAAGGAGAAGACGAAGAGGTAAGTTGCTTCTGATAGCAAACCATCCTTTTTAGTTCTTAAAAATGTTTTCATTCTTCAGAGACCCAACTTTTATGACTTTCTGCCAGTGTCTTTAGCTGATAAATCCATGTTGTTCTGTCTGGCAGTGGTTCTAATTTCTAGTAGAAAGTACTCAGCATGCAGTAAAGATGCTAAAGTATAATCCCTAGGTATTCTACCCAGCTGAGAAATTCCAAGTAAATGAAGAGTCAGGTGGTACATTTTCATGAGTCTTTGAAGGTAGGAAAACCTAGATGCATTAGGTAAGACCTCTCTGGGTATGTACTAGGATGGGGCTTGCTGGAGTATGTCTTGACAGCCAGAGCATAGCTCTAATGAAACGATCCCTATCACCAGAGTTTGAGTATTTGATATGGAAACATCTATTTAAGAAAAGAGGTGAGAATCATCTGTTTTCTGATGTATCATTGTATTTACCTGTTTCAGCTGCTAACAGTGAATCCAGAAAACAACTCTTTGGCACTGGTCTACAGAGATAGAGAAACTCTGAAATTTGTCAAGCACATTAACCACCGAAGCCTAGAACAAAAGAAAAACTTCCCAAACAGAACAGGCTTCTGGGACTTTTCATTTGTCTATTATGAATGAAAAGCAGGGCAAAGCTGGAGAAAGCCCTTTCCTGAGTACTGGCACAGCTCGAAGAGTTAAGACGTAGCATGAAGGAGAGCCACAAGGTGACCTGTGTGACTGCGGTCTTAAAAACTGTGACTGTCCTTTAGTATGGCTCATAATGATTGTCATCAGTTTAGACCTTGAGCTTGGAGCTAGGTACTTACCTCTTGATTTTTTTTTTAAGGTTTTTGTCTTTAACATTCAGTTCTTCATTTTCCATATTGGCTTCTTCAATGATTAAAAAATGTGTGAGGTAAAATATACATTACATAAAATGTACCATTTTAACCATTTTGAAGTGTATAGTTCAGTGGCATTAAGTACGTTCACGTGGTCGTGCAGCCTTTAGCACCATCCATCTGCTGAACTTTCCCATCTTCCCCAGCTGCACCTCTGTCCTGATTAAATAGTAACTCCTGCTTTCCCCTCCCCCAGCCTGTGGAAGCCACCATTCTACTTTGTCTCTAGGTATCTGCTAACTTAGTTTTTGTCTTTTTGTGACTGGCTTAATTTCACTTAGTGTAAAATCTTCAGGCTTCATCCATGTTTCCAGTGGTTGATTTTTAAAAAGTATGTGTGTGTATATATATATGTAGTCATAAATTTATGACTAGTTTCTGTCCTTCCCAATGTCATTGATTTAGAGGATTATAGAACCTCACACCCCCTTTGATTCTGGGCCCCTTTAGCTTCCTCCCACTGCCTATGGCTTTGTTTCACTGTGACTCTGGACTGTATAGACTTAAGACAATGTTTAGTATATTCCCTTGGAGAATAGCCTGGTCTGAAAGCACGTGGCCCCGAGAGACTCACGGTCAGTGGAAAGGATGGCTGCTTGTGCCCTGTGCAGTGGCGTCCAGGTGCCCATGGCTGCTCCATGCTGGAGTCGCGGCTCCAGTGTAACGGAGTGATTATGATCTCATACGTGACTTTCATTTCCCAAGTAATGCAGGGTCATCTGTCAAACTAGCCTTTCTTTAAGAGACCAGGAGTTAAAGCCGTATCGGACTGCCAGGCGGCTGTCCTCTGTGTTGCACTCTTTTTCCCCTGCGCTGTTGAAGGGGCTGTGTGGTGCCTGCCACCTGTGTGCATGGGTGTGCATGGAGGGTGCTAGTGTCCCTGCATCAGTAATCCAAAGATGCTGTTTTCATTCCACTCCACTGCTATCTCCTTGTTAACTTTTTTTTACATCTTATGAGCTACTGCAGTAGCTTTTATTTTGGATTTTACAAATAGGAAAAGCATTGAGCTTTGTCCTTTTTATCTCCTAAAACTTTAAGTACTAAAATTTGCATTTAAATGAAGACAGTTTCACTTTTAGGCTGATGGTTTCAAAATTTTGACCTTGCACCTCAATCAGTTAAAAAAAGTTTTAGCATGTATGTTTATTATATGGGGTATTCATAAATTTTACACACTTCCTATACTAATATTCAGTATTGGTTGTTATAAAACAGTAATTTTTAAAAAATGAACTAAAATAATACTTAGAACTGGTTCTTATATATTGTCTTTCCCACTGACATGGTGGGAACCATTTTTCATGCATACTGGTTTCACCTTAGCATAGTGACACTCAGGTGGGATTACAACTACTACTTTGTTGGTTTAAATTTCCAAGCTTGCCTTTTAAGTTCCTGCAGACTGAGGGACATCCTGTAGTATTACTCTTGTTAACATAAAAATATGTTTATGTTAGTGGCATAAACCCAGGAATAGGGCTGAGTGGGTGTGTGCCAAGTATGGAAAACAGTTTGAGACTCATTGTTCTAGGTAACATCTAAGAGCTCTGGAGCACTGAGTCTAAGTCTTAGCATCTGACACAAGCATTAAAATGTACTTATTACATTCTCCTTAATCTCGGTGTGTTGATGGCCTATCAACACATTTTCTATACACTACGGTATTCTGGTGTCCAAGGGGAGAGAGTCCAAGGGGAGAGAGTCCCTGAGAGCCAGACTGTGCTGTTGCTGTCAGTTACATCACCTACGGTACCTCTTAGGCTGCCAAGGATCGTGTACCTGCAGGTCACTTCTCTGCACTGAAGGTACCCAGTGATGAAGAAGTTGTTTTTCCTTAGTATTTCATTCTTCATCTTAGTTTGTGTAGGGCCTGGAGCCACTGTGGACAACTGTTAAGTAGCAAAAGAGGAATTACAACATGGGCATCTTTTTTATACTTCTTGCAGGTACAAGCTATGATGCTCACCTGTAAAAATGTCATCTCTTAATGCTTATAATTCCTTTTAATAAAGGAAGATATTTTTCCCCCAAAGAAAATAGCTCTTTTTATCAGATTATCTCTGTAACACACGTTCATTGTGGAGAACACAACATATAAAAACATAAAGGTCACCTGGAATCCCACCAGCCTGTGACAGCCACTGTGTGCTGGGTAATGTATCAGTTTGGCTAGACAGAACTACATTTCCCAGGATTCCAAAACCTCTTTCCAGTTAGAAAGTCTGTCACTAAATTGTGTCTGACCTTTTGCAATCCCATGGACTATAGCCCACCACGCTCCTCTGTCCATGGGATTTTCCAGGCGAGAATACTGGAGTGGGTTTCCAGTTAGACTGAGCCACAAGTTCTTGTGCAAGACGGAGGGCCAGAATGAAGCAGTCATTCTGTACCTCACACACATTGTACTGAGTAACTTCCCTAGTGGCTCACTTTCTTATGTGAATCCGCATCTGCACCTGCAACTGCTCCACTTTCCATCGGCTCTTCTTTCAACTTCTCTGATGCAGGGTCTCCCCTACACCATCGAGGTCAGGCAAGAACTGACATAGATTTTAGTGTGTCCTGGTGGGCTCCAACTTGTTCTTCCCAACCCTGCATCCTTTGTGACTGCCTGTCCTGTGCACTTCAGCTTCCAGCATCAGACTAGAAAACTCAGATAACTTTGCCACTCCCTACAGCTGTGTAAGGTCAAGTCCCCTTGACAGATTTCCTTTATCATGTCAACCATTATGTAAATTAAGAACATTTTCATAAAGTTATTTTGACAGCATATTAGTATTTTTTTTGAGAAGGAAAAGTATTTAAGGAAGAATCCTATAAATAATTTCAGTCCCTCATTTAAAGATGTAGAAAAATGAAACGCAGACAAGAAAGAGGCTGTTAACACTTTGAACTTGGATTTTCTATAGCTTGTAGCTTCCCTCCCAAACTCCTCTGAATGTGGTATTTCTTTCCCAAAGAGTACTGAAAAATAACAATGCTTGGGCTGCCTCTGCCAGACCAGCATTTCCTCAACAAATAAGTTTTGGCTGCAATATCTCTTCACTGTCATTATGTACTTACCACTATTACAACTGAGAAAATACAAACCCTGTTAAAAGGGTTCTTGGTAGAGTGAGTGATACCAGAGGCAGGCCCTTCAGCCTGTGTGAACTGGTCCCTCATTTAAAGATGTAGAAAAATGAAACGCAGACAAGAAAGAGGCTGTTAACACTTTGAACTTGGATTTTCTATAGCTTGTAGCTTCCCTCCCAAACTCCTCTGAATGTGGTATTTCTTTCCCAAAGAGTACTGAAAAATAACAATGCTTGGGCTGCCTCTGCCAGACCAGCATTTCCTCAACAAATAAGTTTTGGCTGCAATATCTCTTCACTGTCATTATGTACTTACCACTATTACAACTGAGAAAATACAAACCCTGTTAAAAGGGTTCTTGGTAGAGTGAGTGATACCAGAGGCAGGCCCTTCAGCCTGTGTGAACTGGACATTCCTACAAAAACAAATGATTCCTTCTCTGATATAAAATCAGTCCACACAGAATAGTTTTGAAAACTACTTGGAACTTGCCCATGTGGCTTCATTTCAGGAATAGCAGATTTCTGTACCACACAGATGAAAAGATGACTCATGAGCCTAGAGCATATAGTGTGGGCAGGGGCCAGATGGGGAAGAGGCAGAAATGCAAAGCACCATGCTGCCATGGTGTCTTACTGTACATTAGTGTCAGAGTGAGACTGAAGCGGACTTAGTTTTGTGATGACAGGACTCTCTACTGGCAGATTTGTAACTGCTAATTATAAGATGTGAAATGCTAATAATGCTGAAAATCATTCTGGTACAGTACTTCTGCTGCTGCTAAGTCGCTTCAGTTGTGTCCGACTCTGTGGGACCCCATAGACGGCAACCCATAGGTTTGCATAATGGTTGTCAAGTTCCTAGTTCTTTCACTTCTGGAGCTACTGACAGGCTTACTGAGAACAGACATTTCATGGAGAATAGCAGATACTTTTCTTTGCTCAAGGGATTGGTGCAGCACCATAGGAGGACAGGGCTGATTAAGATGCAGCCCTTGCACTCACTTGATAGAGGATTTATATAAACACAGAATATAATAAGAGTTAAAGAACAGACATGGGAGAGGAAAGGTCTCCTGAGAGAGCATTTGAACTGAGCCTTGATGACCAGAGGGCTTCTCTGGTGGCTCAGACAGTAAAGAATCTGCCTGCAATGCAGGAGACCCAAGTTTGTTCCCTGGGTTGGGAAGACCCCCTGGAGAAGGACACGGAAAGAAGCATGCGATTCATGGGGTCGCAAAGAGTCGGACACGACTGAGTGGCTGAACTGAACTGAAAGACTCCACACAAACTATTAGAACTAATAAATGAATTCAGCAAAAGTAGCAGGATACAAGGTTGCAGAACTCTGTTGCATTTCTTTATACCAACATCAAGTATCAGAAAAGGAAAAAAAAAAAATCCCTTTCAATAATGCATGTAATAAATACCAAGGAATAAACCTGACCAAGGAGCTAAAAGATTTACACACTGAGAACTGTAAAATATTCATTAAGGAAATTAAAAATGATTTAAAAAAATGGAAAGCTACTCCATACTCTTGGATTGGAAGAAACAATATTGTTAAAATAGCCATACTACTCAAAGCAACTTACAGATTTAACGTGATCCCTATCAAATTACCCATGACAGTTTTCACAGAACTATAACAAATAATCCTAAAATTTATATGGAACCACAACAGACCCAGAATTGCTAGAACAAATCTGTGAGAAAAAAAAAAAGAAGGCATACCTTCCAGGCTTCAGACAATACTATTAATCTACGGTAATCAAAACAGCATGGTACTGGCATAAAAACAGACCCATGGATAAGTGGAACAGAGTAAAGAGCCCAGAAATAACCCCCGACACCTGCGGTCAATTAATTTTCAACAAAGGCAAGACTATACAATGGAGAAACAAAATAGGTCTCTTCAACAAGTGGTGTTAGGAAAGCTGGTTGGTCTCATGCAAATCAATGAGATTAGAACACACCCTCACACCACACATAAAAATAAACTCAAAATGGCTTAAGACTTAAAATATAAGATATGACACCAAAAAACGCATGGAAAAGAACATAGTCAAAACATTCTCTTATATAAATTGCATCAATGTTTTCTTAGGTCTCATAAGGCAAAAGAAATAAAAGCAAAAATAAGCAAGTGGAACCAAATCAAACTTATACGGTTTTTGCACAAAAGGAAACCATAAACAAAATGAAACCATAAACCTACAGAATGGGAGAAAATATTTGCAAACGATCAACTGACAAGGGCTTAATTTCCAAAATATACAAACAGATCAATAGAATAAAAAAGAAAAAACCACAATCAAAAACGAACAGAAGATGTAAATAGCATTTCTCCAAAGAAGTCATACAGATAGCCAAAAGGCACATGAAGAGATGCTCAACACTGCTATTAGAGAAATGCTCAAATCAAAATGGTAATGTGATATCACCTCACACCATCATGAAAAAGAATGACCATCATGAAAAAGTTTACAAATAATAAATGATGGAGAGAGTGTAGAGAAAAGGGAACCCTCCTACACAGTTCGTTGGTGCGAATGTAAGCTGCTACAGCCACTATGGAGATCAGCATAGAGGCTGACTACACTTACTCCTTGGGAGGAAAGTTATGACCAATCTAGAGAGGATATTGAAAAGCAGAGACATTACTTTGCCAACTAAGGTCCATCTAGTCAAGGCTATGGTTTTTCCAGTGGTCACGTATAGATGTGAGTTGGACTGTGAAGAAAGCTGAGTGCTGAAGAATTGATGCTTTTGAACTGTGGTGTTGGAGAAGACTCTTGAGAGTCCCTTGGACTGCAAGGAGATCCAACCAGTCCATTCTGAAGGAGATCAGCCCTGGGAGTTCTTTGGAAGGAATGATGCTAAAGCTGAAACTCCAGTACTTTGGCCACCTCATGCGAAGAGCTGACTCACTGGAAAAGACTCTGATGCTGGGAGGGATTGGGGGCAGGTGGAGAAGTTGACGACAGAGAATGAGATGGCTGGATGGCATCATGGACTCGATGGACATGAGTCTGAGTGAACTCCAGGAGTTGGTGATGGACAGGGAGGCCTGGAGAAGGCAATGGCACCCCACTCCCATACTCTTGCCTGGAAAATCCCATGGACGGAGGAGCCTGGTGGGCTGCAGTCCATGGGGTTGCTGAGATTTGGACACGACTCAGTGACTTCACTTTCACTTTTCACTTTCATGCATTGGAGAAGGAAATGGCAACCCGCTCCAGTGCCCTTGCCTGGAGAATCCCAAGGAGGGGGAGCCTGGTGGGCTGCCGTCTATGGGGTCGCACAGAGTCGGACACGACTAAAGCGACTTAGCAGCAGCAGCAGCAGTTATATGCAGAAACCAAAAAAATGAGACAAATGAACTTATTTACAACACAGAAACAGACCCACAGACAGAGAAAACAAACTTCAGATTGCTAAAGGAGGAATAAACTAGGAGTTTGGGATTAACAGATACACACTACTATATATAAAACAGATAAACAACAAGGACCTGTATAGCACAGGAAAAGTATATTCAACATCTTGTAATACCATATAATGGAAAAAAATCAAAAAAAATAAATATATATACACACACGAGTATGTATGTATAGCACAGGAAAAGTATATTCAACATCTTATAATAACATATAATGGAAAAAAATCTAAAAATATATATATACACACACACGAGTATGTATGTCTATATACACACACACATATAACTGAATCACTCCTGAAACTAACACTTTATAAATCAAACATACTTTAATAAAAATGTAAAATTTTATTATATGTATTATTATATATCATATATATTTTCCCCAGAAATGAAGTCAATTAGTCACAAAATATTACATGTTTAGAGACTAGCTATAGTTTCTCATTCTTACCTGTTCCGATCATTTCATTATCAGTCATATCTGACAGAGCCTTTGGCTTAGTTTTTGTTCTATCCTGTTCATCAAGGTTCACTTCTGCAACAGAGTCTAATGAATCAAGCAGCACTACTGGAATAACATAAAAGAAAAATATTAAGAATATAAATAAGCTTGTATGGTTCTATTAATAAAATACTTAAATCATATGCGATCTGTATAAAAACAAAGATAAATGTTTGTTTACATATGAAGAGTATATAACTATGTACCTAGAACAAGAATGATTTTCTTCTTATATACAACAGAGTAGGCTTACATCAAAACTTATCTATGCTTAAATACAGGTCTAACGTACCTTTATATGTAAAAGGCAAAAGGCTGAGGAAAAGAGGAAAATGGCAACAACAAAAAAATCCTTTTCCTCTTAATTTTATTGACACACAGTGCTGATTAAAAATTGTATATATTTGAGATCTATGACTTGTTGATTTGATAAACATATACACTATAAAATCCAACCAGTCCATCCTAAAGGAGATCAGTCCTGGGTGTTCATTGGAAGGACTGATGTTGAAGCTGAAACTCCAATCCTTTGGCCACCTGATGTGAAGAGCTGACTCATTCGAAAAGACCCTGATGCTGGGAAAGATTGAGGGCAGGAGGAGAAGGGGACAACAGAGGATGAGATGGTTGGATGGCATCACTGACTCACTGGACATGAGTTTGGGTAAACTCCAGGAGTTGGTGATGGACAGGGAGACCTGGCGTGCTGTGGTTCATGGGGTCGCAGAGAGTCAGACACGACTGAGCAACTAAACTGAACTGATACACTATAAAATAATGAACCAAATTAAGCTAATTAACATATCCATGTACCCATTTTTGTGTATGTGATGAGAACACTTAGGATCTCCCTGCTGAGCGAGTTTCAAGTATACATTAATTACAGTCAACACTGTTGCACATCACACATCCATAACTTACTTGTACCCCTTAACCAACCTCCATATGCCCCAAACCCAGCCCCGGGTAACCATCATTCTACTCTGTTTCTAGGATATTGACATTTTTAGATTCCACATGTAAGTGAGGATAAACAGTATGCATCTATCTTCATCTGTTTATTTCCCTTACTGCAATATCTCCACATATATCCATTTTGTTGCAAATGGCAGGTATATACTACATTTTCTTTGCCATTCATCTTTTGATGGACATTTAAGTTCTATCCATATCTTGTCTATTGTGAATAATCCCGCAATAAACATGACAATGGGGCTTCCTAGGTGGCTCAGGGTAAAGAATCTGCCTGCCACTCCAGTAGGTTCGATCCTTGGGTCGGGAAGATCCCTTGGAGGAAGAAGTGGCAACCCACTCTAGTATTCTTACTTGGAAAAATCCCATGGACAGAGGGGCATGGTGGGCTACATTCATGGGGTCACAAAGAGTTGCACACAACTTGGCAACTGAGCACACACACAAATATGGGAGTACAGATATCTCTTCCAGTTATATATCCAGAAGTGGGATTCTGAATAATCTGGTAGTTCCACTTTTAATTTTTTTTTCAGGAACCTCTATCCTGCTTTCCATAACCGCTGCACCAATTTATATCCCTACCAATGACGTACTGAAGTTCTCTTTCCTCTATATCCTTGCCAAAACTTAATTTTCCTGTTTTTGATAATAATCATCTAACAAGTGTGAGGTGATATCTCATTATGGTTTTGATCTGCATTTCCCTGATGATTACTAAAGTTTAGTAATTTTTCATACATTTGTTTGTCCAGCTGCATATCTTGAGAAATGTCTATTTGGGTCCTCTGCTCACTTTTAATTTTTGTTGTTACTTTTACCAAGTTGCATTGAGTTTTCTGTATGTTGTGGATATTAATCCTTTACCAAACATATAGTTCATAAATATTTTGCCCTACTTTATAAGCTGCCTTTTCACTCTGCTGTTTTCCTTTGCTATGTATGTAGAAGCTTTTTTAGTTTAATTCAATCCCATGTAGCTTTTTTACTTTTCTTGCTTGTGATTTGGGGGTCATATCCAAAAGATTATTGCCCAGTGTAACATCAAGTAGCTGTATTCCTATGTTTTTCTTTTCATTTAAGCAGTTTCTGATCTTATACTTAAATCTTTGATCCATTTTGAGTCGACTTTCGTATGTGGTATGAGATAAGGATTCAATTTCATTCTTCTGCATGTGGACTCCTAGTTTTCTAAACATGAAGTATTGAAGAGACTATCTGTCCTCATTTTATATTCTTGGCATCCTTGAAGATCAGGTGACCACAGGTGCATGGACTTTTTATTTCATTGGTTTTACGTCTGTTTTTACACCAGTACCATGCTGTCTTGGTTACTATAGTTCTGTAATACATTTTGAAGTCAAGGAATGTGATGCCCCCATGCTTTGCTCTTTCTCAAGCTTGCTTTGGCTATGGAAGTCCTTTGTGTTTTCATAAAAACTTTAGATTTTTTTTTTTTCTGTGAAAAATGTCACTGGAATTTGATAGGAATTTCACTGAATCTGTAGATCACTTTGGATAGTATGGACATTTTAACAGTATAATTCTTTTAATCTACGAGCACAGAATATTTTTCTATTTTATTTTAGTGTTCAATTTCTTTCCGATGTTTTATAGTTCTAGGCATAATTTACCTCCTTGATAAAACTTATTACTAAGTTTGTATTCTTTTTGATATCACTGCAAATATAATTGCTTATTTATAGTCTTCTTGAGGAATATTTGTCTAGCGTTCGTATCAAGGTGATGCTGGGTCTTACATAATGAGTTTGAAAAAATTCCCTCTTTTTCTGTTTTTTTTTTTTTTTTTTTTTTAGAAGAGTTTAAGGAGAATTAACATTAATAATCTTTGAATGTTTGGTAAAATTTATCCATAAAGGCATTTGGTCCAGGGTTTTTAAAAAACATATATCCTTAAATACAACAGGAAGAATTTAAGATAGGCATAAAGAACATATTGAGAAAGTCTATAAATTTTAATTCATCAGAAATTATTTAAAAACAGAGACAGTAATTTATTCAGAATTAGATATAGTTCTGAACAGACCAACTGTTTGTCTATAAAAATTTATGAATACAGATAATATTTACCATTAGCCAGCATGCCAGTTTTTTCTTCTTCCTAAATTAAAAAAAAAAGAAAATTATATGATTTGAAATTGAACTTATATGAAATGACTACACTGCAAAGAGTAACAGAACTTGAAAGCCAGCACTTTACCCCATTATGAAAAACTCAAGATAATACGCTTTCTGGATTTCTTTCATCATGCTCATTCACTGATAATTCTGTAAGACTAGACAAATATAGTAGTGAGAGAACTTCTACAAGTCTCTTCAGAACCTTGGTGATTACCAGCAATTAATTTAGGCCTTTATGAGCCTTGTTTAAAGTACCTGATGTCATCTGTTCATCTACCTTGCTGCAAAATTATCCCTTTATTGAATTCCAAGATAACATCACTAGTTTATAAAAGCAACTGTCTACTCCTAGGTAGCTTCAAGGATAAGTTCTATCTGGCATGTCTTGGTAAAAACTGAGAGAATTAGAGTACAACATCCCTGAAGGTGAACTGAATAATTTAATGGACAATTAACAATATTAATTTAATTTATAATCTTAGCCCAGTAAGTTTCAGACAGTAACATCACTATTGGCATAAATACTAGGGAGGGAATGTCTCCCAAGGATGAGACCAATCAAAGAAAAGTACAGTTTAATATACCTGTTTAAAAATTAAGATTTGAGATTTTAATGAAATTTTCAATTTTCAAAGTTTAAAGAAATTTCCCAAAAGAAATCTTTCAGAAAACCATCAACTGCCATGTATTTCATTAAGATTAAAATTGACATCCTGAGTTAAGAAAGTGTCTGAGTATTAAAAGACTTATAACTTTACAACAGTGAGCAAGACTATGAAGAACTCTGTATTTCAAGCTCTTTTTAGAGCAACAGTCAGTAGTCAGCTAAGGTAATGAAAGATGTTTCCAAACTGTGAAACATATAATTGATACACACCTGTTTGGGTACATTTGCTTTTTCTGGTTGGGAATCTTCTTTGGACTTAGTCTCTCCCTTAGGAGTCAAAGGTGCCTCAATATCCTCCTCATCTTCAAAATCATCACTATAATTTTCTGAAGAAAATAGTTTTTAAAAAAACATAAGAATCATAGTCAAAAAAGTCAGATATCCAGGAAAAGACTGTTGATTTCCAAAAGAAGTCTGCGTACGAGTAATTAAACGTTAACATGAGGATATCTTTAAGAACACACTATTTTGAGGAAAAGATTGATGAGAATTCAATTCTTAAGACCTGGGTGGGCTTTTTTTTTTGTACTTTCAAGTAGTTATTAGTTTTATTTTATTTTTATATAATATTTTATATTATTTTCCAACTAAAATTTTCTAGAAGTGTTCAAAATATTATATACTTCTAAAACAAACTGCAGTTACTTGATTTTAAAGATAAAAATCTCAATTGCTTACTTCTAAAAGGTAGCACTTCTGAAAAATCTAGACTTGCTTAAAGAAAGGTTGGATTTTACTTAAGTTGATTTTTTTAGTCTTTACAGGTATTTCTACTGTTACCCTTAAGCAGTACTTACGAAAGCTCTATCTCTGACACCTTGCTCAGGAAAATACTAGCCTTAATGACCTTTACTGTTTCCCAATGCTAGGCATCTCTCAGCTCAAGTCCCAAATTATTATCTCAATGACTCTGCAGCAGAAGGCAAAGGTCTGTCCCGTTAACATGATGCTATCAGGCTTCTTAAGATGAAGATGGGCAGAAACTGTCTGGCCAGGATCTCATCATCAATTTTTAATTGGTTGTCTATAGCCCTCCAGTTTGAAGGACTGAGTGAGATTTGTGGGCTGCAGAACAGGAATGGCCTTTTCAGAATAGAACTGACCATTCATAAACG
The DNA here is from genome assembly GCA_006408695.1 of Aepyceros melampus. Lineage (NCBI taxonomy): Eukaryota > Metazoa > Chordata > Mammalia > Artiodactyla > Bovidae > Aepyceros > Aepyceros melampus. The sequence goes on along the minus strand of SJXQ01001803.1, from coordinate 115,313 downwards.
TATTTATATTTCAAAAATTAGATCATGTTCAGAGACAGGATGGCCTGACAGGCAAAGTCTGCAAGACGTTTGAGAGTCTGCTTCTGGAAAGACCATCTTTCAGTCTTCTCTTTGATTGGAGATTAACAATGAAAGTCTGAAAATGAGTAAGTTAAACAGAGATGTTCCCAGTGAGATCTACCTACAGAAATATCTCCATTTCAGTTCACAGGTATACAAGGGTGGAAGAACATGGGTACTGTGACTTAGGTAGATATACTAGGTTGGTTGGTTAGTTACAACAGTATCTGTATTCTGAGGCTGAGAAGCTCACTTCTATTTTTCTTCTATCAGAAAAAGAACTCTGCCTGGAATTTTAACTTCCCTGGTGGCTCAGATGGTAAAGCATCTGTCTACAATGCGGGAGACCTGGGTTCGATCCCTGGGTCGGGAAGAATCCCTGGAGAAGGAAATGGCAACCCACTCCAGTACTCTTGCCTAGAAAATCCCATGGACGGAGGAACCTGGTGCAGGCCCATGGGGTCACAAACAGTCAGACACGACTGAGCGACTTCAATTCACTTTCACCAGACATAATTTAATTCATATAACAGTTACAGAGAAATTACCTTGTATTAAATTCTAGATGCTAGGACCAATATCAGATGATTAATATTCTCATATTCTAGTGGGAATCACTGAATTTTAAGTACCTCAGGAATTAGTCTTGCTTAAGTAAAAATGATGAACAAGGAGGGAGACATATGGGAGGGTATAGTAAATAAGTAAGTTTCAGTCGCTCAGTTGTGTCCAACTCTTTGCCACCCCATGAACATGCAGGCTTCTCTGACTATGGGATTCTCCAAGCAAGAATACTGGAGTGGATTGCCATCCCTTTCTCCAGAGGATCTTCCTGACCCACGGATTGAACCCAGGTTTCCTGCATTGCAGGCAGCTTCTTTACTATTTCAGCTACAGGGAAGTCCTACAGGAGAGTATGACACGAACTTAAACAACTACTTGGGATTCAGGAACTTTCTAAAATCAATGGAAGAGGATGTAGTGTTTGTGTCACCTCAAAGAAGCAGTACAAAAACAGTTCAGATACTGTGGCATAGGGCTTGTAGCATGACCAGGGCCAGAAGACTTGTTTTCAACTTCTGATTCTACTATTCTTCCGTTGTAGAACCAAAAGCAAGTCACAAACTCTTTGCCTCATGTTTCCCAGCTATAAAGTAGGAACAATATTTATTTCAGAGAACTGCTGAGAAGATTTAAGAGTGTTATATAATATGCACTGTGTTAGTCTTAGCCATTATGTTGAGCAGTAATAATTTATCTGTTAGTATTATCCAAATATTATCCACAGTAATCCAAGTCTATGCCCCAATAAGTAACGCTGAAGAAGTTGAAGTTGAACAGTTCTATGAAGACCTACAAGACCTTTTAGAACTAACACCCCAAAAAAGATGTCCTTTTCAATATAGGGGACTGGAATGCAAACGTAGGAAGAAACACCTGGGGTAACACGCAAATTTGGCCTTGGAATACAGAATGAAACAGGGCAAAGGTTAATAGAGTTTTGCCAAAAGAATGCACTGTCATAGCAAACACCCTCTTCCAACAACACAAGAGAAGACTCTACACATGGACATGACCAGATGGTCAACACTGAAATCAGATTGATTATATTCTTTGCAGCCAAAGATGGAAAAGCTCTATATAGTCAGCAAAAACAAGACCAGGAGCTGACTGTGGCTCAGATGATGAACTCCTTACAGCCAAATTTAGACTTAAATTGAAGAAAGTACGGGAAACCACTAGACCATTCAGGTACGACATAAATCAAATCCCTTATGACTATATACAGTGGAAATGAGAAATAGATTTAAGGGACTAGATCTGATAGACAGAGTGCCTGATGAACTATGGATGGAGGTTTGTGACACTGTACAGGACATAGGGATCCAGACCATCCTCATGGAAAAGAAAAGCTAAAAAGCAAAATGGCTGTCTGGGAGGCCTTACAAATAGCTGTGAAAAGAAGAGAGGTGAAAAGCAAAGGAAAAAAGGAAAGATACAAGCATCTGAATGCAGAGTTCCAACGAATAGCAAGAAGAGATAAGAAAGCCTTCCTCAGTGATCAGTGCAAAGAAATAGAGGAAAACAACAGAATGGGAATGACTATAAAGATCTCTTCAAGAAAATTAGAGATACCAAGGGAATATTTCATGCAAAGATGGGCTTGATAAAGGACAGAAATGGTACGGACCTAACAGAAGCAGAAGATATTAAGAAGTGGCAAGAATACACAGAAGAACTGTACAAAAAACCATAGCCTTGACTAGACAGACCTTTGTTGGCAAAGCAAAAGGTGGAGCAAGCATCTTTTAATTTTATGGCTGCAGTCACCACCTGCAGTGATTTTGGAGCCCAAGGAAATAAAATAAAAATTAATATTCTCACTGTTTTCTAAACAGTGTGAAAAGGCTGGTGGATACTATTATCTCTGATATTTCTCATATGAGAACCACCTTCTCAACTGGATTTTATTCTTCCATTTTTATATGAACTTAATTTCCCTTGGTGTTTCTTTTAGAAATTGCTGATTCATTTTCCTCCTTTTATTTCTTGTCTGTCTTATTTCTCTCTGTGTCTACCAATGGCATTTTCTTCTTGCTTCGAACCTAGTTTATTGTGACAAAATTCCTGATATTGGTCTTTCATATGTTAGACAGTAATATTTGCCTACAGACTATTCCGTTACTAAGTGCCAAAAAAATGTAGTTCTGAAAAGTGCACAACATTAGATTAGTACATTTCTTAAATAATATTTGGCTTTATTAACTTTTAATTCAGATTAAGTATAACGCAGGCTATAATACTCAGTTCAGTTCAGTGGCTCAGTCGTGTCTGACTCTCTGTGACCCCATGAATTGCAGCACGCCAGGCCTCCCTGTCCATTACCAACTCCTGGAGTTCACCCAAACTCATGTCCATCGAGTCGGAGGTTCATGACATTGTACAGGAGGCAGTGATCAAGATCATCCCCAAGAAAAAGAAATGCAAAAAAGGCAAAATGGTTGTCTGACAAGGTTTTACAGATACCTGTGAAAAGGAGAAGCTTAAGGAAAAGGAGAAAAGGAAAACATACCCATTTGAATGCAGAGTTCCAAAGAAGAGCATGGAGAGATAAGATCACTTCCTCAGTGATCAATGCAAAGAAATAAAAGAAAACAATAGAACGGGAAAGATTAGCAATATTTCCAAGAAAATTAGAAATACCACGGGAACATTTCATGCAAAGATGGGCTCAATAAAGGACAGAAATGGTATAGGCCTAACAGAAGCAGAAGTTATTAAGAAGAGGTGGCATGAATACACAGAAGAACTATACAAAAATGATCTTCATGACCCAGATAATCATGATGATGTGATCACTCACCTAGAGCCAGACATCCTGGAATGCAAAGTCAAGTGGGCCTAGGAAGCCTCCCATGAACAAAGTTAGTGGAGGGGATGTAATTCCAGTTGAACTATTTCAAATCCTGGAAGATGAGGCTGTGAAAGTGCTGCACTCAATATGCCAGCAAATTTGGAAAACTCAGCAGTGGCCACAGGACTGGAAAAGGTCTGTTTTCATTCAATCCCCAAAAAAGGCAATGCCAAAGAATGCTCTAACTACCACACAGCTGCACTCATCTCACACACTACCAAAGTAATGCTCAAAATTCTCCAAGCCAGACTTCAGCAATACATGAACTATGAAATTCCAGATGTTCAAGCTGGATTTAGAAAAGGCAGAGGAACCAGAGATCAAATTGCCAACATTCGCTGGATCATCAAAAAAGTAAGAGTTCCAGAAAAACATCTACTTCTGTTTTATTCACTATGCCAAAGCCTTTGACTGTGGGGATCACAACAAACTATGGAAAATTCTGAAAGAGACAGGAATACCAGACCACCTGACCTGCCTCTTGTGAAATCTGTATGCAGGTCAAGAAGCAACAGTTAGAACTGGACACAGAACAACAGACTGGTTCCAAATCAGGAAAGGGGTACATCAAGGCTGTATATTGTCACCCTGCTTATTTAACTTATAAGCAGGGTACATCATGAGAAATGCTGGGCTGGATGAAGTACAAGTTGGAAGCAAGATTGCCAGGAGAAATATTAATAACCTCAGATATGCAGATGACATCACCCTTGTGGCAGAAGTTAAAGAACTAAAGAGCCTCTTGATCAAAGTGAAAGAGGAGTGAAAAAGTTGGCTTAAAACCCAACATTCAGAAAACGAAGATCATGGCGTCTGGTCCCATCATGGCAAACAGATGGGGAAACAACGGAAACAGTGACAGACTTTATTTTTTGGTGTTGCAAAATCACTGCAGATGGTGACTGCAGCCATGAAATTAAAAGATGCTTGCTCCTATGACCAACCTAGACAGCATATTCAAAAGCAGAGACATTACTTTGCCAACAAAGGTCTGTCTAGTCAAAGCTTTGGTTTTTCCAGTAGTCATGTATGGATAGAAGATCTGGACTATAAAGAAAGCTGAGCCCTGAAGAATTGATGCTTTTGAACTGTGGTGTTGGAGAAGACTGTTGAGAGTCCCTTGGACTGCAAGGAGATCCAACCAGTCCATCCTAAAGGAAATCAGTCCTGACATTCACTGGAAGGACTGATGCAGAAGCTGAAACTCCAATACTTTGGCCACCTGATGGGAAAAACTGACCCACTGGAAAAGACCCTGATACTGGGAAAAAGTGAAGGTGGGAGAAGGGGACGACAGAGGATGAGATGGCTGGATGGCATCACCGACTCAATGGACATGAGTGTGAGTAAGCTCCAGGGGTTGGTGATGGAGAGGGAAGCCTGACGTACTGTAGTCCATGGGTTGCAAAGAGTCAGACACGACTGTGCGACTGAACTGAATCGAAGGTGACAGATGCTAACTAGACTTATTATGGTGAACATTTCACAATGTATACAGATATTGAATCATCATGATGTACACCTGATCTAATAAGTTATATATGTTAACTGTAACTTAATTTAAAAAGAAATTTTAAAGATTCATCTCAAAATAAAAAGTAAAAAAAATTTACTGGGAAAGGTAAATTTGTGAATAAGTATAGACTTTTATATTATGTATAAGATTTATAATAGTCTGTTAAAAGCAATGGACTTCCCTGGTGGCTCAGAGGTTAAAGCGTCTGCCTCACAGGGGTTGGTGATGGAGAGGGAAGCCTGACGTACTGTAGTCCATGGGTTGCAAAGAGTCAGACACGACTGTGCGACTGAACTGAATCGAAGGTGACAGATGCTAACTAGACTTATTATGGTGAACATTTCACAATGTATACAGATATTGAATCATCATGATGTACACCTGATCTAATAAGTTATATATGTTAACTGTAACTTAATTTAAAAAGAAATTTTAAAGATTCATCTCAAAATAAAAAGTAAAAAAAATTTACTGGGAAAGGTAAATTTGTGAATAAGTATAGACTTTTATATTATGTATAAGATTTATAATAGTCTGTTAAAAGCAATGGACTTCCCTGGTGGCTCAGAGGTTAAAGCGTCTGCCTCTAATGCGGGAGACCCGGGTTCGATCCCTGGGTCGGGAAGATCCCCTGGAGAAGGAAATGGCAACCCACTCCAGTATTCTTGCTTGGAGAATCTCATGGACTGAGGAGCCTGGTGGGCTGCAGTCCATGGGGTCACAAAGAGTCGGACACAACTGAGTGCGTGACTTTACTTACTTACTTAAAAGCAATAATAACGTTGAGTCCTTCCCGAAGGCCGCAGGTGTGAAACCTTGCACCACAGAAGGACACCTCCGAGGCTGACTGAGCCCCTTTGTAACCTTGCCAAAAGCACTCTGATAATCACTATCAAGCTTCCTGACTCCCAATTATGCAAAGATGCCCATTCCAGTAAGCAGCCTATAGCAGCCCAACCCGTCACCTAATGCCAACCATCCAGCAAGAATTCTGTCTTAAGGCTATAAAAATTGGCTGCTGCTGCTAAGTCGCTTCAGTCGTGTCCGACTCTGTGCGATCCCATAGACGGCAGCTCACCAGGCTCTGCCGTCCCTGAGATTCTCCAGGCAAGAACACTGGAGTGGGTTGCCATTTCCTTCTCCAAATAAATAAATAAATAAAAATTGGCTATTAACCTTCAAAAATCGTCAACTCCTCCGTCTGTCGACCCACTGTTGCTTGCTGTACCCACTTTATTTCTGCTGTTTGTTCTTAATAAATTCACTTCCTTCTGAAATGTTCTATGTCTGGAAATTCTTTTTCAACCAGTGCTCAGACTGCCTCAACAACTAATACTGCTTTACTGTGGGGTTTTTAAGAGATGTAGAAGAAAAATATATGCCAAAAATGGCAAAAAGGCTGGGGAAAGTTTACTACTGTTAAAATTCATATAAAGTGGCATAATGCTATTTTAAAGTAGACTCTAAGGAAGTAAAGATGCACAGGCACAGCGTGAATCATAAGGCAACTATAAGAAACATACAGCTAAGAAGTACAACTCACAAGCCATAAGAAGGGTTAGGACGAATGCTATAAATACTCAACCCAATAAAATGCAGCACAAAAGCAACCACAATAAAAAGATGGAAAGAAACAAATGGCAAAACAGTAAATAACCATGCCAATGAATATCTTTCTGCAAAGGGCAGAAACATTTCAGCTAAAAGTCTGAGATTATCTGACTGGATATAAAACTTAAAACTCAGCTATACACTACTAAAAGAAAACCATTTAAAACATTAAAACACAGACATATTTAAAGTCAAAAGTCAGAAAATGATGTATCTCCCTAACCATGTTTTGGAGGTATTTGGCTATACACATTCCCTGGGTCCTAGGACAAAAATTCCTTTTTCTGTCTTCCCAATACGTTCACTATCCACTCCCAACAAAAAAAAACAGTCCTGTTCTTACAACAATTTTTTAGTAGCTCCGTAGCAACTCATTCTACCTGTTCAAGCTCTTTCCAAGATAAGAAAAAAATAATTAAAAATAAAATTGTATTATCAAGTGAAAATGAAAGTCACTCAGTTGTCTCCGACTCTTTGTGACCCCATGGATTGTAGCCCACAAGGCTCCTCTTCCATGGAATTCTCCAGGCAAGAATACTGGAGTAGGTTGCCATTTCCTTCTCAGGGGATCTTCCCGACCCTGGGATCAAACCCAGGTCTCCTACATTGCAGGTGGATTTTTTACCAGCTGAGCCACTAGGGAAGCCCTCTCTTATCAATGTCTTTATTAAAAGCTATATTATCTTTTCAAATAGTATAAATTTTAAAACCACTGAAATTACCTGCCAGTTCTTCATGTTTTGATTCATGCTCATGTTTATCTTCAGTTAGCTCCATATTAGCTTGATTACTAGAAAACATTTAATATCACACATTAATAACATATTTCCACACAATCTTTTGTGAATATATATTTTTTAAATCTCTTACGCATTTCTTCTTAAGTACTCTTGTTCTAGCAAAAGCTAAAAATCTGGAAACTATGAAGGCAATGTTTTAAAAATGAAGGATCTTACAAGCCTGAAACTAACTGCAGCACTAAAGACATATAAAGCAAGGGGGCAGAAAATGCCAAATTTCTTATATTTATACACAAATATATACAATTTTATACATAAATGTGTGCCTTGTATTTCTCAGGGCCCAGATAGCCTTTCTACACTACAGATTAGGAATGGCCCACAAGCTGCAAGAACCAGTCAAGTATATGTGGAAGCCAGGAAAAAAACTCCCAGAGTCAGCATTTCCATGCTAATAAGCACTTTCATCCTAAAATGGAAGCTGAGTAAGAGCCTTAAACCAATAAACACTCAGCAAGGTGTTTTAACTATACTGGATGTATCAGTTCATATACTATGTTTTTTTCAAAACAAAGAAATCAGTTCTACCTTTTTCAGTCTGCTAACCAAGTCTTTAGTGAGATCATTAGGAGGCCCAAGAAACTATAAACTCTAATAACAGCAGCAGCAAATACCATATATTCAATACTACACTGTACTCTAACTAGGCTGTTCTCGAGTAGAAGATTCATAATTACGAACATTCCTCAGTTCAGTTCAGTCTCTCAGTTGTGTCCGACTCTTTGTGACCTCATGGACTGCAGCATGCCAGGCCTCCCTGTCCATCACCAACTCCCGGAGTTTACTCAAACTCATGTCCATCAAGTTGGTGATATCATCCAACCATCTCATCCTCTGTTGTGCCCTTCTCCTCCCACCTTCAGTCTTTCCTAGAATCAAGGTCTTTTCAAATGAGTCAGCTCTTCACATCATGTGGCCAAAGTACTGGAGTTTCAGATTCAACATCAGTCCTTCCAGTGAATGTTCAGGATTGATTTCCTTTAGCATGGACTGGTTGGATCTCCTTGCAGTCCAAGGGACTCTCAACAGTCTTCTCCACCACCACAGTTCAAAAGCATCAATTCTTCAGCACTCAGCTTTCTTTACAGTCCAGATCTCACATCCACACATGACCACAGGAAAAACCATAGCCTTGACTAGACAGACTTTTGTTGGCAAAGTAATGTCTCCGCTTTTGAAAATGCTATCTAGGTTGGTCATAACTTTTCTTCCAAGGACTAAGCGCCTTTTAATTTCACGGCTGCAGTCACCATCTGCAGTGATTTTGGAGCCCAGAAATGTCTGACACTGTTTCTACTGTTTCCCCGTCTATTTCCCATGAAGTGATGGGGCCAGATGCCATGATCTTCGTTTTCTGAATGTTGAGCTTTAAGCCAACTTTTTCACTCTCCTCGTTTACTTTCATCAAGAGGCTCTTTAGTTCCTCTTCACTTTCTGCCATAAGGGTGGTATCATCTGCATTTCTGAGGTTCTTGATATTTCTCCTGGCAATCTTGATTCCAGCTTGTGTTTCTTCCAGTCCAGCATTTCTCATGATGGACTCTGCATATAAGCTAAATAAGCAGGGTGACAATTTACAGCCTTGACGTACTCCTTTTCCTATTTGGAACCAGTCTGTTGTTCCATGTCCCGTTCTAACTGTTGCTTCCTGACCTGCATACAGATTTCTCAAGAGGCAGGTCAGGTGGTCTGGTATTCCCATCTCTTACAGAATTTTCCAGTTTACTGTGATCCACACAAAGGCTTTGCTGCTAAGTCGCTTCAGTCGTGTCCGACTCTGTGTGACCCCATAGACGGCAGCCCACCAGGCTCCCCCATCCCTGGGATTCTCCAGGAAAAAACACTGGAGTGGGTTGCCATTTCCTTCTCCAAAGGCTTTGGCATAGTCAATAAAGGAGAAATAGATGTTTTTCTGGAACTCTCTTGCTTTTTCCATGATCCAGCAGATGTTGGCAATTTGATCTCTGGTTCCTCTGCCTTTTCTAAAACCCTTGGTATCTCCAATTTTCTTGAAGAGATCTCTAGTCTGTCTTGAAGAGATCTCTAGGAACATTGTTAAGAACATGGAAACGTTAAGAAAAGGGACAAAAACTTGTGGCCAGCAACCCTGTGTATGCTTACTCTGTGTTGTCACTGTTAAGACAGGCAATCACCATGGGCCATTAGGGTCCCTGCATGTTCTTGCTGGGTAAGCCAAGAACATAAGGCACAGACACTCCTTCCTAGGTCACTTCTCAAGAGTTGCAATGATCAACTCTGAAAGACAGGCAGTATTTCTGCCATCAAAGCAGGCTTGTTTCTACTTATTAAAAAAGCAATAGAGTCGTCAAACTCAGTGACCCTCTCCCGTAAAGCAACCCACTACATGGGTGGCCAGCCATCATGGACCCCATGAACCTTGTGGGACAAGGGAAACTGAGGCAAATCAACATGGCACTTGGCTTCTGCTTTTGTCAAGAGAAAGTCATTTTGTTTCTGACCCAAGAATCCTTGTCAATTGTCAGCATCCATAAAACCACAGTTTAGTTTGCAAGTAGGGTAAAAATCTCAGACCCTACGTAGCTCATGACAGTCACTGCTTTGTCCACCGTCTGTAAGAAACTAAGCATCCTGAGACCAGACACTCTAATGACCAGAGGTATGAGTTTCCTAACCCTTAATTGTACTTTGGTGTTCTTAAAATCTTAAACTTGTAATCTACTTCCATTTATAATTTTCAAAATTAGATGGAAAACTTAAAACTGAGGATATTAATGATATCAGGTCTCACAAATCTCAAGAATGCCAAAGGTCTATGGAATGCACAAAGCACTAACTCAGTAAACTTGTAGAATTTCCAGGATAAATGAGGTTTCCTGAGAATCTTTAGGGTGAACCATACACAAAAGTAGGACAGAAACCAGATCTGTCTTTGTTCCTTGGTTCCTCTTTCCCTTTTTGTTCCTATCTTATTTTTAAAAATTTTGGCCATACCACACAGTATGTAGGATCTTAGCTTCCCAACCAGGGATCAAACCTGTGTCCCATGCAGTTGGAAGCATAGAGTCTTAACTACTGGACCACCAAGGAAGTCCCTCCCCTGAGTTTCTAATAGCTATCTGGACTCACTTTATCTGTAGAAGATGACTTAATAAATTACCCTCCTGGTTAGGTCTATTCAGCAATATGCTGTTCACCTCAAAAGTATATCATGCATGAAATTTTAGGTATCTATTCCAGTCAATATATATACCAATCATATTCTACACACTCATAAAGACACACACCCTGATCAAAATAATGAACAGAAAATAGAATTTTAAAAGATTTAAATTTTGCCTGTTATAATGTTTACCCCTTTAATTACATGCATATACTAGCTTTACAAAAACATAGAAAGACACAAAAATTATTTAATGATTTGTTTATATTGTATTTACATTACCTATGTAAAGCTTTAAAATGTATGGAGTCATTAGAATCCAATTCCTTATTTAACCTTGAATAATCAATGGACGATGTTAAGCCTTTCTCAAGCCTGGCAAAAAATTGTTCTTTTTCCTCTTGCTCTTCTAACGTGTCCAGTCCCAATCCGAGAACACTATGATTGAGCTCAGAAACTATCTCTAAATAGAAAACACAAATATATTTCATTAACATATATAATATTAAAGAAATTAATTTTAATGCTGCATTTATTGAAATTATATAGCAATACTTAAATCTATAACATATTTTACCTCTCTCTTACCACCAAACATACATTTGTGTTCATAATATGTAAGGTTATATGGATTCTCCAGAGGTGTAATTCTAAACCTTCTGGGAAGATATTAAATCTGTCTACACACTTCAGTGAAGGAGGCTCCAAGAGAGCTAAGAGTTAATTTTTCTAAAAATTCTGATTACAACCATTGTAATTAACCTGTCAACTTATATCCCCCATAATTCTTACCATTGGCTTCTAAGCTGTCAATACTCAAGATAGAGGTTCCACTGCTCTTAAGAAACTGAATCCTTTCAGCAGACTCTTCTGTTTCCATAATAGGCTGAGAGGTCTTCTTTGTTTTCAAATAGCTTACATTTGTCCCAAATGGTCCTGGGATGGGATTTAATATAGTTGGATATTTACATTAAGAGCACTGTGTTGACCACTATGCCAACATAGCAATACTGTTATACCAGCTTAGACTTGTTATGCTACTATATGAGTTATACTAGGAGACAGTAGCTAAATCTGCTATATGAAATAAAAATTGATCAGACGAAAAATTCACAAATTACAATTCTATTTGATTGTGTGAATCTTACCCAATGGAATATTTTAAAAACTTGCATCAAGACTTTAAAAATTAATTATTCTGAAGCACAAGTACTTAATACATAAACCATGCCACTTGAAAGATATCTCCTGCCTTACATGAAGGAAGGAAGGGAGACAACTCCAGGCTGGGGAACAAGGAGGTCCAAGGGTCAAAAACGGGAGGGCAGGCCACATGCAAGGATGCAAAAAGGTCAGTGAGGGTAGTCTGGGGAAGTAACCCTAAGGCAGGAGCCCATGGTCGGACCATGCTCATCTTCATAGAATGGGAAAACGTTTCGCTCTTCATTCTAAAAGCACTAGAAAACACTGGAAAAGTTATACAATATCAAATTTTCTTTATCCTAGCAGCACCTAATTGTTGTAAAAAACTGATATATGGAAAAAATAACTATAATGTATAGTATAAAGATTGAGATTAGAAAAACACCACTTTTGCTTAGAGAAAGCTTTATCAAAGTAAGTTACAAATTCTGACTTCAATTTCCTACTTGGTGTCCTATTGGAAAGGGTTCAGAATCAAATTATTTTATAGCTCTGTGTGAATAATGGTTTTAATGGGTCTCATAATAACTTCAACACAGAGAAAATCAGATTTCAGCTGAAAATATGCATGCCAAGGTTGGAGTGCTGTTGAGGCATCTGTCCAGGGGTCTCAGCTGGGCTCTGAAGCCCAGGGACATGACCCACACTAACCCACCTCACAAGAGACTAATACAACCAAAACCAAGATCTGATTCAGTTATTTACAATGAAGAGAGTAACCAGTAGATAGAATTATAGTTTCACCTTCTCTGCAGAACATTTTGTCTTAATGGCAATTGAAAGAGAAAGCAAAATTGTAAGGTAGAATTGGCTCAATGTTGACATTTAATAGTGTCTCTTTAAGAAATGCAGTCCTCTCAAGAAGGGTGGTTCAGTTCTCCCTTAGAAGCGTCTACATTCTTGCTGGCAGGAATCATATTTTATCTTTGTATACTAGTGCCAAATACTCAGAAGGTAATATGAGTTCAGTAAATGCTTGTGAATGAATGAGGGACCAGGTTATGCGCTTGGGTAGAGAAACCTCCTTTGTGTTTAAATGGACATTGTCAAAGTATCCTTTGCATCCCTTACGAATAATATCCACTGATTGATACATTCTTTTTAAAAAAATTTAGTCTCTTTAATTAGGTTACATTAAGTGTTGGTCTAGGACTCATTCTTTCCCTTTAGAGTGAGTTTGCATAGTTTTGCATACCACAACTCTAATTCACTACTTTAAAGGAGAGAGATTTTAAAGCTAATTAAGTCTCAAATTTTTGTCAACTATTTCAATAGTACTTAATCATATAATATCCTTTTCAAGCACCAATACGGGGAAAGATTCTAAAAGAAAAAATTCTTCACATACAAGCTTTAGTGTTGTGCATGACTTATAGATTATGAAAAAATACACTGAATTTTTCAATAAGACAATTCCTTACTGTAAAGTGTTAGTAGAGAAACCTCCTTTGTGTTTAAATGGACATTGTCAAAGTATCCTTTGCATCCCTTACGAATAATATCCACTGATTGATACATTCTTTTTAAAAAAATTTAGTCTCTTTAATTAGGTTACATTAAGTGTTGGTCTAGGACTCATTCTTTCCCTTTAGAGTGAGTTTGCATAGTTTTGCATACCACAACTCTAATTCACTACTTTAAAGGAGAGAGATTTTAAAGCTAATTAAGTCTCAAATTTTTGTCAACTATTTCAATAGTACTTAATCATATAATATCCTTTTCAAGCACCAATACGGGGAAAGATTCTAAAAGAAAAAATTCTTCACATACAAGCTTTAGTGTTGTGCATGACTTATAGATTATGAAAAAATACACTGAATTTTTCAATAAGACAATTCCTTACTGTAAAGTGTTCAAAAGAACAGAAATGTCTATTAAATTGTAACACTTACTTATTAAATATTTATTATTTACTGTTGACGGTCAAGGAGTACAAGGAAAAAGAACTATAGAAATCCTATCAGTTCATAAAATAGTGCTTAAGATCCACAGATTCTGTTATCACAGGTACTTAACAGAGGTAGCCTGGGGATCCTTATGAATTTGGCAGTATCACATATACTAGCTATAATGCAGGAAACAGGCAAGGGAGCAATTTTTCCATTGTAAAATGTGACTAGGAAAAGTTCTGGGAGAGGTATATGCATGTGCTAGACAGGATCAATAATGAGTTCTTTATCATTAAGACAATGGTATTCGTATTTTTTAATGTTATTTACAGACAGTGATACCAAAATCAACAGGTCTATCAAAATCTTCCAAATGCAATGACATTAATACACTGTCAGAGTATCTTATTAAATCACCTTAAATCAATTTACCATTAAACATAACATATAAATATACCTATATTATTCACTGTCTAAAACTAAATAATTATAAATTATTTGAATGTAAAATAATCTGATAATGCAAAAATACAGATTCTCTATTATATAACAAATATAAAGTTATATAATATGAAAATCAATGCAAGCTTAAAATTCACTGTATTATTTTCCTTATATATTTATATTGAGTTGGCCAAAAGGTTCATTTGATTTTTTCCAAAAAATGGCTCTAGTAGAGCTTAGCTGTCTTTAACTTCATTAGAAAAAGTTTTGTTAGATTATATTGTGACAGCTGGCGTATCAGGGTGCATTAAAAAAAAAAAAACCTTACCAAAACTGAATTGTTGCATATCCATTTTAATACTGAAGATGGAAGAAAAAGCAAAATATCTGGTGCATCATACTTTATTATTTCAAGAAAGGTAAAAATGCTACTGAAACATAAAAAAAGATTTGTGCAGTGAATGGGGAAGATGTCATGACTGATCAAACTTTTCAAAAGTGCTTTGTGAAGTTTTGTGCTGGAGTTTTCTCACTGGACGATGCTACATGGTCGGGGAGCCCAGCTGAAGTTGACAGTGATCAAATCGAGAAATTAATTGAGAACAATAAATGTTATACCATGCGGGAGACAGCTGACATTCTTAAAATACCCAAGTCAAGCGCTGAAAATCTTTGCACAAGTTTGGTTAATCACTTTGGGTGCCACATAAGTTAAGCAAAAGAAATTTCTTGACTGTATTTCCACACGCAATTCTCGACTGAAACATAATAAAAATGGTGCTTTTAAAAATAAATTGTGATGGGTGATGAAAAGCGGATACTGTACAATCATGTGGAACCAAAGAGATTGTGGGGCAAATGAAATGAACCACCACCAAAAACACAAGACTGGTCTTCATCCAAAGAAAGTGATGTTGTATATATGGTAAGGATGGAAGGAAGCCTTCTATTATGAGCTCCTTCTGGAAAAACAAACAATTAATTCCAAAAAGTACTGATCCCAGTTAGACCAACTAAAGGTAGCACTTGACGAAAAGCGTCCAGAATTAGTAAATATAAACCATATGGTCTTCCATCAAGATAACACAGGTTTCTTCTATGACCAGGCAAACACTGTTACAGCTTAGCTGGGAAGTTTTGATTCATCTGCTGTATTTACCAGACACTGTACTTTTGGATGCCCATTTACTTTGGTCTTTACAAAATTCTCTTAATGGAAAAAATTTCAATTCCCTGGAAGACTGTAAAAGGTACTTAGAACAATTCTTCGCTCAAAAAGATAGTTTGGGGAAGATGGAATTACAAAGTTTTCTGAAAAATGGCAGAAGGTAGCGGAACGAAATGGTGAATATGTTGTTCAATAAAGTTCTTGTTGAAAATGAAAAAATGTGTCTTTTAGTTTTACTTAAAAAATCAAAGGAACTTTTCGGCCAACCTAAACAGCACATTAAGAAAATTCAGAATCAAGCCTTGTCTGCCCCCTTGTGGTCAAAAAATTTTAAATGAGCAGTATTTACCTCCACTTTCAAATTCATCTTCAGTTATCCACCATGGCACTGTATCTTTCTTCTTCAGTTCTTTAGGTTGTCTAGGTGTTTTATTTGAATTTTCAAAAGAATCATCTGAAAGCTAAATCAGATAAAAGCTACTGAATTTTACATTCAAGAATCCCAGATTTATCATTGAAAATGTTCTCTTAGATCCTGACAATTGGTGCTTGTCACAATGATTAATAAACTTTAATGAAAAAATTTATTTTTCCTGTTCTACCCTTTAGGTCCAAATCCTACTACAGTCATAAACTCCTACTCTACATCCAAACTACCTCCCTTACTCTCAGCCAGTATCCCTCTTTGACTGACAAAATGAAGACCCTACAGTCAAAACCACCCCTCTTCTCACTCCCTTCACTCTACCACTCGACTCACCTGTTAAGACACTGATTTCCTCTCCCAGAAGAGAAATTCTTTTCTCCACTTCAACCTGCAGAGGGGTCCACTTCCCTGCTCACCAGGTTCTTACCAGGTAATCCTACTGCATCTCTATCTCACTCCCTCCTCAACCTCCCATCCCTCAGGTTATTAAACCTGCTCATTGCTGCATCCCCAGGGCCAAGCACAGCACCTGGCATAATCGCAGAATAAAAGAATGAACTCCAGTCTCCTCTAATTAGAAAAGGGCTTCTCAGGTGGTTCGGCGGTAAAGAATCCCTCTGCCAATGCAAGAGACGTGGGTTTGATCCCTGGGTCAGGAAGATCCCCTGAGGAAGGAAATGGCAACCCACTTCAGTAGTCAAGCCTGGAAAATTCCTTAAACAGAGGAGCCTTGCAGGCTACAGTACATGGAATCACAAGAGTCAGACTAAACAACAAATTAAAAAGCAAACAAAAACAAACGAGAGAGAGAGGCAGAGGTCCTTGTCCTACATCTCCCTTCCACTCTACCCATCACTTTTCTTTTATATACATTCTAACTTCTCAAGGTCATTGCTAAAGTCCTTAAAATCTGGTACCCATCCAAAACAACTCTCCTCAGTCACCAAAGGCCTCCAAAATCCACAAATAAAGAACCACCATCAGCGGTCTCCCTGACAGACCAAAGGATTTGACAGTGACCAACTCTCACTTCCTGAAACTCTCTTCGAGTTCCCAGTACCACCTCCTCCAGGTTACACCTCATCTCTCTGACCTTTCCTAACCAACTCTACTAGCTTCTGCTCTTCTGCTCTTTTATTAATACGAAACTTACCCAGAACTCTGCTCTTAGTCCTTTTTACCCTCACTTTAACACACTTCTTCTGGAGAAGAAACACATTTATTAATGACTCGCCTGCTCTAGGTAAGGATCTATACCCAGGTTATCTCACTCTTCAAACAATCCAGCAGAGATTTACTGATAGGGAAGTAAATTCAGAGAAGTTAAGCAACTTGCCCAGGTTGCTACTGTCAGTAAGTGATAACAGAGCTGGGGTTCAAAATTGGGTTTCCCTGCCTGAAACCTGTCCACTTTCAAAGACACTGTATGGTCCCCCAACTAGGGCAGTGGAATGACTTTCTAAACTTTTGAGATGATTACACACACATTTCCATCTGCCAAGCAAACAACTCTACTTCAATGACTTGTAATAACGCCATTTAAAAATGTTCAAAAAGAATTCACTGTCTTTCCTGACCACCAAGGAGGAAGAGGGGGAGAAGCAAAGAAAGAATACTCTTTACTCCATCTGAATTTTCATTGGATCACTTTCCACTCAGCCTTAAATTCCCATTTCTCTCTCCTTTCTGTCTCTCCCTGTTTACCCAACTCTGATAACCTGCCTCAGATTCAGTCTTTTCCTCCTAAACTCATGGCTATGTAAGAGCATGAAAGAAAGACTGCAGGTTTTTGGAGCCAGAGAGATCTGAGTTCAAATTTTAACTTCAAAATAAGTTAGTTTTGTTTATACATCTAGAAAACAGGCAAGGTAACACCAACCTTGCAGGGCTGTGGCAAAGATCATAAAAGAATGGAGAATGTCCAGGCAGGCACTGTCTAATGCACAGAGGGTATTCTCACTTTCGACAATCTTCCACATTGCTTTCTGACTACGATCATAAAAAACAAAACACAAAAGCTGGTTCCCCAGTTAACAACAGTGCTGCTGAGGATATGGAGAAACTGGAACCCTAAAACTACTAATATACTGCTGATGAGAGAGTAAAATGGTGCAGCCACCTAGAAACCAGTTTGGCAGTTCCCAAAAGGTTAAATGTTGAGGTTAAACCACATGACCCAGCATTTCCCACCCTCTGGTATATACACAAGAGAAATGAAAACATATACCCACAAAAATTATATACAATTATCACAGCAGCATTATTGATAACTGCCAAAAAGTATAAAGCACGCAAATGTCCATAAACTGATAAGTAGGTAAACAAAATGTGGCAAATCCATACAATGCAATATTATCCAGCTATAGAAGTGGAATGAGGTACTAAGATGTGACAACACGGATGAACCTGAAAATGTTAAGTGGCACAAGCTATAAGAAAGAGCTATATGAACTTGGGTAGGAAGAGAAGAAAAGAGATCAGGTCAGGGCCTGTTCTCCAGGGAAGGGATACAGAAAAGGAAGGGGATTAAAAGGCTCAGAGACCCACGCTGGGGAGTAAGTGTCTAGAACTACATATGTGGGGCACCAGCCTTGGGGTCTAACACTTGGGACAGGAGTCCCCTTAGCTGGTTAGAAAGCCAGTGAGAACAGGGCTGTAAGAAACCCAAACTCTGCTTGTGAGGAGTGTGCACACACTTGCTTACTCCCATAACAAGGTAGAGGAAGCAGACAAAACTGCACGGAACTCTGGCTGCCGTCCTGTAACCACCCTGGAACAAGCCAAACCCCTACTCCAGCCCCGCCTGCTCCAGCTCTGCTCCTCTCTAGGGAAAGATGACAATGCTAGGAGAAGGAAGTGCACACAAGGGGAACAGAACCAGCTGGGACCTGACCCGCAGGGCTTCAGATCCAGCAACTTGGGACCTGCTCTCACCCTCATAGAGTGGTGTTTGTCACTGAGCAGAAAAGCAGCCCTGGCTGACACCTGGCTCTGGCTTGAGCACCTTCATCTCTAGTCCCATTGCTTACCAAAATGATAGCTTTACCAAAATGATAGCTATCAGCACACCCTGGAGAAAGACATGACTCCTGTTTACGTCAGATACAGCTGTCCCATCGAAGCCACAGGGCATACAGACTGTATAGGGACACTCCTACAAAGGGCACCCCTTCAAGATGGGGATAGGTAACTATTTCACCTAATTTCATAGAGATGGAGAAAGTTATACAAAATGAGAAGACAGAGGAATATGCTTCAAACAAAAGAACAAAAACTAAAACAGAGATAAATAATTTACCAGATAAGAGTTCAAAGCATTAGTCATAAGATTAAATTAGAAAAAAGAATAGATGAACACAGTGAGAATTTTGACAAGAAACTAGAAAGAACCAATCAGATCTGAAGACTACAACTATAATGAAAAACACACTAGAACGAATTAACAGCAGAATTTAGAGGACAGAATAATCAAACAGGAAAAAGAAAAACAAATTTAAAAAATGTAAACAATTTAAGGAACCTCTGAGACATCATCAAGTATACCAATATTCATATTATAGGAGCCCCAGGTGGAGAAGTCGGAGAGAAAGGAGTTGAAAATCTATTTGATGAAATTATGGCTGAAAACTTCTTGAACCTGAGAGAGAGAAGTCGCTCAGTCATGTCTGACTCTTTGTGACCCCATGTACTGTAGCATACCAGGCTCCTCCATCCATGTGATTTTTCAGGCAAGCATACTGGAGTGGGTTGCCATTTCCTTCTCCAGGGGATCTTCCCAACCCAGGGATCGAACCCAGGTCTCCCACATTGCAAGCAGATGCTTTACCATCTGAGCCACCAAGGAAGCCTCTAGAAGAACTTGAAGAAGTAAACAGATATCCAGGTATAGGAGGCATAGAGAGTCCTGAACAAAATGAATCCAGACAGAATCACACCCAGACATATAATAACTGAAGAGTTATTAAAATGTTAAAAGAGGAAGAGATTATTCTAAAAGGCAACAACAGAAAAACAAAGGGTCACATACAAGCAAACCACCCCTCGGCCCCCCACCAAGCTATCAGATGATTTTTCTGCAGAAACTCTGCAGGCCAGAAGAGAAAGACAAGACATATTTAAAATGCTAAAAAGGAAAAAAACTAAAATCTAGGATACACTACCCAGAAGGCTTATCATTTGGAACTGAGGACAGATGAAGAACTTCTCAGACAAGCAAAGACTAGAAGAGTTCATCAATACTAAACTGATCCTAAAAGAAATGTTGAAGAGTCTTCTCTCAGTGGAAAAGAAAATGCTATAAGAAGCAAGCATGTTTAGGAAAGGAAAAATCTCACTAATTAAGACACATATATAGTAAAGGCTATGAACCAACCACTTAAATTATCACAAAGATTGAAAAGAAAAATTGTATCAACTGTAACTACAATAAACAGGTAAAGGATAAAAATGAAGATGTAAAATATGACACAAAACACAAAAACACAAAATACTGGAGAGGGGAGAAAAAAATACATTTTTAGAATGTGTTTGAACTGACAATGGATACACAAACACTACAGAGAAAGGAACACAAGCATGTCACTAAAGAAAATCATCAAACCACAAGGAAGAAACAAAAAGGAGAAAAGAACAGAGAAGCAGTACAAAACCCAAAAATAAGCAATAAAAATGGCAGTAAGAACAAACCTATTGCTTGAAATGTCAATGGACTAAATGCTCCAAAAGACATAGGGTGGCTGATTGAACAACATCAACCAAAAAAAAGCCATCTACAGGCTGCTTACAAGAGACTCACTTCAGAGATAAAGATACACAAAAACAAAGTGAGAGGTTGCAAGAAGTTATTTCACACAAATGGAAACAACGAGAAAGCAAGGGTAGCAACACTCATATCAGATAAAATAGACTTTATAACAAAGTCTATAACAAAGACCCAGGGCATTATATAATGATAAAGGGATTAACACAAGAAGAGGATACAACGTTCATTAAAATATATGCACCTAATATGGTGGCTCAGTAGTAAATAACCCACCTGCAATGCAAGAGACTTGGGTTTGATCCCTGGGTCAGGAAGATCCCCTGGAGAAGAAAACAGTAACCCACTCCAGTACTCTTGCTTGGGAAATCCCATGGACAGAGGAGCCTTGCGCATTACAGTCCATGGGTCGCAAAAGAGTCAGACATGACATAGTGACTAAACTACAAAAATATATAAAGCAAATGTTAACAGATATAAATGGACAAAAGTAGTCTCTATGTGTGTTAAACATCACATCAAAAAGAAAAAAATACATACGAATAAACTTAACCCAGAAGGTGAAAGACGTGGTTGTTGTTTAGTCGCTAAGTCGTGTCTGATTCCATGGACTGTAACCCGCCAGGCTCCTCTGTCCACGGGATTTCCCAGGTGAGAATACTGGAGTAGGTTGCCATTTTCTTCTCCAGGGCATCTTCCTGACCCAGGGATCAAACCCCTGTCTCTTACATTAGAGGTGGGTTCTTTACTACTAAGCCACCTGGGAAGCCCATGAAAGCTATACACTCTGAAAACTATAAAATACAGATAAAGGAAACTGACTGTGATACAATGAAATAGCAAGATATTTCATGTTCATGGACTGGAAGATTATTATTAAATGTACATACCGCCCAAAGCAAGCTACAGACTTAATGTATACCTATCAAAACATGCATGACATTTTTCACACAACTAGAATAATCCTAAAATTAATATGGAACAATTAAAGGCCCAGAATAGCCAAAGCAATCTTGAGAAAAAAGAATGAAGCTGAAGGTATTAAGCTCTCTAACCTCAGACTATACTAGAAAGCTCAAGTAATCACAACACTGTGGTACTGGCACAAAAATGACACATCCATCAATAGAACAGAATAGAGAGCCTAGAAATAAACCTATGCATTTATGGTCAATAAATCTACAACAAAGGAAACAAGAATATACAATGGAAAAAAGTCTCTTACTGAAGTAAGTGGTGCTGGAAAAACTGAATAGCTCCGTGTAAAACAATAGTTTTCACATCATATACAAAAAAACTCAAAATGGATTAAAGACCTAGGAAAAAACCTGAAACCATAAAGCTCCTAGAAGAAAACACAGATAGAACACTTTGTTATAAATCATAGCAGTTATTTTTTTGGGTCTATCTCCTAAGGCAAAGGAAACAGAAGCAAAAATAAACAAATGGGACCTAATCAAACTTGAAAGCTTTGCACAGTAAAGGAAACCATTGACAAAATGATAAGAACCTACAAAATGGGAAAAAACAATCACATATCTTATGTTCAATAAGGGGTAAATATTCAAAATACATTAATAGCTCATGTAACTCAATATCAACAATAAAGCAACCTCCCCCCTGCCCCTCAAACCCAATCTGGTTAAAAAAATGGGCACGAGATATACACATGGCTAACAAGCACATGAAAATATGCTCAATGTTACTAATCAGGGAAATGCAAATCAAAACTCCAAAGAGATATCACCTCACACCTGTCAGAATGGCTCTGTGCATGCTCAGTTGTGTCTGACTCTACAACCCCTATAGCCTGTCAGGCTCCTCTGTCCAAGGGATTCTCCAGGCAAGAATACTGGAGTGGGTTGCCATTTCCTCCTCCAGGGGATCTTCCTGACTCAGGAATCAAATCCAGGTTTCCTGCGTTGGCAGGTGGATTCTTTACCACTGAGCCACCTGTGAAGCCTATCAGAATAGCTACAAATAGCAAATGCTGGTGAGGATGTAGAGCAAGGAAAATCCATATACACTGTTAGTGGGAATGTACATTGGCACAGTCACCATGGAAACAGTATGGAGGTTCCTCAAAGGACTAAAAACAGAAGTATCATGTGATAAGTGGTTCCACTCCTGGATATATCTCTGGTGACAAAAACACTCATTTAAAAGATAAATGTATCCCAATTTTTCATAGCAGCATTATTTACACTACCAAAGATATGGAAGCAACCTAAGTATTCATCAACAGATGAATGGATAAAGAAGGTGTGGTATATATGTATATATGTCCATCCTAAAGGAGATCAGTCTTGGGTGTTCATTGGAAAGACTAATGCTGAAGCTGAAGCTCCAATACTTGTCCACCCGATGGGAGGAGCTGACTCATTTGAAAAGACCCTGATGCTGGGAAAGATGGAGGGCAGGAGGAGAAGGCAATGACAGAAGGTGAGATGGTTGGACAGCATCACCGACTCAATGGACATGGGTTTGGGTGGATCTGAGAGTTGGTAATGGACAGGGAGGCCTGGTATGCTGCAGTTCATGGGGTCGCAAAGAGTCAGACATGACTGAGCTGAACTGAAGGTGGAATATTACTCAACCATAAAAAGAATAAAATTTTGTCATTTGAAACAACATGGGTGGACCTGAAGGGTATTATACTTAGTAGAATAAGTCAGGGTTAACAAGTACTGTATGTTATCACTTCCATGTGGAATCTAAAAAAAGGTAAAATGAATGAATATAACAAAGCAGAAAACAGGTGCTCAGATATAGAGAACAAACTAGTGTTACCAGTGGGAAGAGAGAAAGGAGGAGGGGCAAAATGGTGGCAGGGGTAGGGATTAAAAGGTACAAACTATTGTGTTTAAAACAAATAAACTACAAGGATATATCATACAGCACAGGGAATATAGCCAGTATTTTATACCTCTAGATGGAATATAATCTATGAAAACAGAATCACTATCTGAACTAATATAATGCCGTACATCAACTATACTTCAATTAAAAAAACACAGCCATTATGTCATAGACCATTCATTCTTATGCTAGGCAGAAAACAGAGCTAAAGAAGTAAAATAATGAATGGTTTTAAGTGCAACATGGATAATTAAGTACATGGTATACTAAGAAGGAACCTGATGGCTACTTCTTCTTTTACTGGGTCAATAGGAAAAAAACCTCTCTCACGTAGGATTTTTAAGAAGAGATCTTCACCGCCCAGGTAAAGAACGGAGGAACAGACAGCATTACTGGCATGGAAAGTGAAACGTCAGTCATGTCCGACTCTGTGTGACCCCATGGACCATACAGCACGCCAGGATACTCCGTCCGTGGGACTCTCCAGGCAAGAATACTGGAGTGGGTTGCCGTTCCCTTCTCTAGGGGATCTTCCCCACCCAGGGACTGAACCCGAGTCTCCTGCATGGCAGGCAAATTCTGTATCATCTGAGTCACCAGGGAAGCTCCTAGTATTGGCAGAGGAACAGCTAGTAGTACAAAGCTTCTAACATGAATGAGTTGGCATATCTGGAGAAGAAAAAAGGCACGCCTGGAAAATGGGAAGGAATGGTATAAAGTCAGGGAGGTAGACATACCCAAAAGCACTAAGGCTCTGCCAGCCCTAGGAAGCAGTCTGGATTTTATTCTCTACGTGATGGGAAGGGATAGTGTGTTTTACATTGGACGAACAGAGTCTGATTTACCTCACAGACCATGCTGGCTGTGGTGTGGTGAAGGAACACTGGGAAAGGAAGTAGGAGCTGTTTGCACTAGCCTAATGAGAGAATGGTGCCCTGGATTAGAATGGCTGCAGTGAAAAGGGAGAGAACTAGAAGGATGATAGACTCTGGAGACAAGTGACAGAGCCTGATGACTGACTGACTGTATCTTACAGGTGAAAGGGAGAATTGAAGAAATGAGTTTCTGGTGAGACAATTTACAATATAGCTTCTAAAAATATAAACTTACTTCTTTCATGAACTGTTCAAACTCTTCATCCAGCTCTTCTTTGGAATAGTGGGCCATTATCAATACTTTTCACTTTCCAAAGTAAACATTCTGAAGTGTTTACAACATCGGAAACACTAAATGGCAAGAGATAATAAACATCCTTTAAGGCAACCTACATCACATCAAAAAAACAGGCAGACTTGAACTTAAGACATTTTTTCTTAATTTATATTTAAATATAGTTAATTTGGCCACCTCATGTGAAGAGTTGACTCATTGGAAAAGACTCTGATGCTGGGAGGGATCGGGGGCAGGAGGCGAAGGGAACGACAGAGCATGAGATGTCTGGATGGCATTACCAACTCAATGGACATATGAGTTTGGGTGAACTCCGGGAGTTGGTGATGGACAGGGAGGCCTGGTGTGCTGCGATTCATGGGGTTGCAAAGAGTCATTGCAAAGAGTTTGACACGACTGAGCGACTGAACTGAACTGACAGTTAATTTACAATGTTATGTTAGTTCAGTTACAGCTCAACATGAAAAAAAAATGGGCAGAAGACCTAAATAGGCATTTCTCCAAGGACATACAAATAGCCAAGAAGCCCATGAAAAGATGTTCAGCATCGCTGATTATTAGAGAAATACAAATCAAAACTATAATGAACTATCACCTCACACTAGTCAGAAAGGCCATCATCAGAAAGTCTGCTGCTGCTGCTGCTAAGTCACTTCAGTAGTGTCCAACTCTGTGCGACCTCACAGACGGCAGCCCACCAGGCTCCACCATCCTCCAGGCAAGAACACTGGAGTGGGTTGTCATTTCCTTCTCCAACGCGTGAAAACATGAAAAAAAAATGGGCAGAAGACCTAAACAGGCATTTCTCCAAGGACATACAAATAGCCAAGAAGCCCATGAAAAGATGTTCAGCATCGCTGATTATTAGAGAAATACAAATCAAAACTATAATGAACTATCACCTCACACTAGTCAGAAAGGCCATCATCAGAAAGTCTGCTGCTGCTGCTGCTAAGTCACTTCAGTAGTGTCCAACTCTGTGCGACCTCACAGACGGCAGCCCACCAGGCTCCACCATCCTTGGGATTCTCCAGGCAAGAACACTGGAGTGGGTTGTCATTTCCTTCTCCAACGTGTGAAAGTGAAAAAAGTGAAGTTGCTCAGTCATGTCCGACTCTTAGCGACCCCATGGACTGCAGCCTACCAGCCTCCTCCATTCATGGGATTTTCCAGGCAAGAGTACTAGAATGGGGTGCCACTGCCTTCTCCATCAAAAAGTCTACAAACACTAAATGCTAGAGAAGGTGTGGAGAAAAGGGAATGCTCCTACACTACTGATGGTAATGTAAATTGGTGTGGCCACTAAGGAGAACAGTATGCAGGTACCTTATAAAAAATCAAAAATATAGCTACTGTCTTGCTACATCTTACTGTTCTGTTCTCACCCATGGTAGGCAAGTCGCCAACTGTAAGCTGGAAGAAAACTCAAGGAAGCCTAGGAACTGCAGACATACTTAGTCTCTCCTGACTGGCACAGCAGACGCAGTGTACTCTGCCCTGGATGACCCAGCAGACACAGCCATAACCCGGCCATAATGCAGAGGCAAGAGCTTTTCAGGTGGGGCTTCTATAGCTTACGTGCATGCCCACTGCTATAAGTGATCTCAGCTCTTACATAACCATGTATTTACAAGATGTGGGGTGAGAGCGAGAGGCCCTGGGTGAGAGCCTGACCACCGCCATTTTGGCTAGTTTGCTCTTTCCCTACAACTACCACATGATCCAGTGATCCCACTCCTGCGCAGGCATTTCTCTAATGATTTAGCATATACGTACAATCATTGGCCAGTAAACTGAATGAGAGATTCCTAATTCATTAATAAAACCGATTTAACAAACAACTTTTACAACATGCATTATACGTAAGAGTTCAGAATTGCATTCATTCTTAATATCCAATTATTAAAAAGTGTCTCCACAATATTTCCTAAATCTATGCATATCTGTGTGTATTAACATCTCTTAAACCAGAGCTTCTCAAGAAAACTTTTAAAAACTAGCATATTCAAAAGACTTTCCCTTCTGCAAAGGAAAAGGCAGAGTTCATGCAGTTTTATCATTCAGCTGATTATCAACCCATATTTAAAAGTTTTGCAAAATACACTGTTCCTGACACTGGGGACGCTTCCAGATACAAATTTCTAGATTGAGTTATTTAGAATCAGAATCTACCAAAACAAAGTGGAGTATACAAATTAGAACAAATTAAGCATCTTTTGTAGGGAGGGAAGGTCAACAAAAACTACGCAATGGTGACGCGCAACGCTAAACTCTTTCCAGTCTCCCTTCAAGAATCCAACGGCGGGTCAGCGCCAACTTGTGAACTGTAACTCCTTCAAGCAGCTCCGACTCCAGCGTCCTTTCGTAGAGGCGGGAGGTGTGGAGACTTGGTCAACACTTCAGCCAACCTGTGCAGTAACACCTCCTCCTCGTCTTCTGCATTTCGGTTCAGTTCAGGGTGGCGGCGGTTAAGCTCTTGGCCCCAAATTCTAGGTTAAAGGCGGATCCCGCCCGGCGAGTACCCGGCCCCAGGAAACGCGCGTTTGGCGTCCGCGAAAAGACAAAGGCGCTCGCAGTGGAGTCGGGGCGGAGGTGGGGAGTGACCCGAAACTCAAGGCCCCGAGAAGCAGGTCTGAGCACAGTCTGGACGCTGCTGAACCGAGCGGGAAACAGGTATCCACGGCCACCTACCTTTGCTTCCGAATTCCGCGCTTTCCCGGAAGGTCCGAAGGGGTGGGGTGAAGGGGTCGGGTGGTGGGGGGAGCCAGTTGCCAGGGTTACGGACTTCGGCCGTCAGCCTCCGGAGTCACATGATGCAAGCTGGTCACGTGGCTTGAGGGCGCGGAGGGACTGCATTTTGCGTCTTCTCGCCTCTGCGAGCGCAGGTTAGAGTGGTCGTGGCTTAGCGGGACGGTCTTGCGGGTGGGAGCCGCTGCTGCTGCACCATTGGAGACTCTGCGGCCCTCCCTGTGCTCCTTGGGGTGTTGGATGTACGGCAGGGTCGTGAGCGCGGGAACAGAGGCGTGTGGCGGGTCCGCCCGTGGCTTCCTGGGAAATGTAGTTTAGCTCCCCTGGTCCTAGTATTTCAGCGTTTCTCACCGCTTCTCATCTCTTCCAAACCTTCTCTTCCCGTGTTATTTCAGCCTTCTGCTTTCCAAGAGGCAACCTTAAAAAATACTGAGTGATTTCCTTCATGTGCAACGCCCTGCGCGCGCGTTGTGAATGAAACTGTTTTCAGGAAAGAGCTCTGTTTTCAGGACAGGGACTCTGTTCCACCATCTAGTGGACAAGAAATTGAAAATACACAGACACACCCCAAGCCCTACCTATTAGTGTATCAGAGCATCTCTGTGGTTTCCCACTATTCCTTTGCCCCTGTTCTATTGCGGCATCTTACAATTATTTTCTTGCATTTTACTTTATTTTTTCTATTTCTTCCTCTAAAAAAATAAAAAAGCACGTTGGAGTTTCAGAGGACAGTATTTAGGATATAAAAAGAAAAGTCAGCATCAGTCGAAATCATTGATGCTGGCAGACATAAAAGACCTCATCGTGTCCTGCCTGAACTTTTCTTTCAGCAATTAATTGTAATACAAATGTGTGCATGCCAGGAACTGTGCCCTATAAGGATTTGAATATTAAGATAGAGATTTTAAGAAGCTATTGTTTTATTGAGCACTTAAGTTGCTAGGAGCTGCACATGGGTACTTCACCTCTTTACAGTCTAAAAGACAATTCAATTAAATCTATATTTTTGTTTCTAACAAGTGCTGAGTGGGTGAAGACAGTCATAATCTCTGCCCTGGTGGAGTCTTTGATCTAGTGAAGCAGATAGACAAGTGACTGGACAATTGCAGTTTTGTACAAGCACAGCTATTGTAGGAGAAGTAGGGTGTGGTTAGAAGACATTAGAAGCTCCCTCAACCCTTGGGAGATGGAGAAAGCTACTTTCTCTGTGAAAATAACGTGTTTCCTCTTTATCAATTCTTGCTGCCCTCTGCTCATCCTTTAGGGGTTTAGGTTTCAATTTAGCCTTCATTTCTTCTAGGAACCTTTCTCACCCATCCTTATTAAGAAGCATTTTGCAAATTAGGCCTCCTTCACAGTCTTTCACCAGAGAAGACAATGGCATCCCACTCCAGTACTCTTGCCTGGAAAATCCCATGGACGGAGGAGCCTGGTAGGCTGCAGTCCATGGGGTCGCTAAGAGTTGGACACGGCTGAGCGACTTCACTTCCACTTTTCACTTTCATGCATTGGAGAAGGAAATAGCAACCCACTCCAGTGTTCCTGCCTGGAGAATCCCAGGGACGGGGGAGCCTGGTAGGCTGTGGTCTATGGGGTCACACAGAGTCAGACACAACTGAAGTGACTTAGCAGCAGCAGCTACAGCACAGTCTTTCACAGATACCTATTAGCCTCAGATCTTCTTGGCCTCATTTTTTTTTACTCTAGCTGCAGCTGCTGGGACCACTTCCAGTCAGGCTGTCACTAGCTACAAAGATGTGTAACTCATCTGTGTGCCTGCCTGGAGCCTGCAGTGTGAGCAGAAACCCTAGCTTTCTGATCCATGGGGCTCCTCTGACTCTTGAGGGAACCCACTCAGCACTCAATACTTGAAGCTTGGAAGTGTGCAGAAATTAATCTCTGTAGGTCCAAGCTTAATCAGTGGGGATTGGAGCTGATGAACAAATGATTTTCTTTGTTGACCCTGGACAGAATTGATACCATTTCATAAGACTATCCAGAGTGTCCTCTGTGATCCAGAACCAGTTGTTCACCACAGAGACCAACTGGTTAGCACATCCTCATATTGGCGTTCCATCCTGTGTCACTCTTTGTTCATGGCTATGGTTACTTGGCAACCCATTGCTGAATATTAATAGATGACTCTCGTGCAAAGCTGTGTCTCATGTTCTGCTTTCAGGCAAACATTAGGAAAGATGGATAGATCACGATTAACCCTGGAAAGGGGATCATTAGAATGGAATTTAGGAGCTGGGTAACTCAGCAGTCAGATGGCAATGAAAATGCCACTGCTAATGGGAAATGGGTTGGTGGCAACCACTGAAACACAGCTCTGCATTTCTCATATGAGGTTGGTTGGGCAGAGGTACAGGTGGAAAATAAGAGTTGACTCACATACTTAGTGTTATACCTGAATGGTATGGTGGCAGTGGGAATTATAAGGATGGCTGGATTTTTATCGATTTCTTTGGATTCCTTGAAATAAAGAAAATAACTGCTTCAGGTCAGCCAAAATCAATTCAAAGGACATCATAAATGGCAAAGACCTCGATGGGCATTTGAGGAGATCATCATTTTCTTCAGTATAAGTGCAACAGAGAATGAAGGCACAGTCTCATTGGCTATCTTGAGTTAGGGCCCTCATATGAGAAAGGCAGCTCACAACATGACACTTGTCCTCTTCAGGATCCAGCCCTGCCACAGTCCACCATCTCTCTGCCAGTGACTGAGGCCAAGCCTCAGAATCTGAGCACGGAAATATAATCTTTGTTCTGGGAGAAAATGGTTTTCAGAAAGTGCAGGTCCCACATTATGCATACTAGAAAGGAACCAGGGGAACACATGAAGGAGAGGATCTTTGGAGTGTTGAACTGATAAGGAGGATAAAATAAGGCTGCATAAGGATTTGTGGACATGGGAACACTCACTCATGCCTTGGAGTTCAGTGTGCAAGTGAGAACACCTGGTGCTGGGGTCATTTGCTGCTAGGATGTTTCCCTGAACCTGAATGTGCTAACGGCCAATAGGCAGATGAAGTAGAGATGCTGAAATTGCTTTGGCAGAGTATTATTGAAGGTGTCAGGAGGCTCACAGAGATGGGAATGTTAGAGTAGTTTTGTTATGTGATATCTACAGCCTAGCACTTGACTTTGCTCCTTAGGAGGACTCATAGGATATTCCCTTCAGTAAGGCAAGAAGAAATTCATTGGTGTAAAAGGACTTAGTGATTTCTGTCCTCCACAGGTCAGAGTTTTTAGCAGGAGATGCTGGTATGGAACTAGTTTCCCCAGTGTCAGTGGGGTTATGAGATTTCTCATTGGCAGTAGCAATACAAAACTATCAAAGGCAAGATGGTTGTAATTACTGAAATGGGCAGAATTCTGCCATACCAATGAGGTTGCCTTGACCTGCAGAAATCTGTGCCAATAACTAATAAATCATGATGTTTTGAGGGATGAGATTAAGTGGACAGCTGATTGAGTGATTACTTGATATGTGTGTATATGTTTGTTTGTGTGCGTGTGTTAGTATGTAACAAAGAAAGAGATCTTGTGAACAGAATACTAACATCAGCTATCACAATGGAAAATCCAAATCCTTCACCCTATTTCCGGATTTATTTAATTTCAATAGATCTAGTTACCAAGGGTTCAAAGGGAGGGTGAGTGCCCTTGAGAAAGTATGTGTAATGTAATCAGATTGGTTAGAAGCATTCTCACTACATTTCCGCAAAGGTCCTTATGGCCATTTATCAGGGCCACCAGAGATCAAAGTAAAAGAGTTCCACAGAAATTATCACCTGATCACTCTGGGCTTCTCATTTGAGTAATTTGGCTCCTTGCTCGTGGATCATCAAGCAAAAGAGAATTAATATGTTAGTACATTTGTAAGACTATGTGCTCAATCACTCAAAGAGCTGTGTCCAGCTCTTTGCAACCTTGTTGTCTGTAGCCCACCAGGTTCCTCTGTCCATGGGATTCTCCAGCCAAGAATACTCTAATGGATTGCCATTTCCTTCTCCAGGGATCTTCCCAACGCAGGGATCAAAGCTGCATCTCTTGCATCTCCTGCATTAGCAGGCAGATTCTTTACCACTAGTGCCACCTGGGAAGCCTATTTGCAAGGGTAAACTACCCTTATTAACACAAAGAGTTTGAATCACTGCCATATGATGGCGGAGAAGGCCATGGCACCCCACTCCAGTACTCTTGCCTGGAAAATCCCATGGACAGAGGAGCCTGGTGGGCTGCAGTCCATGGGGTCTCAAAGAGTTGGACATGACTGAACGACTTCCCTTTCACTTTTCACTTTCACGCATTGGAGAAGGAAATGGCAGCCCACTCCAGTGTTCTTGCCTGGAGAATCCCAGGGACAAGGAAGCCTGCTGGGCTGCCATCTATGGGGTCGCACAGAGTCAGACACGACTGAAGCAACTTAGCAGCAGCAGCAGTAGCAGCAGCAGCCATATGATGGAGGCAGGGAAAGATATCCAACAGCTTGACTAATGCATCTCCTCATGTTTTGTGACAGGTGATCATGATGAACTGCACTTACAGCAACTATGCCCTGAGGAAAAGAGAAAGTGAAGTGAAAGTGTTAGTTGCCCAGTTGTGTCTTATTCTTTGTGACCCTATGGACTGTAGCCAGCCAGGCTTCTCTGTACATAGAATTCTCCAGGCAAGAATACTGGAGTGGATTGCCATCCCTTCTCCGGAGGGACTTCCCTACCCAGGGATTGAAACCTAGTCTCCTGCATTTTAGGCAGATTCTTTACCATCTGAGCCCCCAGGGAAGCCCTGATGAAGGCAAAGCAAATCAAACCTAGAGGAAGAAGGTCTAGGTCAGCTGAGATACTGGCCATGGTGAGAGAAATTTAGAATCAGTGGTAGAGAAGAGAGATAATGACTATCAAGCTTTGAGGACCAACTGTGGCAGCAGGGAATGTAGCTAGTTCCACAAACCCTCTTGCAGAAATCGTGGTGGGCTAGCCTCTGGCAGGAGACTTGGTGACAGATTTGGAGTTAATAGAGAGAAAAAGTGAATCTCGTGTTGCAAAGGTCCTAGTGCATCAGCGACCACTTTGTATATCACCTAAAATTCACTTGGCCCTGCATTCTACTGAAGTCACTGTTTCTACAACCAGTTCTCATTGACTTTGACCAGCTTCATGACGGTGCCACTGGAAAGTGCCTCACCTCTGGCCAAGGTGTGAGCCTCTTGCTTCCTTTCCTGAACATTTTCTGGCAAGAAGTATGGGTGTGGAATGCCCACTGAACTACCACATATGTGCAACATACAAGTGGTCTGTGGTAATCAAAGTCTAAGGGCCACTAAACCTATGAGGGATGAAAGTGGGAAAGTGTTAGTTGCTCAATCCTGTCCGACCCTTTGCAACCCCATAGGCTGACAGGCTCTTCTCTGTCCATGGAATTCTCCAGGCAAGACTACTGCAGTGGGTGGCCATTCCCTTCTCCAGGGGTTCTTCCCAACCCAGAGATTGAACTCAGGTCTCCTGCATTGCAGGCAGATTCTTTACCATCTGAGCCACCAGGGAAGCCCTATGAGAGATGAAAGCCCATTGAAAAATCATTCTCTATTTTTTTTTTCCCCAGCAGAGCCACTAAGCATGCAAGATTAGTTCCCCTAATAGATCGAACCCAGCCCCTGGCAGTGGAAGTGCAGAGTCCTAACCACGAGGCATCCAGGAAATCCCCTTTCAATTTATTTCATGAGTTTCATTGCAGTCTTTTAGAAGGCCTGTGGAATCCAGGATAGGTTGGCCATAGCCATTTTGATAATGCATCCTTTCTTCAGCTCTTCCTTCCTGCCTGTTTTTACTCCCGAATTCATTATTTCTGGGCTCTGGGATCATGTGCATGGATGTAAGTTGCTTCAGTTGTGTCCAACTCTTTGTGACCCCATGGACTGTAGCCTGCCAGGGTCCTCTGTACATGGGATTCTCCAGGCAAGAATGCTAAAGTGGATTGCCCAGAAATGCAAATCAAAACCACAATGAGGTACCATTTCATGCCAGTCAGAATGGCTGCTATCCAAAAGTCTACAAGCAATAAATGCTGGAGAGGGTGTAGAGAAAAGGGAACTCTCTTACACTGTTGGTGAGAATGCAAACTAGTACAGCCACTATGGAGAACAGTGTGGAGATTCCTTAAAAAACTCGAACTAGAACTGCCATGCTGCTAAGTCGTGTCAGCCGTGTCCGACTATGTGCGACCCCATAGACGGCAGCCCACCAGGCTCTCCCGTCCCTGAGATTCTCCAGGCAAGAACACTGGAGTGGGTTGCCATTTCCTTCTCCAATGCATGAAAGTGAAAAGTGAAAGTGAAGTCACTCAGTCGTGTCTGACTCTTTGCGACTCCATGGACTGCAGCCTACCAGGCTCCTCCATCCATGGGATTTTCCAGGCAAGAGTACTGGAGTGGGGTGCCATTGACCCAGCAATCCCACTGCTGGGCATACACACCGAGGAAGCCAGAATTGAAAGATACACGCGTACCCCAATGTTCATCGCAGTACTGTTTATAATAGCCAGGACATGGAAGCAACCTAGATGTCCATCAGCAGATGAATGGATTAGAAAGCTGTGGTACATATACACAATGTAATATTACTCAGCCAATAAAAAGAATGCATTTGAATCAGTTCTAATGAGGTGGGTGAAACGAGCCTGTTATACAGAGTGAAGTAAGCCAGAAAGAAAAACACCAATACAGTATACCTAATGCATATATATGGAATTTAGAAAGATGGTAATGATAACCCTGTATGCGAGACAGCAAAAGAGACACAGATGTCTAGGACAGTCTTTTGGACTCTGTGGGAGAGGGAGAGGGTGGGATAATTTGGGAGAATGGCATTGAAACATGTATAATATCATATAAGAAACGAATTGCCAGTCTAGGTTCGATGCAGGATACAGAATGCTTGGGGCTGGTACACTGGGATGACCCAGAGGGATGGTATGGGGAGGGAGGTGGGAAGGGGGTTCAGGATGGGGAACACGTATATACCTGTGGCAGATTCATGTTAATGTATGGCAAAACCAATACAATATTATAAAGTAATTAGCCTCCAATTAAAATAAATTTTACATTAAAAAATAAATTTAAAAAATAAAATGGGTTGCTGTTAGACCTCCCGGTCTTTGCCCAGGACCCGTCGTCGCCAAGATCACCGAGACTCGGACTCGATGCAATTAGCAAGAGGATTTATTAAGCCGATGCGCCGGGGTTCAATCTCCACCCGAGGAGATGAACCCCGAACAGTTGTTACAGAGCAGTTTATAAGCAAAAAATTATAAACAGGTGCAGTTGAGATGAGTGTTTTGATTGGTTTACAAACTGTGGCCTTTCCAGGGATAGGTTCATTTGTTATTAGGCCTAAATGGCTAACTAACCTACAATTATGCTGCTTTAGTTGAATGGCCCGAGGCAATGAACTTTTAGCTTGACTCCTGGGGGCTGTATTCTTAAGATGCGAGTTTGATCCCCCTCTGTGTTTTTCTTTCCTCTTAAGACAATAGCCCTGATTTAAGATTAACAAAGAGCCCGTGGGTGCAGGTCTGTTTCTTTAGAGCCCCTAATAAATTTTTAACCTTTCTCCTTGTTCCCTGGAATGCTCCCGAAGAAGTCAGAAGACACTGTTCTCATACCTCATACCTATGTCCCTAGTGGCGCCTCTCATGGTAGACTGATTACAGGCTAGGGAACAAATCAGGGCTAGAAACAATTTTTACAACCTCAGGCTGCTCAGACTGGTCTCCACATTGCCATGCCTCCTCTCGGGGAATCTATCCAACCCAAGGCTCAAACCCATGTCTTTTAGTTGCCTGCATTGGCAGGGTGGTACTTTATCACTAGCCCTACCAGGGAAGCCCTCTGGGGTCATATTCCCAGATAAAGTACCTTTTCAGGAGTAACTCAGGTTGAGACAGTAATCTTATTAACTAAGTTGAAGTAATAAATAAACAAATCCAAATAATTCAGGTCTTAATATGCAATCATGCTGCCTTATTCATGTATAGACAGATTTAGGAAAAGTGATGGCTTTGAAAATTAAAATAATTGTTTCAGCTGATCCAAACTTTATTCCATTTCCATTTGACAGCTAGTTGTCACAGGAGTAAGTTGTTGCACCATTAAAATGTTCACTCTGCTTCATAAAATACACACATACATTTAGAGATTTATAGACTGAATAAGAGGAGTTTCTTATGCTTTGAAGTGGTGTGAACTTGTGCAACACTTTCTAGATTATTGAATAATTGATACCATTACATTTTCAAGGTAAATAAATATGAAAAGAAGGGAAAGGAGCTTCACTAACAAGATAAATGGAATTGTGGCATTATTTCTGATGGTATTTTAATGTCAGTTTACGTTTTCACCATCAGAGGTCATGAAAGAACAATGTTGAACAAAATTTGGCTGAAAAAAAACTTGTTTGAAATCTGGCCTGTAACATTCTTAGAAGGCTTTTTACAAAAGAAAAACCACTATCTACTGTGTACAGAAAGAAAAATAATTCTCAACAATAAAATTATCTGATAGGTTACAAGAGCATGAGACTTTTATTTGCCTCTGGTGCTCTCAAGTTTTAGTTTAAGAATAAAATTTTAAATGCAAATGTTGATAACTCCTTGTCTTGGGAATATACAGTTGAATTTCAGCTAGGTTTCTGGGGTCTACAATTGACAAAAGAAGTATCTCACTTATGAAAAAGGAAGAAAATAAACAAAATTAAAGCTTAGACATGTTTAGAAGTACATCTGTTAGTACACATAGCATCTACTTCATAAAACAAAGTAAAGTCTGTCTCATGAACTTTGCATTTGAGAAACTAAGTTTGCAACAAAAAGAGCAGGCAGTCTGAACAACAAAGACCAGGTATCAAGTTAAGGAATTTGGTATTCTGTGTATGGGAAGACAGGAGCCTCTGGGCTCACCGAATTCATTCCTTTCGTTCACACCTTAGCTCTCTGGGGCCAATCCTGTTTCCTTGCTCACCTTGCTTCTTCCATTCCCCCAGCTCTTCAGCAGTCACCATGGAGAGTGGCAACTTCCTCTGGATTGCAGCAGTGGGAGCCCTCATTCACGTTTGTAGCCCAGAAATCACTGATGGCTGTGACATTTCTTGTTTATTGATATGCAGGAGATATTTTCATTTCACACTAACAATGCACAATGTATCAAATCTCTTATTGATAGTAAATTTTAAGTATCTACTATCTATGTATTTTGTCTGTCATAGGTAGCATTTATTAATTTAAAACCTTTATTGCCCTAGGCAAATTATTAGAAATACAAAAAAAATCCGTAAGTTAAAATAATTTTCACTGGTGTCATAAAAACACAAGTTATCATTGTCATTGCTCTTTTTGGTGAGTAGTCATAATAAAAAGCCTCTTTATAAAATGATCGTTAACATTTTTGCATGAGCATAATGCAGTTTTGTATGGTTCCAAAAATTCAGTGACATATGAAATGAATCACAAAAAGACAAAAACTGTGTGGATCCACTTCTGTGAGGTCTCTAGCATAGACGGCTGTATGCTGGCAGGACGTGAAATGCTGGGCCTGTGGGTTATTGAATGGGTAATGGGCTTTCAGTTTTTCAGGATTTGAAAAAAGCTCTAATGGCTGTGCAACAGTGTGCACGTTCACATAGTCTACACCATAGTGTTGTGAGAAACACATGAGTTAAGCATGTAAAAATTTTCATCAGTGATTGTATGTCATAATGCTCAATCTATGTTAGCAGTCCCGTTGTTTTTCGTAAAGCACATCCTATGGTGTATGTGGTAAACAATGATTTATTATCTATTATTATCACAGTGACTTATAACTATTATTATTATTATCGGTTTGGGCTTCCCTGGTGGCTCAGATGGTAAAGAATCGGCCTGCAGTGCGGGAGACCTGGGTTTGATCCCTGAGTTGGGAAGATCCAAGAGGCCATGGCAACCCAGTCCGGTATTCTTGCCTGGAAAATCCCCGGGGACAGGGGAGCCTAGCAGGCTACAGTCCATGGGGTCACAAAGAGCTGGACATGACTGAGTGACTAAGCATACAGTATTGGTTCTGGTTTTCCAATATAGTGTATAAAAGACATTTTTCTTTGTCTTTTCGAGTCCCAGAGGCCTAGCAACTATTAAAAAGCCTAATAAGTAATAAAAACAGAAGTCTGTGGCTCACAGAGAAATAAATTTTTATGGATTAGTAGTTTTAACAGTCAGAACTTAGACTTCAGTGATGTCCATGCAATTGTTCCTTCCCTCATTTCTGTCCTCTTTTTTGAGTCAGTTCTATCTTACTGGGTTTCATCACTCATCTTCAATTCTGGAAACCTCCATACTGCTTCTATCTGAAATCATTCATTTGCATAAATGATCATTGGTGTGTGGTGTTTGAGGGAAGCAGATTAGAATCTGGAACATCTGAAGTTTTCACAGATTTTATTATTTTAATTCATGTTCCTTTCTTGATAAAAGTAATTGATTAACAGTCATTCTTTCTATTTAAAAAAGTTTTTTTTAAGATTTTTTTTGTTGCTTATATTTGCTTGATTCTTTATTAAATTTAGGGTTCTTCAATTTTAACACTTAACATGCAGAGTTCCAAAGAATAGCAAGGAGAGATAAGAAAGCCTTCCTCAGTGATCAGTGCAAAGAAATATAGGGAAACAAAGAATGGAAAAGACTAGCAATCTCTTCAAGAAAATTAGAGATATCACAGGAACATTTCATGCAAAGATGGGCTCAATAAAGGACAGAAATGGTATGGAACTAACAGAAGCAGAAGATATTAAGAAGAGGTGGTAAGAATATATAGAAGAACTGTACAAAAAAGATCTTCATAACCCAGATAATCACGATGGTGTGATCACTCACCTAGAGCCAGACTTTGTGGAATGTGAAGTCAAGTGGGCCTTAGAAAGCATCACTACGAACAAAGCAAGTGGAGGTGATAGAGCTCCAGTTGAGCTACTTCAAATCCTGAAAGCTGTTGCTGTGACAGTGTTGCACTCAATATGCCAGCAAATTTGGAAAACTCAGCAGTGGCCACAGGACTGGAAAAGGTCTGTTTCCATTCCAATCCCAAAGAAAGGCAATACCAAAGAATGCTCAAACTACTGCACAGTTGCACTCATCTCACAGGCTAGTAAAGTAATGCTCAAAACTCTCCAAGACAGGCTTCAGCAATACGTGAAGTGTGAACTTCCTGATGTTCAAGCTAGTTTTAGAAAAAGCAGAGCAACCAGAGATCAAATTGCCAACATCCGCTGGATCATTGAAAAAGCAACAGAGTTCCAGAAATACATCTATTTCTGCTTTATTGACTATGTCAAAGCCTTTGACTGTTGTAGATCACAATAAACTGTGGAAAATTCTGAAAGAGATGGGAATACAGACCACCTGACCTGCCTCCTGAGAAATCTGTGTGCAGGTCAGGAAGCAACAGTTAGAACTGGACATGGAACAACAGACTGGTTCCAAATAGGAAAAGGAGTACATCAAGGCTGTATATTGTCACCCTGCTTACTTAACTGATATGCAGAGTCCATCATGAGAAATGCTAGGCTGGAAGAAGCACAAGCTGGAATCAAGATTTCCAGGAGAAATATCAATCACCTCAGATATGCAGATGACACCACCCTTATGGCAGAAAGTGAAGAAGAACTAAAGAGCCTTTTGATGAAAGTGAAAGAGGAGAGTGAAAAAGTTGGCTTAAAGCTCAGCATTCAGAAAACTAAGATCATGGCATCCAGTCCTATCACTTGATGACAAATAGATGGAGAAACAGTAGAAACAGTGACAGACTTTATTTTAGGGGCTCCAAAATCACTGCAGATGGTGACTGCAGCCATGAAATTAAAAGGCGCCTACTCCTTGAAAGAAAAGTTATGACCAACCTAGATAGCATATTAAAAAGCAGAGACATTACTTTGCCAACAAAGGTCTGTCTAGTCAAGGCTATGGTTTTTCCAGTAGTCATGTATGGATGTGAGAATTGGACTGGGAAGAAAGCTAAGCACCGAAGAAATGATGCTTTTGAACTGTGGTGTTGGAGAAGACTCTTGAGAGTCCCTTGGACTGCAAGGAAATCCAACCAGTCCATCCTAAAGGAAATCAGTCCTGAATATTCATTGGAAGGACTGATGTTGAAGCTGAAATGCCAATCCTTTGGCCACCTAATGCGAACAGCTGACCCATTGGAAAAGATCCTGATGATGGGAAAGACTGAAGGCAGGAGGAGAAGGGGATGACAGAGTATGAAATGGTTGGATGGCATCACCAACTCAATGGGCATGAGTTTGAGTAAATTCCAGCAGTTGTTGATGGACAGGGAGGCCTGGCGTGCCTCAGTCCATGGGGTCACAGAGAGTTAGACATGACTGAGCGACTGAACTGAACTGAATTTTAACATGAAATAGATTCTGCTACTTGTGTGAATACTGATGTGTTCTGTTAGTTTAAAAATATTTAATCTAGTTTTTTTTTGGTTTTGGTTATGTAATAAATCTTAAGAGGAAAACTATAACAATATTTGATATGAAATGGGGAAAATTTTTTTAAGTAGGGGAAATTTTTTATTTTTTTTTCTTGAAGTCCTTCTTTGAAGAATTCCTTTATCCTGAAAGTCAAAACACTCGAACCACTTTCTAGTCACCAAATAAATCTCACTGATGGAAAACAAGGTTTCTGTGAAAGAAAATAACATATAAAGAGATTGTTTCTACAATTCCAACAGGCCTTTCACCAGCGCCTCTAACAAGTTCCAAAATGAATTTCAACTCCATCCCCTCAGTTGTTTGCTCTCTGCAGGAGCTTTTATGAGCAATGAATTGGTTCTCATGGTGAAAGGCAAAGGTAGACAAATTCTGAATAATCTGCCATCTGCAT
The DNA here is from genome assembly GCA_006408695.1 of Aepyceros melampus. Taxonomy (NCBI): domain Eukaryota; kingdom Metazoa; phylum Chordata; class Mammalia; order Artiodactyla; family Bovidae; genus Aepyceros; species Aepyceros melampus. Next base: position 75,182 of record SJXQ01001803.1, on the reverse strand, counting down.
TATTCCATATTCAGTAATCAAGGATATTGAGAGTAGCATTAGTTCTGTAACACCACTGCCTTATTAAAGGAATCCGTTTAACTTTGGGAAGATTGCCTAATAAGGAAAAGAACATCTAATTCAACTTTATTTCATGCTCACCTCCGGAGAAGGCAATGGCAACCCACTCCAGTACTCTTGCCTGGAAAATCCCATGGACGGAGGAGCCTGGTAGGCTGCAGTCCATGGGGTCGCTAAGAGTCGGACATGACTGAGCGACTTCACTTTCATTTTTTACTTTCATGCATTGGAGAAGGAAATGGCAACCCACTCCAGTGTTCTTGCCTGAAAAATCCCAGTGACGGGGGAGCCTGGTGGACTTCCATCTATGGGGTTGCACAGAGTCGGACACGACTAAAGCGGTTTAGCATGCTCACCTCCAAGCCTTCAGTGACCTTCTGATACTTCAAGTTGGAAACAATGGTTTTTCTTTGCTTATATTTCTAGTAGAAATGTTATGTTTTAAAATATTTATTTACTTATTGAATACTTGCTCTTTCTCTTTCTCCTGTTGTTTACACACTAAGTCATCTCTGACTCTTTGTCACTCCATGGACAGTGGCATGCCATGCTCCTCTGTCCTCCACTATCTCTTCAAGTTTGCTCAAGTTCATGTCCACTGAGTTGGTAATACTATCTAACCATCTTATCCTCTGTGGCCCCTTTCACCTTTTGCCTTCAATCTTTCCCATCATCAGGGCTTTTCCAATGAGTTGGCTCTTCACTTCAGGTGGCCAAAGTATTGGAGCTTCAACTTCAGCATTAGTCCTTCTAATGAATATTGAAGATTGATTTCCTTTAAGATTGACTGGTTTGATCTCTTTGCTGTCTAAGAGACTCTCAAGAGTCTCTCCATCACCACAGTTCAAAAGCTTCAATTCTTTAGCATTCAGCCTACTTTATGGACCAACTCTCACATCTGTACGTGACTACCAGAAAAAATATAGCTTTGACTATACAGACCTTTGTCAGCAAAGTGATGTCTCTGCTTTTCAATACACTGTCTAGGTTTGTCATAGCTTTCCTTCCAAGAAGCGTCTTTTTTTCCCTTCCAGATAGTAAATTTGTTAAGAATAGGTATTCTGTTAATAAATTTTGTATCATACCAGTGTTTTGCACAAATAGGTGTTCAGTAGCTTGTAGTTAAAACTATTGGATTGATTGTCTCTTGGTTCCATTCTATTATCTAGTGATTTAAGTTATAGCTTAAAACTTTTCTAAAATGGAGGTAATGCTGCCCCCTCCCTGACTCCAGATAGAAAGATTATCCTTTGGCCTGAGCATGGGAAAGCACATTATCTCTAGCAAGAATAATTATAATTACACTATAAATGTGGTGATCCATTATTACTTTCTCTAATTTCAGGGATAGCAATGAAAACCAAATGTCCAGAACAATGAGAGCTGTGGGAACTGTAGAATCTCTTCTATCAGCTCAACAGTTGTTCAGAGTCATCCCCCATGTTGTGTACCCTCTCAGGGTTTGGGCAAATGGGTGAATAAATTGCTTCTTTTAATCTAGATAAATATCCATCAATGGGAAAAATTCTTTCATTCTGTGTCTTAATTCTGAAGTTCAGTTCAGTCGCTTAGTCATGTCTGACTCTTTGGGACCCCATGGACTACAGCATGCCAGGCTTCCCTGTCCATCAACTCCCAGAGCTTCCCCAAACTCATATCCATCATGTCAGTGATACCATCAAACGATCTCATCCTCTGTCGTCCCCTTCTCCTCCCACCTTCAGTCTTTCCCAGCGAGTCATTTCTTCTCATCAGGTGGCCGAAATATTGGAATTTCAGCTTCAGCATCAATCCTTCCAATGAATATTCAGGACTGATTTCCTTTAGGATGGACTGGTTGGATCTCCTTGCAGTCCAAGGGACTCTCAAGAGTCTTCTGCAACACCACAGTTCAAAAGCATCAGTTCTTTGGTGCTCAGCTGTCTTTATAGTCCAACTCTCACATCCATATATGACTACTGGAAAAAACCTAGCTTTGATTACATGGACCTTTGTTGGCAGGGTAACATCGCTGCTTTTTACTTTGCTGTCTAGGTTGATCATAACTTTCCTTCCAAGGAGAAGGAGCAAGCAACTTTTAATTTCATTGCTGCAGTCACCATCTGCAGTGATTTTGGAGCTCCCAAAAATATAGTCTGACACTGTTTCCACTGTTTCCTCATCTATTTCCCATGAAGTGATGGGACCGGATGCCATGATCTTCGTTTTCTGAATGTTGAGCTTTAAGCCAACTTTTTCACTCTCCTCTTTCACTTTCATCAAGAGGGTTTTTTAGTTCCTTTTCACTTTCTGCCATAAGGGTGGTGTCATCTGCATATCTGAGTTTATTGATATTTCTCCCGACAATCTTGATTCTAGCTTGTGCTTCTTCCAGCCCAGCGTTTCTCATGATGTACTCTGCATAGAAGTTAAATAAGCAGGGTGACAATATACAGCCTTGATGTACTCCTTTTCCTATTTGGAACCAGTCTGTTGTTCCATGTCCAGTTCTAACTGTTGCTTCCTGACCTGCATACAGATTTCTCAGGAGGCGGTCAGGTGGTCTGGTATTCCCATCTCTTTCAGAATTTTCCACAGTTTATTGTGATCTACAACAGTCAAAGATTTTGGCATAATCAATAAAGCAGAAGTAGATGTGTTTCTGGAACTCTCTTGCTTTTCTGATGAGCAATGGATGTTGGCAATTTGTTCTCTGGTTCTTCTGCCTTTCTAAAACCAGCTTGAACATCTGGAAGTTCACAATTAACATACTGTTGAAGCCTGTCTTGGAGAATTTTGAGCATTACTTTGGTGACATGTGAGATGAATGCAACTGTGTGGTTGGTAGGTAGAGCATTCTTTGGCATTACCTTTCTTTGGGATTGGAATGAAAACTGACCTTTTCCAGTCCTGTGGCCACTGCTGAGTTTTCCAAATTTGCTGGCATATTAAGTACAGCACTTTCATAGCATCATCTTTTAGGATTTGAAATAGTTCAATGCAACTCCATCACCTCCACTAGCTTTGTTCATAGTGATGCTTCCTAAGGCCCACTTGACTTCACATTCCAGGATATCTGGTTCTAGGTGAGTGATCACACCATCATGGTTATCTGGGTCATGAATAGCATTTTTGTATAGTTCTTCTGTGTATTCTTGCCACCTCTTTGTAATCTCTTATGCTTCTGTTAGTGCATACCATTTCTGTCCTTTATTGTGCCCATTTTTGCATGAAATGTTCCCTTGGTAGCTCTAATTTTCTTGACGATATCTCTAGTCTTCCCCATTCTGTTTTCCTCTCTTTCTTTGCATTAATCACTGAGGAAGGCTTTCTTATCTCTCCTTGTTATTCTTGGAACTCTGCATTCAAATGGGTATGTATTTGCTTTTTTCCTTTGCCTTTCTCTTCTCTTCTTTTCTCAACTACTTTTAAGGCTGCCTCAGACAACCATTTTGCCTTTTTGCATTTCTTTTTCTTGGAGATGGTCTTGATCACTGCCTATTGTACAGTGTCAGAAACCTCCATTCATAGTTCTTCAGGCACTCTGTCTGTCAGATCTAATCCCTTGAATCTATTGTTGCTTCCACTGTGTAATTGTAAAGGATTTGATTTATGTCATATCTGAATGTTGTAGTAGTTTTTCCTACTTTATTCAGTTTAAGTCTGAATATGACAATAAGGAGTTCATGATCTAAGCTACAGTAAGCTCCTGGTCTTGATTTTGCTGACTGTGTAGAACTTCTGCATCTTTGGCTGCAAAGAATATAATCAATCTGATTTTGATATTGACCATCTGGTGATGTCCAGGTGTAGAGTTTTCTCTTGTGTTGTTGGAAGAGGGTGTTTGCTATGACCAGTGTGTTCTCTTGGCAAAACTCTGTTAGCCTTTAACCTGCTTCATTTTGTACTCCACCATCAAATTTACCTGTTACTCCATGTATCTCTTGACTTCCTAGTTTTGCATTTCAGTCCCCTGTAATGAAAAGGACATCTCTTTTAGGTGTTAGTTCTAGAAGGTCTTGTGGGTCTTCATAGAACTGTTCAACTTCAGCTTCTTCAGCATTACTGGTCGAGGCATAGACTTAGATATTGAATGGCTTGCCTTGGAAATGAACAGAAATCATTCTGTCATTTTTGAGATTGCATCCAAGTACAGCATGTCAGACTCTTTTGTTTACTATGATGGCTATTCCATTTCTTCTAAAGGATTTTTCCCCACAGTAGTAGATATAGTGGTCATCTGATTTAAATTCACTCATTCCAGTCCATTTTAGTTCACTGATTCCTAAAATGTCAGTGTTCACTCTTCCCATCTCCTGTTTGACCACTTCCAATTTGCCCTGATTCATGAACCTAAGATTCCAGGTTCCTATGCAATATTGCTGTTTACAGCATCAGACTTTACTTCCATCACCAGTCATATCCTCACCTGGATGTTGTTTTCGCTTTGGGTCTGTCTCTTCCTTCTTTCTAGAGTTATTTCTCCACTGATCTCTAGTAGCATACTGGGCACCTACTGACCTGGGAGTTCCTCTTTCAGTGTCTTATCTTTTTGCCTTTTCATGCTATTCATGGTGTTCTCAAGGCAAGAATACTGAGTGGTTTGCCATTCCCTTCTCCAGTGGACCCCATTCTGTCAGACCTCTCCACCATGACCTGTCCATCTTGGGTGGCCCTACACGGCATGGCTCACCATTTCACTGCATTAGACAAGGCTGTGATCCATGTGAGCAGTTTGGTTCGTATTCTGTGATTGTGGTTTTCATTCTGTCTGCCCTCTGATGGGTAAGAGGCTTATGGAAGCTTCCTAATGGGAGAGACTGACTGAGGGGAAAACTAGGTCTTGTTCTGATGGGCAGGGCCATGCTCAGTAAATCTTTAATCCAATTTTCTGTTGATTGGTGGAGCTGTATTCTCTCTGTTGTTTGACCTAAGGCCAAACTGTGGTGGAGGTAATGAAGATAATGGCAATCTCCTTCAAAAGGCCCCGTGCAGACACTGCTGCACTCAGTGCCCCTGAACCTCCAGCAGGCCACTATCGACCCACGCCTCCACTGGAAACTTCTGGACACTCGTGGGCAAGTCTTGGTCAATCTTGTGGGGTCACTGCTCCTTCTCCTGGGTCCTCGTGTGCACAGGCTTTTGTTTGTACCCTCCAAGAGTCTGTTTCTTCAGTCCTGTGTAAGTTCTGGCGGCTCTATGGTGGGGTTAATGATGACCTCCTCCACAAGGCTTATGTCATACCCAGGCCTGCTGCACCCAGAGCCCCTGCCGCTGCGGCAGGCCACTGCTGACCCATACATCTACAGAAGACACTCAGACACAGTTCTGGCTCAGTCTCTGTGGGGTCTCTGGGTCCTGGTGCACACAAGTTTTGTTTGAGCCCATCGAGTCTCTGGCAGGTATGGGATTTGATTCTAAATGTGATTTTGCCCCTTCTGCCATCTTACTGGAGGTTCTCCTTTGCCCTTGGATGTAGGGTATCTCTTTTTGGTCAGATCCAACATTCTCCTGTTGACGACTGTTCAGCAGCAACTTGTAGTTTTGGAGTTCTCCCAGAAGAATATGAGCCCATGTCCTTCTACTCCACCATCTTACACCATTGTTAATTCTAAAAGGTTGGAATAAATTTAAAAGTCTCAACCAACTGCGTATTGCTCCGCAATAGGGTTCCTCAGAGTCCTTAGAGTGAGAATAACAATTGGTGATGACCTTTGGAATAAGGTGTATGCATTCCCAGTCACTTCAGTCATGTCTGACTCATTGCAACCCATGGACTAGAGCCCATCAGGCTCTTCTGTCCTTGGGATTATCCAGGCAAGAATGCTGGAATGGGTTGCCATGCTCTCCTCCAGGGGATCTTCCTGATTCAGGAATTGAACCTGTATCTCCAGCGTTGCCTGCACTGCAGGTGAATTCTTTACCGCTGAGCCACCAGGGAAGCTCTTGGAATAAAGTACCTGGTCCTAATGTCTTTGAGAAGTCTGAATAAGTGTTGCTGTTTTTTTTAAAAAAAACATATTTTCCTCATACGTTAATGTAACAAGTCAAAATAGCTTCAGCAGTTTTATTGCCTTCCTCATAAAAATTCAGTAAGTCCCCTACATACAAATGAATTCTGTTTCAAGACCACATTCATAAGTCTAATTTGTTCATAAGTCCAACAAAGTTAGCCTAGTTACCCAACTAGCACAATCAGCTGTATAATATTTGTAGTATAATAGGTTTGTAATACTCTTCACACAAATTATACATAACATTAAAACACAAAATAAAGAAAACATTTTTAATCTTACAGTACAGAACCTTGGAAAGTACAGTAGAACAGTACAACAACTGGCATACAAGGGCATTTTCACATCTTTGAAAGTTTGCAACTTGAAGGTTCATACGTAGGGGGCTGGCTGTAAACACATTTAGGCTGTTTATTTACTCTGAGAAGCAAAATTCTAATATACAGATAAAGATACAGCATTTATGTTCTCCTCCCTTTTTACCCACAGGAAAGAGGGGTGTTAATGTTTTATTTTTCTTAAAAAACAAAAAAAGTAAAGCTCATGAGATTCTGACAGTTTCGAAGTTGTTTCTGATTTCTTGATACTGTTTTGAAAGGAAATACATTTTAGTTCATTTTAGTTGAATTGTTTTTTTTATTTCAAGATAGGTAATATGGACACTACAAGAAAGGAAGAAATTAAGTCACATATTAACAAAAACAAACCTTTTGTGTGAATCCAAGTAGAGGTCATCAGTTTACTAGGGGAGAGGCCTTTCCCAGCCATGTATTTAACCCTGTATAGACCTTGGGAAATGTCACCATCACAAATATAGTTTGTTTGAACCCAAGCATCTGGGAACATGGCAGACAAATGTCCAAGATGTCTGCCCTCGTGGAGGATGAAGCTAGTTGGTCTGAGGACTCCCCGCCTGACACAGCAGAGTCAGAGCCTGGGTCATCACAGGGGTGGGAGGCAGGTCTGGCAGGGCAGGCTTGGAAATGAAGTGAATACCCATTATGGGCAGGCTACCAAGAAGGTAGCATCTGACATTAGAAGAGAATTATATATTTTTGTCTGAGATCAACAGTATTTTAAAGTTTGGACAATGCAACCAAAATATACTGCTAAGCTGAATTTGTTTTACCTTTTCAGTTCTGTCAACTCTTCAAGAACAAAAGGTAATTTTCTTTTTCATTTCTTTTTGAATTTTGAAAAGTTCTCTACTGTTTAAAGATTGAAATCTCAAAATATAACATTATTTCAAATATCAAATTTTAATTTGAATGTCATTAACTATATACATTTAGTCTCATAGAAAAAATGCATAGGCCATGCATGAAAATTATCTGGGCTGGATGGCAAATTTGGTTAATTTCCTTGGTACCTTGTTCTTCTAATTATCTGTATTAGAAGTGTAGTCTTTCTAAGTTTGAAAAAAGAGGGAAAGTACCAAGAAAATATGAAATGTGCAAGTATACTTTACTCTTTTTACATTTTTAAATGTTTTGATTGAGATTTAAGGTAAAGAAATAAATTATCAGAGATAAAATAAATGTTCTCTAATTTCTATTTAAAGTATATTTTTAATAAAAAAAACCATCAAGGTGTTAATTTTCTAAGTTATTGTAAATATGGTTACATTTTCTAGGTTTATGCCTCTTCCTGGGCAGGACCTAATGTAAGAGTTTTATGTTTCAAAAAGTCCACAAAAGCTGAACAATCAGTAAACTTTTAAAGATATTTATAGTTTAAATGAAAATAAAGTTATTGAATGTTTGTAATAAGGATTTCATATTGTGAAAGGGGTCCAAAGTAATACTTCTCTAATACCAAAATAAATATTAACATAGGAATGGTGGACGTGCTGGTTGAGACTTGTAACAAAACTTCTTTCTTCCATTGTTGTTTCTTTATCTAGGTCATGGTGACTCTAAATATTTCTTCTTAAGGCTGGAGACTCACATATTGTTTGATTTCTTGGTGTACTGAACCAAAGTCATGGACCTAGGATAAGGAAGAGAATGAATTTAGAGATGAAGTAGGGAAGGACAAACAATACATGTTAATAGTTTCATAAGAATACGTCTCATACCTACACTGGCCCAATATATTATGATAGAACCCAAGCAAGACCATTTGGAATAAAAAGTTTCTCAAAAACCACTGTCAAGGGACTTCCCTGGTAGTCCAGTGGTTAAGAAACCACCTTCCAATGCAGGGGACACGGATTCAATCCCTGTCTGGGAACTAAGATTTCACATGTTCAGGGGCAACTAAACCTGTGCAGCTGCAACTACTGAGCCTGTGAGCCGCAACTAGAGAGCCCGCGTGCCACAGCTATGGAGCTCATGTGCTCTGGATTGCACACCAAAGCTAGAGAGAAGACCACATGCCATAACCAAGACCGGATGCAGTTGTAAAGAAAGAAAGAAAGAAAGAAACCAAGATCCAGAAATTCTATCAAAATGCACTTCTGAAGGCTGCTGGAGTGCAAAGCTTCCATAACACACTGATGAAAGAAAGCTGTGAAATGAAAAAAGAAGCTGTGAAAGTTGTGAAATGAAAAAATAAGTTTTCGTATGTGTAAAAACAATATCTCACTGAGTCTTACAACAAGAGAACAATTTCCCCCTGAATTTGTGTGTATTGGTGGCACCCCACTCCAGTACTCTTGCCTGGAAAACCCATGGATGGAGGAGCCTGATACGCTGCAGTCCATGGGGTCACTGAGAGTTGGACACAACTGAGCGACTTCACTTTCACTTTTCACTTTCATGCATGGGGAAGGAAATGGCAACCCACTCCGGTGTTCCTGCCTGGAGAATCCCAGGGACGGGGGAGCCTGGTGGGCTGCTGCCTATGGGGTCGCACAGAGTCGGACACGACTGAAGCGACTTAGCAGCAGCATTCTTTACACAATTTTCCCATTTCAGTGACACTGTATAGTACTCAGTTCTTTCTCCAGGTAGCTATTTCAGTTTGATTTCCGTTTTGCAAGCTTGTTGCATGTTGGTGAAATAATTACTGTGTTTTTTTTTACCACTATCTCTCAAATGCGTGAAGAACAATAATAGTTCCCTGTGCCTCAGCGAGGCATCCAGCTGATAGCTGACATTTGTTGAGGAATCATGTTACTTTTAGGCCAGCATCTAAGTGGATAACAAGTAGCATATCTCATTGCTGGAACAAATGAACATTATTCACAAATCTTTCTGTTACTTTCAGATAATAGTATGCAGAATATATTATCTTCTATTTCTGTTATTCATCAAAAAAGTTAATACTATGACGTTTACTGCCCTTAGAAATTTAATAGCTATACTATATGCTGAAATTTATCAAATTTTATATCGTTATGCTGATATATTGTGCAGCATTAAAGAGTTTAAGGAATTTTATCTCATTTGCGATCTGAAATCTAGGTAGAGAAAATCAGTTCTTTACTGTCTTCATAACACAGGGAAGACTATAAATTTTAGTATGTATGAGTTCAGAGCTTCCCAGGTGGCACGGTGGTAAAGAATCTGCCTGTCAATGCAGGAGATGAGGGTTTGATCCCTGGGTGGGGAAGACCCCCGGAAAAGGAAATGGCAACCCACTCCAGTATGCTTGTCTGGGAAATCCCATGGACAGAGGAGCTAGGTGGGCTTTAGTTCATGGGGCTGCAAAGAGTCAGACACAAATGAGTAACTAAACAATAACACATATAGTTCTACCCAACAGGAGTTGATTACTTTTGAAATTGCTTTAACCTTCATCTATGAAATAATGGAAAACTTTTCACAGTTTCTATACTACACAGATTATAACTGGTTTAGGCAATAAAACAACTGCACATAAGCTCTGGTATAGCTGTGACCTTACTATTATGCCAAAGACCACACTGTAGTGAATGTTAGAACTGAGAACCCGGTTGAGAGGTTCTGATTATAAGGCTGGTGGGCAATGTTCATGCCAGGAGTGCCTTCCAGCTTGCAGTTGTCTTGTAAAGTTCCAGAAACTGTCAGTTTGGGCAAGAAGAAGATGGTTCCCCTACTGTTGGCTGTTGAAGCCAGTGTCTTGTAGGGATCACTCAGAGTCTCCAACACATTCTCCCTAGGGGAAACACAGAAATTACTCAACAGACTTTATGGAAAACATTATTTTGTCTCAGGCATAATGCCTAGCTCTGACATAAACACATAGTCCCTGCCAAGAGGAACTCTCTGTTGAGATGGGACATTGAATTGTGAAATGACATCAGAATGACAACATCCTGTTAGAAGTACTCCAATTAAGTGCTGCTGCTGCTGCTAAGTCGCTTCAGTTGTGTCTGACTCTGTGGGACCCCATAGACAGCAGCCTACCAGGCTCTCCTGTCCCTGGGATTCTCCAGGCAAGAATACTGGAGTGGGTTGCCATTTCCTTCTCCAATGCATGAAAGTAAAAAGTGAAAGTGAAGTCACTCAGTCGTGTCTGACTTTTAGAGACCCCATGGACTGCAGCCTACCAGGCTCCTCTGCCCATGGGATTTTCCACCCAAGAATACTGGAGTGGGGTGCCATTGCCTTCTCCACCAATTAAATGTGATGACCACAAACAAAAGAAGCACCAGCTCTGCCTAAAGGCACCAGCCAGCACTTTACAGAGGAGGTAACATCAGACCAGGGGCAGATAGATGCGCCCTTATTAGAAACACGGAACCATCTTTTCAAATATTGACAACAGAATTTTTAAGGAGTCTAAAGGGACATGTCTCCTTTGAAGATTTCATAGCCCAGGTAGGGGAAGCATACATTATACTGGATACAATGGATGTATCAAGCACATTGATTTTTTGTTGCCAGCATCTGATTCCACTTTTTATAGCCAGCCTCTCCATATGATGCTGAAAAGTATGCCTCTTGTTTTTGCTTCCTTTCCTACTTGCCCCTTTTCTTGGCGGGGAATGGATATCTGACCTTCGGCTCTGCCAGTCGGATGGAGCAAGAAGAGCAGAAAAACACATTGCGTGGAGAATCTTTCTGGTGTCAACAGCACCCTTGGGGCTGCAATCTCCAGAGGCAGTGGCTGCGGAGTCAGCGCCACACCCAGTGTCCAGAGAAAGCTGCCGTGGTGGCTCAAAGCACAGGACCATTGTTTTTCGGTGGCGAGAACGGCAACCTCGACTCCCTTGACTGTGTAGTCTGCTTTGGGCTGTAGTTTTTCTGCTTTGCCTCCCTTTCTTTCTGCCTTTTCTGAGCCTGGTTCCTCCACCCCTAATTTTTGTAAACTCCTCAATATATCCTGTCATAAATACCTTTCCTGTTTTATCAGCCATCATTCTTGCAACTAAAGGACGGTGTTTACATCAATAGTGCTCATGTTTGAGTTGGAAGGTTAGGGTAGAGTGTGAAGGGTCTCATATGTCATGCCACATGTTTTTTTCACAATGAAGACTTTAAAATATGAGAATGTTATGATCATATTTGTATTTTAAAAATAGTTCTCTTGTCTGTGTGAACTTGGTAGGAAGGATAGAGATGAGCATGCCAGGTAGAAGACTATTGTGATTGTCAAATGAGAGATACTGCTGCTACTGCTAAGTCACTTCAGTCGTGTCCGACTCTGTGCGACCCCATAGACGGCAGCCCACCAGGCTCCTCCATCCCTGGGATTCTCCAGGCAAGAACACTGGAGTGAGTTGCCATTTCCTTCTCCAATGCAGGAAAGTGAAAAGTGAAAAGTGAAGTTGCTCAGTCCTGTCCGACCCTCAGAGACCCCATGGACTGCACCTTCCAGTCTCCTCCGTCCATGGGATTTTCCAGGCAAGAGTACTGGAGTGGGGTGCCATTGCCTTCTCCGAAGTGAGAAATAATAAGGGCTTTAAAAGAAAGGGGCGGAAGAGAGAGGAAAAGGAGATTTGAGAGATTTTCTGGAAGCTAAATGTATTGGTTCGCTGACTCACGGAGTGGGGTAGAGGAAGAAGTTGATGATGTCTTTGAGGCTACTCAGTTAGATGAACAGATGGATATATAGGTGCTGGGGCCATTGACTAAGTAAGCTAAAGAGGTTTGGGTGTATGCTGAATTATTGACCTTAAGGTGCAGTTGGAGATAGTCGGTAGTTTACATTTCTAAATCAATGGAATATTTTTTTCAAATGACCTATTGCAGGGAATTCCAGTTTATAAAACATTTGAAAATAGACTCTTGCTAAAGTAGGCAGGGAGCCTAGAAATCCTACCTTTTGGCACTGCCCCCTCGATTCTGAAGAAGGGCCTCAAGGTCCATCCTCAGAATGCCAAGTCTCCAGGTGTAATAGACACCTGTATGTAGATACTGTGGGTCTGTGAGTGTAGATCCACAGCCTTTCTCCAAAGCCCCCAGTGCCTTGCTTGTGATTACCAATGGATTTGCCTTGTTTCTCTTTTGCCTCCCATTGCTGCTGCATGCACCTGCCACTGCTAGAAACACCTCAATGTCCTCACCATTTCAGGGCCCTAGCCAGGCTCCCTAACCTGGGCACCAGAACAGTGCTGGGTGCCGATCACAGCGGGGCATACGGGTCTTCTCTGCCAGTCTCTGACATATCTTTCTCCCCACTAAAGCACAGTTACACCGTTCCATCTGCCTATGGCTATTGCCTTTTAAATATATCCAGCCTACTGGTCTCAATGGGATCAGACACCATGCCATCCTTTCCATCTATAACTTCTAAATGAAGTCAAGCGGATACATTTGTAAGGGTGTGTTTGTATGCACATGTGTATGTATGAACGTGTGTGGGGAGAGCAGGGTGATATCTAAACCATCATCAGTTCAGTTCAGTCGCTCAGTCGTGTCCGACTCTTTGCGACCCCATGAATCGCAGCACGCCAGGCCTCCCTGTCCATCACCAACTCCCAGAGTTCACTCAGACTCACGTCCATCAAGTCTGTGATGCCATCCAGCCATCTCATCCTCGGTCGTCCCCTTCTCCTCCTGTCCACAATCCCTCCCAGCATCAGAGTCTTTTCCAATGAGTCAACTCTTTACATGAGGTGGCCAAAGTACTGGAGCTTCAGCTTTAGCATCATTCCTCCCAAAGAACTCCCAGGGCTGATCTCCTTCAGAATGGACTGGTTGGATCTCCTTGCAGTCCAAGGGACTCTCAAGAGTCTTCTCCAATACCACAGTTCAAAAGTATCAATTCTTCGGTGCTCAGCCTTCTTCACAGTCCAACTCCCACATCCATACATGACTACTGGAAAAACCATAGCCTTGACTAGACCGACCTTAGTCGGCAAAGTAATATCTCTGCTTTTGAATATGCTATCTAGGTTGGTCATAACTTTTCTTCCAAGGAGTAAGCATCTTTTAATTTCATGGCTGCAGTCACCATCTGCAGTGATTTTGGAGCCCAAAAAAATAAAGTCTGACATTGTGTCCACTGTTTCCCCATCTATTTCCCATGAATTGATGGGACCGGATGCCATAAACCATCAATATTCACTCAGGAATGCCCAGCTACCCATGGAACACAGTTCAACAACCACTGTCCTATTTTGGAAAGAACAGTGGCTTTCCAGTAGAACAAGGCCAACTTATTTAGTGCTGTGTGGCTTGCACTTGAAGTTACTTCACCTCCTTGAGAATTCTTTTTGTTTTATTTGGATGTGGACCATTTTTAAATCTTTAGTTAATTCATTTCAATATTGTCTCTGTTTTATGTTTTGGATTTTTGCATGTGGATATTAGCTCCCCAACCATGGGTTAAACCTGCACCCTCTGCATTGGAAAGGGAAGTCTTAACCACTGGACTTCCAGGGAAGTTCTGTGAACCCTTGATTTTATCAGAAGATGGGAATAATAATAATACTTATTTCTCAGGACTATTAAGAAATAGGATCATTTTGGTAATATGCTTGGCTCTGGTAGCACTTGGCAAATAATTCAGAAAAGTAAGTCTGATCTATTTTCCTAGATATTTAACATGAGTGTCTTTGTCATATGCACTTTGAGGTGGGATTCCACTTTGTTCTCTGACTTTTTCACTCAAAACTGACTTCTCCTATGTGGGTGCGCATATGTGACAGAAGAAATATGTGCTCATACACAGATGAGAGAGACATTGAGTGTGTGAACTCATTTCATGTATAAGGGGAACCATGTCTTTTCCTTGTTATGGAGAAAAGTATTTTTGTTAAAAAAAACTGTGTGTGTGCAAGATCTTGTTTCAAAAATGACTTGAACTGCATAGATGTTATCAAGATATCCCCCATCTAATCATCTGTGAGCAAGGGTGGACCTACAGAAATGTTTGTGCAAAAAATGTTTGTGCCTTTTACCTCCAACCAAGCACCTAGCAGGGTTGAAACAAACTGGTTTATTATTTAAAAGCTTTTTCCAGCAAAACAAGCCTTGGGAATGAAAATAAGCACTAGGGGTATTGGACAAGGCAAAATATGTAGACGTTGACCATTTTTACTTTTGTAAATGATATTTTGTCAGTTGCTTGTGGCCTTTCAGTACCATATTCTCTTCTCTTTGTCCCTTTTTATCAGACACCAAGTTCCTCAAAGAGATTTCCTGCGCCTTGTGAATCCATTCATATTTTCTTCCTCTTAAACAAATCTTTGCATGGACTAACTAGTAACAGAAGACTTCCAGTTTGCAGACTCGGGCTTAAATTTTCTACTTCTTAGCCTGCAAATTTTAGATTGGAAAATTAATTTAGAGTGAGCGGGAAAGGAAAATGTTATCGTCAACACTCACAAAAAGTGTTGTGTTTCTCCTATTTCTTATTTTAAATCTATTACCTTTGACTGTGTGGATCACAATAAACTGTGGAAAATTCTGAAAGAGATGGGAATACCAGAACACCTGACCTGCCTCTTGAGAAATCTGTATGCAGGTCAGGAAGCAACAGTTAGAACTGGACATGGAACAACAGACTGGTCCCAAATAGGAAAAGGAGTACGTCAAGGCTGTATATTGTCACCCTGCTTATTTAACTTCTATTTAACTACATCATGAGAAACGCTGGGCTGGAAGAAACACAAGCTGGAATCAAGATTGCTGGGAGAAATATCAATAACCTCAGATATGCAGATGACACCACCCTTATGGCAGAAAGTGAAGAGGAACTAAAAAGCCTCTTGATGAAAGTGAAATAGGAGAGTGAAAAAGTTGGCTTAAAGCTCAACATTCAGAAAACGAAGATCATGGCATCTTGTCCCATCACTTCATGGGAAATAGATGGGGAAACAGTAGAAACAGTGTCAGACTTTATTTTGGGGGGCTCCAAAATCACTGCAGATGGTGACTGCAGCCATGAAATTAAAAGACACTTACTCCTTGGAAGAAAAGTTATGACCAACCTAGATAGCATATTTAAAAGCAGAGACATTATTTTGCCGAATAAGGTCCATCTAGTCAAGCCTATGGTTTTTCCTGTGGTCATGTATGGATGTGAGAGTTGGACTGTGAAGAAGGCTGAGCACCGAAGAATTGATGCTTTTGAACTGTGGTGCTGGAGAAGACTCTTGAGAGTCCCTTGGACTGCAAGGAGATCCAACCAGTCCATTCTGAAGGAGATCAGCCCTGGGAGTTCTTTGGGAGGAATGATGCTAAAGCTGAAGCTCCAGTACTTTGGCCATCTCATGTAAAGAGTTGACTCATTGGAAAAGACTCTGATGCTGGGAGGGATTGTGGACAGGAGGAGAAGGGGACGACCGAGGATGAGATGGCTGGATGGCATCACAGACTTGATGGACGTGAGTCTGAGTGAACTCCAGGAGATGGTGATGGACAGGGAGGCCTGGCGTGCTGCGATTCATGGGGTCGCAAAGAGTCGGACACAACTGAGCGAGTGAACTGAACTGAACTGAACCCCAAATGAGATCAACTCTACCCAGGCTGTCCACACATTTATTCCTTCATTTGTTTAGTAAACAAATGTTTTGTGAGCACCAGTGACTGACAGGCTTTGGAGAAGAACTGGGAATAGGGTAGAGATATTCTTGACCTGAACAGAGATTAAAAATAGTCAAAAATAGAAAAAGTTTTGCAAAAGACACATAGAAAACAGAATCTCTGCTGACCATTTTTGTGATCCAGTATGGAAAATTCAAAAGTTATTGGAAATGATCCTGTTCCCATATGCCAACGGTCCTACTCATTACTCCCCCACCATTCATTTAAGTCAGTTTTATTATTCTGACTTATCAGTGGAGACTTAGCTCAACTATTAAAATATAAAACAATTCTGCAAATCTGATGTTGAGCTCATTTACATTTATATGTTATGTATATGTTACACTTAAGATGAATTATTTATTAAAATTTCCATGTCATATGTAAATGCTTTCAAATAACAGTGTCATTCTTCAGTGTTATCTGGGAGAGTCTAGCTTTTTTTATTGCTTAGTTTTGTCAGGCGAGATTATCACTGTGAACACAACCAAGAAAGCAGTTTGAACAAAGTTCTTAATTCACCACTGTTTGTTTGCTTTTAGTTCAGTATGAAACTGTTAACCTTTACGAAAAGACAACTAGGAATCAGGCTAAATATTTATTTTCATAATCTCTAGTTTCACATATTTGTAAGTTCAAAACTGAAACCCTATATCTCCTCTGATGCCCTAGCAGAGTTAATGGCACAAACTCCTTTTTTGAACTTTTTCCCCTGACTTAGTCTCTTAATTTTTTATGGCTCTGAAAAATAACACATGAAAAGGCAAAGCCAGATATACTTTATCTTTCATGTATGACAGATGTTCCCTCACCCATGTTTCACGAGCTAATCCGTTGTTTCAAAACCCAGAGGTGGATGTTTCTGCCAGCAAAGCCTCCTGAAAAGAGGACTGCTTGTCTTGATTAGCTAATCCTTTATAATGAGTCTTAGGGCCACACACCATTCAGATTTCTGGATGAGACTGGACAACACGTGGTTAAATAAAAGCTTGCAACTACAATGTAGAAGGTGACTAGAAGTGGAAAATGGTGACAATGCCATTCAGAACGCTTTCCACTGGTGCTATTTCAAATTTACTAGTTTATTATTATTATTTACTTTAGATACAGAAAGTGAAGACCAAGCATAATTTAAGGGCAGTTTCATTTTTACACGGAAGCATAGGTGTTCACAGGAATAATGTTAATGGATGAAGAAGGAAAATGTAAGTCTATTAACTGTGAGCATCCGACAATCCTGGGGCTCTAGCTCCCAAACTGATATAAGATGCCAGTTTGTTTTAATCATCCAGAAGGGCAGAGATACTCTCTCTTCTGATTGAGCTGGATCCTGTCTCCTTAGAATGCTGGCAGATAGAGCAGCTTTGCCTTTCAGATTTTTCACCCAGTTATTTTTAGTTCTTCTGAAGCCTGGGAAATAAGAAATAGAGCCTCCTTGAAAAATCCAAGCGAGCCAACCATAGCAGGGCCTCTGAATCTGATTAGATAAAACAACAAAGAGGTTCTGTTGGGGCAGAGGCAGGAAGAGCCAAGGTGGGTGGCAATCTCTGCTCAACTCCGGGGAAATATAGCCTCAAAGTGTTCAAAAGTGGGTGAAAAAAATAACATAAGCAATAGACAACTTTCCCACATCTCAGGTCACTCTCTAAATACAGCTAGAAAAATTTGCCCTGCACTAAATTTTTTTTTAATTTTTGAAGTATAATAAACAGTATGTGACTGTATGTTTATCCTAAGCACCATACTGAGAGAGACAGACTCACTCTCTAGCCACGAGCGATTCAGTCTCAATATTATAACCAGTTTTTGTTCCTCTTAGTAGCTTACAAGGTAAATCAGGACCAAATTTAGCTATAAATGTGGATATTTGTTGTAAATTTCCTAATATGATATTGGAGGAATTGAATGCAGTCTTCATGGAAATGGAAGAGACAAAAAAAGCCGGATGAGTGGAAATTCTCCCAGGCAGAGTTAAGAAATAAAGTCTCTTCCAGTTCTACCTTTGGATTCATGGCTTTGCCAGATTCTGGCCTGGTGACTAGGAGGCATTCTCTAACCAGGGAGTTGGAGGTGGTCAATGTGCTGATAGGTGTCATCAAGAACTTTGACAGAGCTACTGAAATAAGCAACAATTACATATACCCGTCCCCAACTTCACCACTTTGTGAAAGAAAACAAATAAAAGGGGTCCTGCTACTGAAATACAAGAGGATGGACATCTGGCACCTTCCAGGCTTGGGATGTCACTGAAGGACCCTGGGTTTCAATCTCACTGTTCAAGGTTGTTTTATGCATCACCTTTCATTAATAATGAAAATCTCTCCAGTTTCGTACCCATTTCCTCCCATATCACTGATTTTCATGGTTAAGAAGATGCAAAAATGAATCAAATTATAAAAAGGCAGTTAATGGCTTGTTGTTGTTTAGTCACTAAGTCTTATCTGACTCTTTTGCAAGTAGCCCTACAGACTACAGCCCACCAGGGTCCTCTGTCCATAGAATTTTCCAGGCAAGAATACTGGAGTGGGTTGCCATTTCCTTCTCCAGGGGAACTTCCCCATGCAGGGATCAAACCTTGATCTCCTACATTACAGGTGGATTCTTTACTGCTGAAAGCCCATTTAATGGTTTAGCTTTGAGTAGAGTCAGCTCTGCTGTACTTCTTTCCTTTTTTCTCTCTGAATTTCTCAACTTCTTGCTTCATAGATCAGTATCCTGATTCTTTAACACGTTATGAGCAGCTGAGAGGTACCGTGGCTGAGGTGGGAGAAGGTTTTAATGGAGGAACAGGAACATGCTCGGGCCAGGAATCCTGAGGTCTGTGGAGAGGGCCAGGAGGTATTCAGGTCATATAAGAGGATGAGGAAGGTGAATCCCAGCAGGGACATGACTCCACCGGATTCCACCTGTTAACCAAGCCTCCTCCAGCTGCTTCCTGTAGACATACAGATTCTATGACAGCTGTGGATGCTGAGAGGTGTCCAGAAGTCAATGAACAATTATTTCAACCTTACTCCTTCAAATCTGTGGGCATCACTGATGGCCCCAACGGGTATAGGTAAAGATACACTTGGCTTCCTGGCCACCTTAGCATCCAGCCTGGGCTGAGATCAACCAGGTGTGAGCCTGTCTGGCAGTCCTGTCTCTTTGCTGTGCCTCCCTGTGTGATGCTGCATGGAAACAGGACCCAGAACTGGCTTCTCTGTACCCCTGTGGCTCTGTTAGTTTTGGGATTCTTGGAGTCAGACTTGTAAATCTGATGGTCCCACTTTGGACAGCTACCTACATCTTTCTGCTTTTTTGGATTGCAGATACCCTTAGACAAAGGTATGAGGAGACTTCTGGTATTGAGATATTACACAACAGTTTATAGCATACATTTATTTTTAACCAAAGAACATACCTCGGCAAAGTGTCTCTGTCTCTCTTGTGGAATGGACACGTACTTCCATTCGGTCAGCCTACGTGGTCACCTTTACAGAAGGGTTCTGACTGAAGATGACAGCTTCTTTGAAGTTTCACACATTGCTTGTAAGATAGACTATTTGAATGGGAAAAAAGCCCTGAATTTCTCATCCAAAATATACATTCACAAGAAAGGTCATGGAACCCATGGTCTACTTTTAAACTTTAAATAGGAACTTGGTTGTTAAAACTTTGTATGAAAATGCTAAAATTAATTAAACAGTTATTGATCAACCTAAGGTATAGTAAATAAGTCATTTTCTTGTCACTGGTTTCCCCCATCTTCAAAATAAAATACATTCTTCTTAGGGAACATTTTTCAGTTTACAAAGTGTTTTCCCACATGTTATCTTTTTTAATTCTTGAAGCTGTTTGGACTAGATGGTTTATAAGTTTCTCCCAGCTTGAAACTTCTATTCATTTGTGGCGTATTTCTATTAAAGGATGCAGACTGGAAGGTGGTTTCAACCAACAAAAACAATGGAAGGAACCGACCCCAGGCATGGAAGCAGCGTGCAAATGTTCTTCATAAAGACCTTGTATCTTGAGATAGCACTTTTTAGAGTTACCATATGGTGCTCAGGCTTTTTGTTTAAAGGGTCAGAGACTCATCATCTGCAAGTTCCCAAGTGGAGGAGGCATTCTGTCAGTGACCAGGGAGCCTGAGCAGCTGGGCATTTGAAGTCAGGCAGCCACCCACATAGTACCAAATCTGCCACCAAGGAATCAGCCGTGTGGGCTCTGAACCGGAGGGCAGAAAGGATGACACCTGTCCACTCATTTATTCCCTTTCTTTCAGCATCTTTTTCACTAATCACCTCTGAACTGCATCAGGATGAGAAATAAACACTGGCAGAGACATGCCTCTGACAGAACATTCAGAAACTCTCTCCGGATTCATGTCGATGTGTAGCAAAACGAATACAGTATTGTAAAGCAAAACAAACTAAAAAAAATAAAAATTAATAAAAAAAATAAAAAAAAAGAAACTCTCTCCGAAGTGTGTCTTGAAAATAATACCCAGATTAACACCCCCCTCCAAAGAAAACCATGCTCTTCTCTTTGTTGTTGCCCGCTTTTGGAAATTGGCTGTTTTCTTAATGTGAAAAGAAACTGAAACATTTTCAAAGAGATAGGAATTGGGTGATGTGTTTGTCAGGATGCATAGTGTCTTGACTAGCACTTGAGAGGATATTTCCATGGCAAGATAATCTCTTAAGCTTCTTGTCTTTATTGAAAAAAATCATTGGACCAGTATTGTGGAATGTCCTCATTTTGAGATGGAATAAGTCATGAACTTGGGGTTTTATTCACCAAGGAAAGACTCTTGTAATCTAAAAGCACTGACTGTAAGTCTAGTAAAATGCAGCCAGCATTTAAAACTAAATTTCTTCCTTGAAAATTCATAGAGGAAGATTTACATCTTTTCAAGTTTAGGATTATTCCTTAATATCAAGTGTGTTACTAATCCTATATTCTGGGGAGCTATGTGAGGCGTTCTCTTAAGAACTGGAGCAAAGGCACCGTGGCTGACTCATCCTCAGGTTTGGATTACATGTGTGGGGTTGTGTTTTGGATGGAGCTTTCTGGAATAGCAACACTCCATCAAAAACACAGTGGCACACCTGTACTCCAAATGGTTGAATAAGGCGAAACATATGACATCAAAACGCTGGGAGTCATATTAAAAAGAAAAAAGAAAGAACACAGGCTGTAGCAAAGATAAAGAAAGCACCAAGGCACTGATAGCCATGAAGAATAGAAAAAGTTTTAAGGATATTGCTTATGAAATGATTTATCTGTCATTTAACCTCTGCTCATAAGCCATGTTTGTTCTGTGTGATGTTGACATGAACACCACACTCAGAGGGAGTGAAAAGTTGCTCATTTGGATGTTTCATCCTAAAAAGTAAATTCTCATCACAAGTTGCACAACTGGAAATGACTGCTTCTTATATTAACAATGGCTCTGAAATGCCATGAAAAAAGCAATAAAACAGCTTCTTCTGGAATTTTCATTGGTCACTTATGGTATAGAATAGATTTTGCTATTTTCTCTTAAGAATAATGTAATACTTTAATGTGTAATGTTAACAAGGGGATTTATGTCATTTTTTCATATAAAATGTTCACAAATTACCTTTCCATTCTAATGAATTCATACTCAGACCTCTTAGAAGAAAGTGTTAATAGTGTCACTCTGGTGGGACTTCTTAATTTTACATAGTTTATTTTTTATGGATATGATGTAAAAACAAGTGTAATAAAAATTTTCTCTTTGTGTAATGACCTCTGCTTAATTAATTAACTGCAAGAAATTGTTCTTGTAGGTAAAGTTTAAGTAGGCAGATGTAAAGGTGATCCTCTTCTAAATAAAAGCTTATTTCTGTCTATCAAAAGGTAGATTTTGAATAGCTGAGTCTGAACTTTAGTTCACTAAATCTTGTATTACAGACCTTCTTATAGTGGTGGGGTTGTTGATTAGTTGCTCAGCTGTGTCTCTTTTGCAGCCCTATTGACTGTAGCCCATCAGGCTTTTCTGTCCATGACCTTCTCCAGGCATGAATATGGGAGTGGGTTGTCATTTCCTTCTCAAGGGGATCTTCCTGACCCAGGGCTCGAACCCACATCTTCTGCATTGGCAGGAGGTTCTTTACTGCTGAGCCACCAGGGAAGCCTCTTGTAGTTACCTACACAGCTTTATATTGTTTTCCCTTGCTAGATAATAAGAGCACATTGCCCATTGGTTAATATTCCTATATTATAGTTTTTATGGTTTTATTTTTAGTTTTTTTAATAGAATGCTTCTATATTGAGACTGCAGTGGACTTCGATTGTAATGAGCTGCCTTGTCCCCATGCATTATATGCTCTGTGCATTTTACCTTAAGATAGTTGCTTATCAATCCCAGGGCTGCTCCATGCTGACACTGCCATCAGAGTTTGCAGATTCAGCTTTCTGGTAACCCTACGCCTGCTGACAGGTTCTGTGAAGACCAAGGTTTGCCATAAAACCTTTCCTTTGTCCTCTGGAAATTTCACAACAGAAATGATAATTAAAAGCAGTAACTACTTTTCATATTGGCCACTCAGGAAATGCACTCGCAGCATCTAACTTGAAATTTTGGTGCAACTGTGGTCTTTATTGAGAAACATGTGGCTGACAATTGAGAACCCAGGAAATAGCGTGTGGATTAAAGGAAATAAATTAAGAGCTGAGTTATATAAATCTTGAGGGCTTGTTGCACCTGGAATCATTTTCATGGCCGTGCACACAATTGGGCTTTCTCTTCTTTAAAGTATCCTGGCTGCAAAATGAAAATTGCTGTTTTGAGTAAAATACTATACAAATCTTTCATTTGGCTGCGAGGAAAAGATTTTTTTTGAAACATTTTATTTTTCTTGAGATTTTCAAGACAGACCGGAGTACTTGGGGGTAGAGATTACTAAATTCTTCGGCCACACACTTTGATCTTGCACCAGCATCTCTCTCCTGGGCACTTCTCTTTAGCTTTCACTGAATCCATTTAATTCCAGTCTGTGCTTTATATTCTGAGAAAATTTGGGGAATTGATACAGGCTGAGTTCGGTACAGACAAGCTGAATATGGAATATGAAGTTTTCGGACATTTTAAAAGAGACACTTTTGAGAATACTAAACATTAAATTTGTACAACCATAGAAATAAACATTACAATTTCCTTTCATACCATGTTTAGAGAGAAATAAGAAAGATAACAGTATTGCTATTTTTGAGCTTCTACTTTCCCACAGCAGTCTGCTAAATATTAAAAGGGCATCATTTAATAATACGAGCATTTATGAAGCATTTAATATATATCAAACTCTGGCTGAAGCCCTTTAAGTATATTAAGTCACCGAATCCTTCCTAGGAACACTATTAGATAACTGTTTTGTTATTTTCACTTTGCAGATGAGGAAACTGGAGCTGACAATGTACAGTTTTAAAGTTCTTAACCGTTTTGCTAGCTAGCTTCTCCAGAATACTCTATTTTCTGACTCAATCTTTGTAATATTCTGCAAGTTAGGTGTAACTATCCCTTTTGTACACAAGGATACAAAGCCCAGAGATTTAGTCACTTGTACCAAATGATATAACTAGAAAGTGGGAGAGTCAGATTTCAATTCAGGCCTGAATGATGCCAAAGCTTGTGTTTCCCAATCACAAGTGGTATGCTTTTTCTAGAAGGCTAAGTCAATGGCTGTAGAGAACTTGTTCTGCAAGCGTGGAGCTGGCAAGGCAATGTGGCTGGGCACTGTGATCCGCCCAGAGCTGCAGCCTATGCACATGGTTCCAATTGGCCTCCATGCCCAGGCTGCAGGATTAGTGCTCAGAGAGAATTGGGAATTTCAGAGTGGTTTACTTCCCAGAGTGGCCATGTGCCTTCAGACAGGCTCTCTGTGGAAATCCCGCTGGGACTTCCACATAGCACACATATTTGTAATGCCTTCCCCTGCCTCAGGCTACAAGGGTGCTTTGTAGTCAGAACCTAGTTATTTTAGTATCCCATCTGGTCTTTGGTGGAGTACATTGGAGAAAGTGAACCATAGATTAACCTCCGAGCCAGAAAATATTTTCATGGTTCCCATTTCCATAGGGTCACAAGGGTGTATGAGAATAGAATGCTTGGCAGGAAGTAAAAATCCATACTCTCAGAAAAAAATTCTATCTCATTCTAACTATATCTCTTCAGACTTAAATACTTACAAGATAAGAGGCCACAAGTAGAGGCCTGTGCAGAAAATATCACCCTGTTCCTATGGCAATGGGTTAAAGAGAAAAGGCAGGGTATTTCAGTGCTTCATGTTCAACTCATATAGAGATAAAATTTCAATAATTGCTATCTATGTAAATGTATATTTTTGTATTATGGGGCTTCTTATTCATTGGGGAGATTAAAATGATCAAATATAATAAAGTACATACTAGAACTACTACTCTTCATATTGTTTTGTGAATACAAATGCACACATTGTCAATGTGGTCCTGCTTGTTTACATTATTTTCCAAATTCATGGGCATCATAAGGTGTGTGCCTGCAACTATATTTCTTAGGACGAATCAGCTCAGATACTGAGTGTCTAGCCTTTCCTTTTTTTACAAAGTAGAGATGAATGTAATTTCATCTGCAAATTGAATCCTGCAAAGGAAAATAAATTATGTGAATCTGGCTCACTGTACCATGAGACCATGAGCCTACCATGGCCGGATTCTGAAATCTCTTAGAACTGAAGTTCTTAACCTTGGCCCTTTAGGATACAAATAGACTTCAGTAGATCTATAAGGCCCTGAAATGGAAAGTAAAAGTTTGTGTCTGTTAACTGTGGGAGAAAGTACCATGAAATTCATCAGAGTCTGTAAAGTTTTGTAACAGTCCACAGAAAAGACTTACTGAATCAAACTGGGGTCCACTTACCCTCAGGAAGTAAAGCCAATGTACTGACGCCAGGGTTGTGATGAAGTATTAATCCCAAGCAAAGAGTTCAGGTCTTTTAAGCACTAGCTGCCCTGGACTCCTGCCTGGCACCTGCAATAAACTCTGCACTTTCCTTCACTGCAATGATGTCGGTAGGTTGGCTTTACTACGTGAGGGCAAGTAGATCCAAGTCTGGTTCAGTAACAGGATAAGTGTGATATACATGGAAATTCCACTAGCATTGCTTTCCGTCTCTTGGTTAGAAACAGAGATGATGAAAGCAACACAACAATAAAAATAACACATATGCACACTTCCATTTTACTGCTTCCTCATCAATACGGTTACTCTTTCTGTGTGCAGAGCATGTCGTGGATGAGTATGAGGAGGGCCACTGCTTTTTGATGTGCAGAGGTTGACATAAAATTCTGCAAATAATACATAAATAAGTATGCTGTATGCATAATATCTTTCAGTTGTTTCTTAACTGGCAATGAAACAAATTCAATGACATGTCTAGAAAAAATGTTTCAAATTATTCACACATCATTTGTAAATAGCTACTGGAGGTCACAAAATTAAATCAAATTCTGGGAGTGATTTTTCATATGGGAATAAGAAAATGCTGTTTGTGTTCTTTAGGATAAAGATTAACAAAATATACCAAAAACAGAATTTAAAGATTAATATGTAAGAGATTCCCTCTCTCCCCTGAATTATATTAATAGAAAAAACACTAAAATATTATAATGCAGGTAGTCTGTACCTTCCATGCATTAAAGAACATCCGCTCAGAAGCAGCAAACCTGGAGCCTGAATTCTCTTCTCTGTGACGAGCAGCTGATATCTCCTTGTACTCTCCTCTTCCTCCTTCCCTGCTGCTTGAGACCACTTACACCTAGGATACTCCACTTAGCAAGACTGTCATTTAGAACTGAAGGAGAGAGAAAGATGTCTCAGACAAGCAAACCTGAAAAGAGGTCATCAGTACTAAGCCCTCCCTAAAAGAAATGCTGGGTTCAGTGGTAAAGAATCTGTCTACCAATGCAGAAGATGCAGGAGACGCTAGTTCCATTGCTGGGTCAGGAAGGTCCCCTGGAGGAGGAAGTGGCAACCCACTCCATATTCTTGCCTGGAGAACTCCATGGACAGAGGATCTTGGTGGACCATAGTCCGTGGGGTCACAAAGAGTCAGACACGACTGGGCAACTGAGCACAACAAACAAAATGTTAAATGGTCTTCTCTAAGTAGAAAAGAAGTTATCTTCATTTTATAGGTGAGAAACCCAAGGATGTACTTTAAAAAAAAATAGGAAAAATGCTTTTATAGAAAACTGACTATACAGCGCAGGGAACTCTACTCAATATTCTGTGATAACCTATATGAGAAAAGAATCTACAAAAGAATGAATAGCAATCAGTTTGGTGTACACCTGAAACTAACACAACATTGTAAATCAACTATACTCCAATAAAATTAAAGTATAAAATATTAAAATTTTTCTTTGCTTTCTCTAAGCCTGTGCGTTGAAGTTTGGAGCAGTAGACAGCTAGAAGAGGGTCCTTGTCTGGGTAAGGGCCATTGGCATCCAAGGAAATCTCTGGTTGGGTTTTTGCAGCCCAGGGGCTAGTTCTCAACATCAGCTAGGCTAAAGTTAAAATGTTTGATGTTAAAATTAAGTATGTGTGCTTAGTTGCTCAGTCATATCCAACTCTCTGTGACTTCATGAGCTGTAGCCCGCCAGGCTCTCTGTCCATGGGATTCTGCAGGCAAGAATACTGGGGTGAGTTGCCATGCCCTCCTCCAAGGGATCTTCCCAATCCAGGGATCGAATCCAGGTCTCCTGCCTTACAGACAGATTCTTTACCATCTGAGCCACTAGGTAAGCAAAATTAAGTATAAGTAACTTTATTCCATGGAGAAGGAAATGGCAACCCACTCCAGTGTTCTTGCCTGGAGAATCCCAGGGATGGGGGAGCCTGGTGGGCTGCTGTCTATGGGGTCTCACAGAGTCGGACATGACTGAAGTGACTTAGCAGCAGCAGCAGCAGCAACTTTATTCCAAAGAACTCAGTAACCACAGTTACAAAAGACTGCTGTATAAAAACAAAAATTCCAATGTATTAATTTCTAATGAGACATTGGCTATTCAGTAGATCAGCCTCTTCTGATCACTGATCATTACATTCTTTCCCAATAGATAAATATTTATGGAAAAACAAGGTTATAATAAGACAGTTGTTTCCTAAGTGTGAAAACATAGGCATGCTAAGTCATTTCAGTTGTATCTCTTTGCGACCCTATGGACTGTGGTCCACCAGGCTCATCTGTTCAAGGAATTCTCCAGGCAAGAATACTGGAGTGGTTGGGATTTCCTTCTCCAAGGAGTTTTAACTGAGTGATTTCCATAACTGGAAATAATAACACTAATAGCCACCAGTATTGAGCTTTCACTGCATAGGAGACATTGTGCTGATTCACATGGATTTACATTTCAATATGATAAAACTACTTTATAGATGAGGATACGAGATCAGAGAGATCAGGTGACTTATGTAAGATCACAGGTGATAAGTGATTAAAGCCAGGATTTAGCTAGAAGGTCATTTTGAATCTAAGATCTCTGTGTCTCACCCGAAGATGGGGTTGCCTCCTCCACTGGAGGTTATACTTGATGATCAAACTTTATCTCCTTAGAACAATGCTGTCCTCATTCTGTCAATATTGACCCTTCTGATTTTTTTCTTCATGTTTCCATGGGTAATAAGCACCTTCTTCTGACTGAAATATCCTTTATTTGTACCTGCTGCTGTTGCTTCAGTCGTGTCCGACGCTGTGCGACCCCATAGATGGCAGCCCACCAGGCTCCTGGGATTCTTCAGGCAAGAACACTAGAGTGGGTTGCCATTTCCTTCTCCAATGCCTATCAACAGCCTAATCATAAATTCTGCACCCGAGAGCCATTTTCTCTGTCTAAATCTCTGTTAAATATCTGTACTTTGCAATTTTGGATTCTGATTCTGGAGTTTAACTTGTAGATGTTTATTACTTATTCCGAGGTTCTTGGTTTATATTTTTCTCTTGTGTTTCTCAATTCTGAATGTATTTCAGAAATTATCCACCTTGGCTGTGCAGTAGAAGCATCTTGGAAGCTTAAGAAATACTCCATGGAGTCTAACAGACCAATTAACAGACCAATTAAATGAGATTGCAAGAGTAGGCTTGTACATTCTACTGATCAACAAACAAAAACCTTCCCAGGTGATTAAAAAAAAAATCAGCTTACTTATATTCTCTGGACTTTTTAGTTAATTTGTTTGGTGCTAATGGTATGCTCAGAATATACAGTTAAATTACCTTTCCTTGTGAGGTCAAATTTCCTCCTTAATTTTTCTGTGTTAATACAACTTTTAATGTAGATTATTCCTTTGCTTTGTATGGCCAAGATATTGAGTCTTTGAGTGCATAGACCCATCTTTCTGAGATACCAATTTTACCCAAATATTTAGGAGGAAATATCATCTTTCTTAAGATAAATTAAGTCATGAATTTCCATTAAAATTTTCCATGAATTTTAAAAAGTAATTCCTAAGTTTCTCACATGTGGTGACTTCAGTTATGGTACTAATTCTCTATTCTTGGCCATAGGGAAAATTCCACAGAAAAATAAAGAAGAAGAGGAAGGTTTAGGAGGCAAAACAAAAATTAAACATTATTCTGTATAGTTGATATAATAATGAGGCAAAGACAAGAGCTCAAGGCTTTAATGGAAAAATGGAAAATGAGAACTGAAATGAAAATTGGGAGCCTGTACGTAAAGATTCATTTGGCAAGTAAATTATTCAACAGACACCTACCTGGACTGCCCTGGGCATTGGAGCTATAAAGATGAAATGAAGGATCTTGCAGGCTACTAGGGACTCCCTAGGGGGCACAGTGGTGAAGAATCACCTACCAATGCATAAAACACAGGAGACACAGGATCCACCCCTGGGGTCAGGAAGATCTCCTGGAGTAAGAAAATGCAAGCCACTCCAGTATTCTTGCCTGGAAAATTCGGTGGACAGAGGCGCCTAGTGGGCTACAGTCCATAAGGTTGCAAAGAGTTGGACATGACTGAGCACACACATGCATGCACGCAGGCCAGCAGGAAGAATAATTACATAGATGTGGTTACAAGACAGGGTGTCACCAGTGGGAGAGAAGAGTGTGTAAGTATAAACGGGGTTGAGTGCCAACTCTGATAATTTTTTAAATATTTTATTTGTATTTATTTATTTGGCTGAGCTGGGTCTTAGGTTCGGTATACAGGATTCAGTTCCCCAATTAGGGATTGAACACGGGTCCCCTGCATTGGGAGCACACAGTCATAGCCACTGGATCTCCAGGAAAGTCCCCTGATGCTGCTAATTTTAAAAATTAAGAGTGGGAACTAAAAATCGGCAGAGATGATGTCATTTATTTGTTTAGTGCTTTATAGTTTCAAAGCACTTGTGCATGAATTACTTGTTTAATCTTCCTCAAGCACTTTAAGATAAAAGAGATTATCTCTAATAAATGAGGAAAAGTAAGAGACTTGCCCAGTATCACGTTCTGAGGTCCATGCCCTGATCTTCTGTTTCCCATGACACCATCTTCCATTTATGCTGATTAAATATGATGCTACTGGTGCTAATCAGAAAATGGGAGAATCACTATATTCTTTTATTTTCCTAAAAAGATAAAATGTTAAATTCTTTCGGATATGAACACTAGCCCTCACTTCTTAACACTCTCCATAATACCAGCACAATGCTTATGACAAAATTGCTGCTTGATTTATAAATGATTCCGCTCATACTGAATGGTCATGGAAAAACAAAAACAGAAACCTCTGCGAGCCAGTGCCTAATCCAACTCAGGAACAGAATTTGTCTTTCCTTTGAAATACTTAAGGAATCCTTTCCATGGTTAAAGGTTAAAGCTTGTCTCATGGATTTCCCTTAAAAATATGTTTTCCAACTTGCACTGTGTGTTATTATAGCAAATAAAAACATTAGAAAAAGTTCTGGGTATTCTTTTTCCTTTAGATAAGTGCAGTGCTACTAGATTATATGACATCACCTTTGGCTCCCATGTTTGGAAACGAGACCGTATAAAAGATGACAGGTTCTAGTAGCCACGTCATAACAGGGGATGAAATTTAAAATGAGACTGACAAAATAAAGTTTAGGAAACTGACTATTTTTTAAATTATACATTTATCGTGACAGTTTGGGGGTTAATCTCTGGAACCAGCACAAGGATGAATGAGGTAATCGTTGCACATGTTGTGGATAAGATAACCAAATGGGGGAAAAGCCCATTTCCAGGCTAATGTGCAACTCAGATTATGTGTCTGATGGCTGGAAACTGTTGTGTGGTTAGGATCATACAGGGTTCAAACGAGAAAAAAAAAGTCACGCCAAGGGAGTGGTGAGTGGTCACTTCAGAGCTGAAACTTTCTGAATGAGGGCATGAAAAGAGCAGGCAGGACAAGGAGCAGGCTGGAGTCCGCCAAGAGACAGATTTGGAAAGCAAGAAAATGGGAGGAGAAGTACAAGCCTCCCTCGCAGAAATGACATTATAAGGGTGGGTATTAAAGCTTCACTGAAGAGTGAAATCTGGTGATAAAGCTAGCTTAATGCTGTTCATGTGTACATTAGGGTATGAGAGGAGATTGTAACGCTGATTCCTATTCCCGGATGCCCACATGTTATTACCATCACAGAAATGTTCAGAGGTCTTGTTTGGATCCATCTTGTTTTATTCTGTGGCTTTGAGGAAGGGGAAAGAAAGCGCTGTGAGGGACGTGTTGACTGAAATGCACCATTAATTTCATGTCTCTTTTGTAAAAAGCACTTTTAAAGTGTGCCAAGATATTTTAAGTGTTTCAACAACATGCTTTTGTGACAATAGAGAAACGAGGGTACATTTTCATGGTATCAATAAAAATATCATAGTAATTTACAGGGTTGGACTGAACTCCAAATTGGGTCACGGTGAAGCTCTTTCAGTATGGACAGAGATAGCAGTGACCTCTATTTTGTTCCTGAGCCCCTGAGATCAAAATAAACATGATCTCTGACTGCCTCTATGATCCAAAGTCTTGGTTGCCAGGGGGTTTGAGTTTTATGGAGGGCCCCCATTTTTGGAACTCTCTTCTTTTCCCTACCCCACAGATTCCAGATTTATAAGCTTTGAGGTCTTAGAAAAAAGGGGAAAAAAAGGTCTATTTGTTTCTTTCTTGACTGGTGTAGGTTTCCAGATGGTATTAGAAGCTATTATTGGCTGAGAAGAAGCACTGGTTTGTTTCTCAGTCTTATGGTGGGTCTGTAAATTTGGCAAATGGCTCACTTTGAATATCTAAGCAAACAAACAAAGCATTTTCAGTATTTGCTGACACTCACAATCCTTTCCTTCTCAATCTTTGCCAGATGCAAACATTGGGGGGCTAATTTCTCTAGTTTCTGTTCTATTTAGAACCTCTTTAGAGAATTACGCTGATAAGAATCCCATATCTGATTCTTTGTATTAAAGTGTCTGTGGACATACGATTCCGTGGTTAATGATGTAATGTCATAAGGTAACTTAATGAGTTAAGCTGGATATGGCAACAAGATAGGGCTTGTAGATTTCATCTGCCCATCCCCACCCCTACAATGTCATGCTACTTTCATCAATGCTGCATTAAAGTTTCTACTATCCCAGGCACAGTGGTTGGCACTCTAGTATGCAAAGATGTTTAAAACAAGTTTCCGAACTGAGAGCATTCACAAAATTATCAAGATAGTGGTGAGTACAAACACCACTTTTCAAATCTGTTGCTCTAAGAGAAGGAGGCAATGAGGCTTGATGAAAAGACACAAACATAGGCTTTGAAAATGGATGTTTACCTGTTCAAATTCTGGTTCTGCCACTTACTTACCTAGAGCACCCCACTTTACCTCTTAGAGTCTTGCTTTCCTTTTCTGAGTAGTGAGCAAACTGACAGTGTGATTTCATAGAGATGTTGGGAACCCTGACTAGGATAGTTCATGAAAACTACCTAATACTGAGCTGGATACATAAAAGATGCTTCCTTCCTCCAAGCAAGGAATAAAGGATCCATAGCCGAGGGGATTAGGGGATGCTCTGCAAGCAACTGGGCTTTAAGCAGAGTATTGACAGATAAATAGAATTTCATGCCAGCAATTTGAAGAACTCTGTTCAGGAAGACAGACTAGCATAAGGAAGAAGCACGTCTGGGGAGTAACATGCAGTTCAATTTGAATAAATAATAGGGGAGCTCTGTGTAGGCATGGGCTACAGATATAGCCATGGACAGCCTTGCAACTTAATGTGAGGAGTTATTATAAATTTCTGAGAGCAAAAAGTATCAGTGAGATAAGTAGGGGAAATTGTATAATGGGAGTTGTCCCAAAGAAACACATTTCTGGTAGCAATACATTCATTAAATTACAGTGGGGAGAGGCAGAGTTCAGGAGATGGCTTAGAACCACTGTAGAGTAGTTCAGAAGAGAGAAGTAATGAAGATTTAAACTGGTGTGTCAGGGGAGAGGGTATGCATGTGTGAGATGAGCAAGAAGGGACTGGAATTTTCCTTAAATCCTACCTCGACAACACCCTCTCTTCTCCCTGCTTGTCTCTGTGTTGTTCATACTAGACAGAATTCTTCTTTATAGAATCACCTCCTCTACTGGTCAGGGAGTTTACTGAGAACTGTGTTTTACTCATGATGGTATTTCTAGACTTTATCATGGCTTCCCTGATAGGTCAGATAGTAAAGCATCCACCTGCAATGGAGGAGACCCCAGTTCAATTCCTGGGTCAGGAAGATCCCCTGGAGAAGGGATAGGCTACCCACCCCAGTATTCTTGAGCTTCCCTGGTGACTCAGATGGTAAATAATCCACCTGCAATGCGAGAGACCTGGGTTCAATCCCTGGGTGGGAAGACCCCCTGGAGAAGGGCATGGCAACCCACTCCTTGGACAGAGGAGCCTGGCGTGCCACAGCCCGTGAGGTCGTAAGAGTCAGACAGGACTGAGTGACTAAGCACAGCTCAGCACAGCACAGACTTTATCACAAAGTCTGAGATGTCAGGTTTAGGAAAAAGTTTGTGTTGTGCAAGAATAAATGGGGAAGGTGGACAAAACATGGAATGGCAAGAGGACAAGAAAAAGAGAAGTAGAAGATAAGTGCAAAATGAGAGGAAGGCGGTAAAGAGAGAGATGAGAGAGATGTTTGGGAACAGCTCAGTTCATTCACAACTGGCGATGTGGAATTTTAGCCACTAAAAAATTAGATTAACACTTCACTTCTTTTTTTTCCTTTAACCCAAAGCCTTCACCCCATACACTGCTCTTAATAAATAATACTTGATGAAGATGGTGATGATGTCTCCTCTTCATGTTAATCCAGGCAGCTCTCAGTTTATGAATGGGTTTGGTTCCAAATGTCTGTTGTAAGTCAGCTGTTTGGCTATCAGATGTATTTTTCCTTTGAGACAATGTAACAGTCAGTGGTTAAATTTTCCAACTACTTCACAAAAGGCTATTTAATCCACAAAGTGTCGGAATTATAGTGTTAATGGACTGGAGAGTAGTAATTCCTTACAGGCAAATCATATACTTCTTGATGGTTTGCAAAGTGCTTTCGCATACATTTAAAAAACAGAATGTCTCTGCATAGTATTTTTTTCCATTGAAAAATGTGTTCCAAGTTTTAAATGAGAAGGCTAGTAACACATTCTCCACCCGCTCTGGTCTCTGTGAAACGGCTTGGCTTCCATGGAGAGGCTCCCACACTGCCCTACCCAGAGGCGTATGCTCCAAGTGAGACCCCAAGACAGGGAAGCAGGATGAGTGTGTGTCTGTGTGGGGCTCACAGGGAATGGAGTCATCACCAACGCTCTAGGCAGAAGAGCCAACTGGTATCTAGATTCTGTCACTAACAGCTGGTAACCTTTGTGGGTGTTTAGTTTTCAGATGGGGAGTGGGGAAATAGTGATGCCTCCCTCATGGGGTTTTGTGACATTGAAGATGAGATCCTGTGTAAAGGAGTGTGTACGATCCATGTATGCGTGGAGGGGGATCAGTGAGGGCTCCAGAGTGCCAAGTCTCCCAGACACTAGCGGCAGCTGCAGTGCCCATTTCTGCATCATTATTGTGTGGAGTTCCATGAGGAAGGGAATCAGGGCTGGGGTGTATGTCATCACTGTAGCTGACATACTCCCAAATCTCAGTTGCTCATCATAGTGGAAGTTTAGTGCTTAGTCACCTCATGTGAAGTCCTGCAGGCAATTTTCCTCCTCAAGGTTTCAGTGATTTATGTTCTTTCTACTCTGGTGGTTCTGCCTGTCTTCACCACTTGCCATCATGCTGGTAAAAGAGGAAAGAAACAAGCATCATCAGATGATGTGCAAGGAGATTTTTATGGGCCAAGCCTGAGAGGGATACACATCACTCCCACTTATGTATCATTTGCGGTGTCAGGTGACCACATAGGATCGCAAAGTTTTGGAAAGTGCATCCTTGTTAATTTGTGCAGAAAGACAAAGAAATGGCCTGGTAGTCAGCTAGTAGTGTCTGCCGCAGATGAGGACAGGGTCCTGAGTATTGCCTAGGTACAAACTGTTTGCAAGTGAGTAGCTACAAGTAAAATAAATAAATAAATAAAAATCACCTGAAGAAAAGTCAAGCTGAGTGAATACCAGAACATTCTCCAAAGAATACCAGAGCATTCTCCAAAGATAGTGGCCTGAGTACTTTGGGGGTAAACCTTGGCATGTACTCTAGGTTTCCTTCTCTGGCAGAAATGAAGGAAACGAAACAGATCAATACTAACCAGTTTTCAAAATAGATGAAAACATAGAGATGATAATTCTTTGATGTTCCTCCACCAAAAAAAAAGTGCTGAAAACAATGCCAAACTTGATAATATAAATGAATTTTTGCTATTTCAATGTATTGGCACTATCTGAAAATACACAGCCGCTTTTCATGTTGTTCTTTCCTTTCTGTGAATTAACACGCTGACTCAAGGTCTGTGTATTCAAGTCATGCCCAGAGCTGTGGTTAATTAGTTCAAGATATCTACTGCCTAACCTTCTCTGTTAATCACTTAACATGTCAAAGGTGTTCCCTGTACTCTGCTTTGTTCTGGATGTCAGAGATAAGATGCAGAATGGCCCCACAAAAAGCTTACAGTCTAGCGGTGGAGACAAAGAATAGAAAAGATTAGTGCAGCGCTGGGGGCATGTTCAAGGGATGATGGCTCCACAGAGGAAGGAAGTGCTGAGACATAGGGTGAGGAGAGAAGATGAAAGGGAGGAGTTGCTTAGAAACAGAAATGAGAATAGGCAGGAGCCAGAATGGGAGCCAGAATAGGACATTCTATCCTCTCGTTGACTGAGAGTTAATTTCACTCTGGTGCACAAGCCGAGGGAGCTCAGAGGAATGTTGTCTATTGATTTCAGAATCTTGCCAATTTATTTGTAAAAGTGGTTTCCCCAAACATCTCTGTGTGGTCTTACTCTATAAAATTATATTAACACAATGCATGTGTGTGTCTTCTGGAGCATACGAACATTTTTCAGATTACTGGCATGGAAGATATCTGTATATCAGAGGCAGTGAGAGTTGCAAATTATGTTCCCTGTGTCCCCTCGGCCTAGGCTTGTAAAATGATTGTTTTTTTTCCTAGAAGAAAAGTTGCTCAAAACCAATTTAAAATGCAATCAAAATGCATTCCACTGGAAGTTTAGGGTTATTTCATATTGCATTGATTTAATACTGGTTTAGCAGCCAAAGACTGGTTTGTGCTACATGCTAAGTAGCTTCAGTCATGTTAGACTCTTCAATCCTCTGAAATGTAGCCCACCAGGCTCCTCTGTCCATGGGATTCTTCAGGCAAGAATACTGAAGTGGGTTGTCATGCTCTTCTCTACAGGATCTTCCCGACTCAAGGACTGAACCTGGGTCTCTTATGTCTCCTGCATGGCAAGTGGGTGCCACCTGGGAAGCCCCCAATACTGGTTTGCTATGCTATGCTATGCTAAGTTGCTTCAGTCGTGTCCGACTCTGTGTGACCCCATAGATGGCAGCCTACCAGGCTCCCCCCTCCCTGGTGTTCTCCAGGCAAGAACACTGGAATGGGTTGCCATTTCCTTCTCCAGTGCATCAAAGTGAAAAGTGAAGTTGCTCAGTCATATCCGACTCTTAGTGACCCCATGGACTGCAGCCTACCAGGCTCCTTCATCCATAGGATTTTCCAGGCAAGAGTACTAGAGTGGGGTGCCATTGTTTAGCCATAACTAAAAAGCGTCACTTTGCTTATTTCAAACCCCCAGGGAATGGGATCATAAAGGAAGGGGAAATAACTGTCTAGTATAACCTAAGACATTGCAGTTATGCAATAAACATGGGATCATTTGGAGTATTTGTTAGTTCGGGAAGCATGTAATCATTAGAGCAATTCTCACTCTTCGCTTCTAGTTAGGACCACGTGGAGAGTTTTAAACCATTCTGAGGCTCAGATCACACCCTTGGACAAATTAAATCAGAATCTCAGGTAGTGGGGTGCATGTACCAGCATTTTTAAAGCTCCCCAAGTGATTTTAATTCACACCCCAGTTTGAGAAGCACTGGTCTGTTAGGTTTACCACGTATATGGAAAGAGCAAATTCCAATTAATCAACTAGAATCATTTCTTTCACATGCCAGATACTGTGCTTGGTCCTGGGGGCTGAGACAGGCCCTGCCTTCAAGTGTGCCAAGCTATGGGAGAAGGCTGGAGGAGGCGATTGGCAAGGAGCTGGAGACTGGGTATGGAAGCTGGTTCAGTGTGCACCAGTGAAAGGAACTGGGCAACATCCTGGTAAACACTTGATAACAGTCTTGTTTTGTAGCTGGAGAAACTGGAACATAAATCTAGAAGGACTTATTAGAGAAAAAAATTTTTCTTAAATGAAAATGAGAAGCCAAGAAACTGGCTTCATCCTTGTGTATAGCACAGTTACTTTTGCCTATCTACTCCAGTCTCTACTAAGGATTTTTAAGCAAAACAAAATCCAAAAACATACCAAAGAGGCTTATTTTTTATTTTTGGCTACACCATGCAGCACCTGGGCCCCTGCACTGGAAGTTCAGGGCCTTAACTGCTGGACTGCCAGGGAAGTCTCCAAATCAAGGAAGCTTTCTTAAAGAATTGCTTAAAAACAACAATCTGTTTCTGGATAATATAATTTGTTTAAAATATACTATAAAAAGAACACACTTAAAAAAAACCTCCAGTGTTTTTCCTTTAACTGTTTAGAACTAAAGAGCTCTGCCAGGCAGCAGGACAGATTTTATTTTATAAACCAAAGACAACATTCTCATATGTGGTTATAATCTTTAATATTTCAAAGATACTGACTGATATATGATAAATGAGTGAAAACCACATTGATTCTTACTTCTTTTACTTTTTTTTCCCAATGGAGTGGGCCATTCTACGTTTTTTCCAAAGTAAGAGCAGTAATTGTAGTTTCTTTTCTCTTTTTTAGATGAGTGGATGTATGGAAAGAGATGGGTTTTGAGTCCCACATCTGCTCAGGACTCTGGAACTGTGTTTCCTTGTCTGTAGAATGGTGATTGTAAACATTTGGCTAAAAAGTTAAAGTATTAACTTTAGCAACTGTGAAAGAGCCGTATGCAGGGTTTTATATTTATTAAATAAAGGCTGATAAATGTATGAGTACTGAGGACATGCAGCACTCTTGATTCTCAAAAGCACGTTTAGAATGTCTACTTGATATTATTATGTGTTTCCTTAACCAGCTGTGCTAAGGTATCTTTCCCCATCAAGCAGAAGCAGCCTTGGTGGTGGTTGTTGTGGTTGTTTGATCTCTCAGTCGTGTCCAACTCTTTGCGACTGCATGGACTGCAGCCCGCCATGCTCCTCTGTCCATGGAATTC
Source organism: Aepyceros melampus (assembly GCA_006408695.1). NCBI lineage: Eukaryota > Metazoa > Chordata > Mammalia > Artiodactyla > Bovidae > Aepyceros > Aepyceros melampus. Next base: position 37,349 of record SJXQ01001803.1, on the reverse strand, counting down.
TCCAGGAAAGAATACCAAGGTGGACTGCCAGTTCCTTCTCCAGGGAATCTTCCCGACCCACGGATCGAACCCACGTCTTCTGCACTGCAGGTGGATTCTTTACCACTGAGCCACCAGGGAAGCCTGCGGCAAGCCCCTGTGTGTGCTTCGTCACTCAGTTGTGTCTGACTCTTTGCAACCCCATGGACTACAGCACACCAGGTTCCTCTGTCCACAGGGATTCTCCAGCAAGAAGACTGGAGTGGGTTGCCACGCCCTCCTCCAGGAGGTCTTCCCAACCCAGGGGTCAAACCCAGGGCTCTCGCATTGCCAGCAGATTCTTTACTGTCTGAGCAATCAGGGAAGCCCAAGCAAGCCCCTACAGCCTTTCAATAAGTTTGTCAATTTTGCCTGAGGTACTTTATGTGATCTCTGTTGCTGCTGCTGCTGCTGCTAAGTCGCTTCAGTCGTGTCCGACTCTGTGCGAATCTCTGTTACTTGCATCCAAAATATGAAGTATTGCGGTCTTAAGTAGCTCCATGTCCAACAAAACTGAAACAACAGATTCTTACAGAGTTTCTGTAATGTTGATTGGGGTGGGAGTAGGGGAAAGATTTCTAGGTATTAGTGAACAATTGCTAAACCAGAAAGGAATGTAATCATAGTTTAGCAAAATTTTTACATGTCAAATAACAATTAAAACACAAGATGACTTATAGTATTTGTTATACAACACAACTGGATTCTCAAATATTATCATGACTAGCATAAAATCAAATGTTCACTTTTATAATCCAATGTCTTAACTAATGAAGTCCTCTTATCTTGATGTATCGGTTAATAATCATTTTATTTATTTTTTACAAATTTATTATTTACTCCTGGAAAAACAGAGAGAATAGATGCTTATCTCATTATCATCATCAGCATCATCACTTTTTCAAATTTTTAAAAAATGTCTACAATGTTGTGTTGGTTTCTGCCATACAACAATACAAATCACGAATTTGACAATTCAGCGTTTGTCACTATTATTTTTTTCATTCATTCAACTTTTATTATTAAAAATTAAAAAGAAATTTAGTTGGAATATAATTGCTTTACACTGTTGTGTTGATTTCTGCTGTACAACAAGATGAATCAGCTTTAAGCATATATATATCTCCTTCTTCTTGAGCCTCCCCCCTACTGCACCCCCAATAATCATTTTAAAAGGCAACTGTTTCTAGGTTCCAAGAACAAGAGGTCAGCCTCATTTGTGTACGAATTCTCTGTGACTTGACTCATATCATAACAGACCTTTTCAACTGGATGCTGGTGTTTTAAATTAAAACATCAAGTCAGTTTATACATCTGGCCTTACTTGGTGGTTTTCTAACTTGCCAATGGTATATCTTAAATGCACTTATATTCATCATAGTTCAAAATAGCCACATCCTAAAATAATAATTTTTGAAAATATAGGTTGTTAGAAATATACTCGCTTCAGTTTTTGTTGTCAGATCCTGGACTGAGGAGGGGCTGGGGAGAAGAATGCCAAAGCTGCGTTTTGGGCCATTGGCCTCCCAGAGCTGTTTCAGGGTCTTGATTGCCCTGCCAAAGGAAAGATGGGGACGCAGGCGTCTACACTGTCGTCCTCCTCTGCCAGCTGCAAACCTCATCACAGTTCCTGTGAAGTCCATTTCCACAGATCAGGTTACTGCCAGGGAAGACTTTAACAATCTCCTACTCCGCTTTCCACCAACAATTAGTATTAGCAAATGGTTCAGGCCACTGCTGGGCTTACATATGATTTCTATTCAACAAAAGACAAACGCTTTACTCAAACCAGACCCACATGCTGAACACTGGAGCTCTCCTCTTGGATATAATGAAGTTGAGACAGTTTCTATCTTTCATTTAAATAAAAAAGATCACTCTCACATTTGAAATCAAGTTGGCTGTCTTCCCTAGCTGGGTTAGCCATCTGGTAATGGGGACTTTGGTAAGACTTATGTTCAGGCCAGGAGTTTACGGGGAAAAAAATCATTATCCTCCTTGTGTTCTTGTGTGCCTTACTCTTTTAATGTGGTCAAACTTTTTTTAATGTTTTCACAGCAGGTTCCCCACCCCCTCTCAGATAACACATATGGCAAATAAGTTACATTTTTAATATATTTTACAGCTGAAATTTGCTTATTTTAGAGTTGTGGATCAGAAAAGCACATACTCGATTAAGGTCACTAAAACTCATTGTAAAACAATAGAGATTCAGAAGGTTCACTGTTATGATCGACTGCATACTTGTGGTTCTTTTAACACTGCTGTGCTATTTTTCAGGGTAAGGTAAGGTCAGTTTCCTTTCCATGTGTTTCAAAGGCTGATAATTGCCCCCACAGAGAGGGACTACAACTTTAGCATATCCAGTGATCTTACTATTCTATTCAGTTAAGTTTTTTGATAAACATATCTTGATAGCTACTATCTACAGTAATCTCCTACATATGAATGAGCTCTGTTTGGAGAGTACATTGTTTGTAAGTCCAACAAAGTTAGCCTAGGTACCCAACTAACACAATTGACTATACTATACCATACTGAAATAGGTTTATAATACCTTTTCACACAAATAATACATAAAAAAGCTAACAAATACATAAAATAAAGAAAACATTTTTAACCTTTCAGTATATTACCTTGGGTCTTCTCTGGTGGTTCAGATGATAAAGAGTCTGATTGCAGTGCAGGAGATCTGGGTTCAGTCCCTGGGTTCAGAAGGGGAGCCTGGAGGGCTATAGTCCATGGGATAGCAGAGTTGGACATGACTTGAGCGACTAACACACACACACACAGTACCTTGAAAAGTACAGCAGTACACTACAACAGCTGGCAAGATTGCATCTTTGAAAGTTCAAAACTTGAAGATTCGTATGTAGGAAACTTAATGTATCTTAGTTACTCTTCGCCTGTTTCCTTCATGGATAGAAGCTTATATCAAGAAGTTAAGAAACCCATTTAGAACAGCCACCATTACAGTAACCATTCTTTCCATTACATATCATTCGACTTCAGAAAATCACAGATAACTCAAAGTTATCAGTTTCCTATAATTGAAGGAAGCTGAAGAGTTCATTCTTATTTTGCAGATGAGGCAATTAAATTTCAGAGAAGTAGGTAATTTTTTTTTATAAGCTTGCCCAGCTCAGACAGAGTGGAGAAGAGGCTGGAATCTATATATTCTTTCTGCCTTTTATAATTTTATTCATTTTCCCATGTTCTATGCATTGCATCTTGGAATACAATTTTTTATGGTAGTAACAATTTGCAGGAAAACCATGTATCTTCATAAAATACTCATTTTGAAACTGCCTAGATCTCAGTTAGGAGCTTGTTAGTTTAGAAGAAGCTCACCTTGTGTGAGTCATTAGATAAGTAAATTAGTATGTAAAATATACATTAATACATATGCATAGTACTCTAGACTCATGCAAGTACTTTCTTTTTCTGTTTATAGCCGAAAGCATTTAAACATTTTAAGATAAAAATTTTTAGAAATCAATCAGTTTGATATTAATTTCCTCAAAGGGAAGGAAGGAAAGAAGGAAGAAAAATCAGAGGAGAAGTCTATAACATGGACTTTGTGATGTGACATTTTGGCGAGGTTAAACTAAATTTCCCAGAATCCTCTTTCTTGTATGGCATGATTTGAAAGTGAAAGGAAACAGCAGCTATTTCATAGCATGCATACACACACACACATACACACAGTACAGCTGACGTGCTGACTCACCCTGAAATGAAGCGGCCCCCAGGCTCCCTGGGTCTTCCTTAGCTCCTCTGACTCTTGAGCCTGGTGTGTCTCTTTAGCTCTGTGACTAAGGGCCTCAATTTCTGCAGGGATTAGTATTTGTTTTCTACTGTTGATGTAACAAATGATCACAAACACAGAACCTTAAAACAGTGCCTTATCTTACTTTTCTGTAGATTAGACATCTGACATGTATCTCAGTGGCATATAATCAAGGCCTTTTATTCAATTCCATGTTTATTCTGATGGGGAAAAGAACTTTGCATTCGTGAAGCCGGTGACAGCAGCATGATTTCTGTTAAAGGTGGAAAAAGGTAAATTGCAGGGAAAATTTTATTCTAACCACTTTTTCAAGATTTTCTTCTTTAAAATCCAGGCAGCAAAATGAAAAATATAAGAAAACTATCTGTTAAACACCATGACTATAAAAGTATATTAGTTGTAAGCAAATAATATATCCCCTTAAGTATTAAGTAAATATATAATCATGGAAAGTGAATTTATACAGCTTGAGGCCTGAATGAAATTACCAAGCTCTCTCTCTTTTTTTTCATTAAGCTATGAAATTCTTTAGGAAAGAGGTAGGATTTAAGGTTCTTTGGTAATGAATTAAGAAAAATAATTGGTTTTGGCAGGAGGTTTTTTTTTCCCCATGATGTATTACAAATTCACTCAGAAACCTAGATTAATTCTTGTCCCTATTTTCTGTCCTCTCATCTGAATATAAATGAAATATAGTCATAGACATACAAGTGCAATCAAATCATGCAGGTAGCGTCAAAAATACGGTAATGTAGGCATAGTCACAGAATTTCCATGTGTAACTGGCACAGACAAGTTTTCTCCCATGAATCGCACAGAGAAACACCCATCATTATGCAGAATTACCTGGAAATTTGACAGTCTGGAAAATTTTTGAAATGTGGTAGATGCCTACCCTTTATGCATTGGAAAAATCGCGTCCAATTTATCTTCTTGTCTAGCTTCATTCAAGACTTCTGCATTTGTTGCTCAGCTAGTGTGCTGATTCTGTTCCCAGAAGAACACGGCTCCCTCCAAGAGCACTTATTCCACCACCCACGTCCTGGCTGGGGTCCCCATAGCACACTGGCTTCCCTTTGTGAATCAGGAGTGGAGTGTGAACTCAGTCCGCTACACACACAATGGCACATTCTTGGAGAGTGGCTGTCTAGACCGTTTCCTTCGCACAGCGGCTCAAACATCTTTTTATGAAGCGATTACTGGAATGTTACTTTTCGGGTAGTGGCTTCTTCCACTGGTTCTTTACCCGGTCCTGACAGTTGTGTTATAAGTAAATTTCTTCCACAGATTAGTGTATTGTTAATGTGTCCATACACAGTAGCTTTAAAGTGAGTTTTCTGGCAGCTGAAACCTTTTACCTCTTACCTGTTTTCTCTCTAGAAATGAAAAGGATTTATTTATTTTTCCTTGCTTGTGGGGAGTGGCGGGGTAATTTGTTTTCTTGACTGGGATAAAAATTTTGGGGGGAAAACAGACTGTTCAAACAAGTTCCAAACACCTAGATACTCCAGTTAGCACCAGGGAGTTTTGAACTAGTTTGAGGAAGTCCAAGTATTTAAAGGACTTCCTGGTGACTCAGTTGGTAAAGAGTCTGCCTGCAATGTGGGAGACTCGAGTTCAATCCCTGGGTTGGGAGGATCCCCTGGAAAAGGAAATGGCAACCTACTCCAGTATTCTTGCTTGGAGAATTCCATGGACAGAGGAGCCTGGGGGCTACATGCTCGTCCAGGGGTCATGAACAGTCGGACATGACTGAGTGACTAACAGTTTCACTTTTCAAGTATTTAAAAGAACAGCTTATGTCTTTGAATTCTTGAAACTCTATGCATGGTTCCATACTTATAAGCCAAATTTATGTCCTTGTGCTTTATTTTATCTCAAATTTTTAAAAAGGTGGCCAATCAGTAACAATAGCAAATTATGCGTTAAGAGTAAGGAACAGAAGAGAGCAGGAGGAAAATAAACTATGTGTATGTTAAATACTGTGGCACATTGTAAGATAACACATATTTCTTGGAGCTAGAAACTATGGCTTACTTACGTTTGGTTTAGGAATGCCTACTTCCTTCTAGCATTATAAAAATGTCATTCCATATTTTCTTCTGTTTGCTTTTATAAATTTTCTTTGGCATTGATTGTTAAGCTAGCTGTAATATATCCTGGTGCATGTCTTAAGATAGGCATTATGACTGATTAGCTCAACATCAGCTGTTGAATCCTCTTCCAATTAATTTAAAAGCTATTTTAAGTTCCCTCAAATACCTGGGTCTGTTTCTGGTATATTGACTTTGCCAGAACCATGATGTTTTAGTTACTGTATTTTTCTTTTGTGTTCTGATACTTGGTATATCAAATAAAATCTCTCTTGCCTGTTCTTTTAGAGATGAATGTTACAGTCAATTTGCCATATTTATTAAAGAATTATATTTAGGTCCTGGCTAAGAATACATTGAATTTATTTGTACCTGAGTTGGCAGTTTCATACTGTTGAATGTCCCCCTGCAAGAACATAGTCCCTTTATAGGAACAAGAACATGCCTTCTTGTATTTTTCCACTCTTGTTCAGTTGGTACCTGACCCGATTGCATTTAGAAAAGAAACAAAGCACACCCATGATGCTTGAATTGAGCCAAACCACAAGTTTCTTTGGTGATTATTGTTCTAGAAGAGGTCAAATTGTTAAATATATTGGTTTTTTAAATTAAAAGATATACATAATTGCTTTGGCCACTGCACACACAATCTCAGTCCTCTTGTATTGCAAAAATACCGCTCAATAAGTACTTGTTATGTGGCTCAGATGGTAAAGCGTCTGCCTGCAATGCAGGAGACCCTGGTTTGATTCCTGGGTCGGGAAGATCCCCTGGAGAAAGAAATGGCAATCCACTTTAGCGCTCTTGTCTGGAAAATCCCATGGACGGAGGAGCCTGATTGGCTACAGTGCATGGGGTCGCAAAGAGTCGAACACGACTGAGCACCTTCACTTCACATTAGACAGGAAGTATGGGATATTAACAAGTATTTACCGAGTGATTTTTGCAGTATTTCCAGACTGGTCAGTGGGCTTCACAGGTGGTGCTAGGGGTACAGAACTTGCCTGCCATGGCAGGAGATTAAGAGATGCAGGGTCGATCCCTAGAGAAGGGCATGGCAACCCACTGCAGTATTCTTGCCTGGAGAATCCCATGGACAGAAGAGCTTTGGGGGCTACAGTCCATAAGGTGGAAAAAAATCCGACAGGGTTGAAGCGACGTAGCACACAGGCACACACTATTTAGCTTCCCCTTCTAGGTTTACAACACTTCTCCTTATGGTCAGTAGGGGGCGCTCCCGCAGCAACAGGCCCTCTTTCAGCGCCCCAGCATCCTAACGAATTTCAAACCTTAGGAAGTATTGGTTTATAAATTATCAAACTTCAGTTCTCACACATTCTAACAGACTCACATCTGTGGATATTTTATGTAGAAGACAAGTAATGGGAGAAGGTGAGATCTTCAAAGTGTCTTGTAATCGAAGAAGGCCTGTATTATATAAGCACAGAAGGCCGAAAAGGGATTATAACAACTTGTGTTTGGGCTAACGAGTGGAGCCTCTGCTTTTAGGGGCTGTTCTTTTGAGCTCTGGTGCCAGCAGACCGCTTTGTGAGCTGTCAGTTTCCTGATCTTAGTCCTTTAAGGGCAACATTTTTTTAAGTGGTGCTTTAAATAGGGTATGTAAGCTCCAGAGAGCAGTGAGTTGGGGGCTATGGAAGGAACGGGGTCTAGTTGCAGACAATCCTGTGGGGGAAAATATCACTTCTCTCTACTGGCTTTGAAACTGCTGCCCTTGTGGTTGAGGGTTGTGATGTTCAAAGAAATGTATTATTTTCTACCTCTCCTTCCAGGCTGAGCTCAGTGCTTCTTCCTTATACTCCCAAACCATTCAGAGTTTATTTCTACTTTGCAAATATCACATTTTTGTGATATTCATCTGTGTGTTTGTTATATCCTCTTCTACACTAAGGTAAGTGAAGGCAGAATCATGTTTCATTCGTCTACCATAGGGTTCGGAGAAGGCAATGGCACCCCACTCCAGTACTCTTGCCTGGAGAATCCCATGGATGGAGGAGCCTGGTGGGCGGCAGTCCATGGGGTCGCTAAGAGTCAGAAAGGACTGAGCGGCTTCACTTTCACTTCACTTTCATGCATTGGAGAAGGAGATGGCAACCCACTCCACTGTTCTTGCCTGGAGAATCCCAGGGATGGGGGAGCCTGGTGGGCTGCCTTCTATGGGGTTGCACAGAGTCAGACACGACTGAAGCGACTTAGCAGCAGCAGCAGCAGCAGCATAGGGTTTGGTATACTTCCCTAGTGGCTCAGTCAGTAAAGGAATCAGTTCTAATGAGGTGGATGACGCTGGAGCCGATTATACAGAGTGAAGTAAGCCAGAAAGAAAAACACCAATACAGTATACTTACACATATATATGGAATTTAGAATGATGGTAATGATAAACCTGTACGCAAGACAGCAAAAGAGACACAGATGTATAGAACGGCCTTTTGGACTCTGTGGGAGAGGGAGAGGGTGGGATGGGTTGGCAGAGTGGCAGTGTAACATGTGTGATATCATAAGTGAAACGAATCGCCAGTCCAGGTTTGATGCAGGATGCAGGATGCTTGGGACTGATGCACGGGGATAATCCAGAGAGAGGGTGTGGGGCGGGAGCGGGGAGGTGGGGGTCGGGATTGGGAGTTCATGTATACTCGTGGCTGATTCATGTCAATGTATAGCAAAATGAATACAGTATTGTAAAGCAAAACAAAAGGGGGGAGGTGGAGGTCGTGATTGGGAGTTCATGTACACTCGTGGCTGATTCACGTCGATGTGTAGCAAAACGAATACAGTATTGTAAAGCAAAACAAACTAAAAAATAAAAATTAATTAAGAAAATAAATAATTTAAAAATTCCAATTACAAAAATAAAAAAAATAAATAAAAAAAAAAAAAGAAAAAGAATTCACCTGCAATGCAGGAGACCCGGGTTGGATCCCTGGGTTGAGAAGATCCCCTGAAGAAGGAAATGGCAAATCACTCCAATATTCTTGCCTGGGAAATCCCATGAACAGGGGAGCCTGGCAGGCTACAGTCCATGAGCTCACAAAGCCGTCAGACCTGATATAGAGACTAAACAACAGCAGTAGGCAATTAATAGTTATTTGCTCAATTAATGGCAGAAGGAAAGGAAGGCAGGTGGAAGAAAAAGTGTCACAGAACCCATAGATTGACATTATAGTGCAAGTGAACTTTTAAACTGTTCCAGAATCTGGAAATAACAACAGTAACAAAACTCACAGGGAACCTACCCAATACAAATGATAACAACAGAAAGTAAGTTGTTTCTAATGAGGTTAGTAATAGCAATATGTAATAGTGAATATGGAATGTGGCCATAACCACTTCAATGTGAAATAAAGACTATTTAATATTTAATATGGATTTCAAAGTTTAATTGCATAGTGTAAAAGTATCCTTAAAAGTGAGGTTATGGAATGTACTAGTCCAGATTAAAATTGTTCATCCTCCTAAAATTCAGATATGGCACCATCAACTCATAATCCCCACTGTGGCTCTTCGTTGAGTAGAATTTTTTGTACCACTCCTTCTTCCTTTCTTAATAAAGCACCAGAAACTTGTTAGTTGAGGAGGTTAGTTCAGATGTTTAAATTCAAAATTTCTGGGGTTACCTTTCAAGTCATACTATAACTTTCCTTATCATCAGATAACTACCAAGAAGGGTATTTTGAGAATTTCATTCTTCTGGATAGTTCATTATCCAATAATCTAGTCCATTTAAATAGTCCTTAAAACATGAAAGGTTAAATGGGATGACATAAATTCTGTTTTGAGTGGAACAACTTTTTAAGATGTCCCCAGTCGAAAGCTTCATGCTTAGTCATTTGATAAAAATAAATATATTTTTTCTATCCAGTACTGACTTCCTGTATTTACCTAAATAGGAAGCTTAAACTACAAAAATTGCCTGAGTCAAAGATTCATCTTGACTGTAAAACAGTGTATACAAGGCAACCAAAATGGAACGCTATTTTATTTTTAATATTTTAGCAATGTTGTTTTAATTAAAAAAATTGAAAACCTGATCAACATGATCATTGATTCTTTGAAGCACTTTTGGGTCCATTTTACTCTATTTAGTGTTGATTAACAGAATCCCTTAAAAATTTAAGGAAGCTATAAGGAAGTAGTCTTTGGGACAAAAAGTGATTTTCCAGTGGATTTAAAATCTGAGGATGGATTTCCTTTTTTTGCCTTTTTTTTTTTTTTTTTTAAATTCAGGCCCAAACAATATGCTTTGTGCAAATTACCAAATGTGATTTGATGTATTGTGTTTTATTAATTTTATATATTATTTACATTAATTGGTGTAACATTTTCAACTAACACACAAATACAATTGTCTGATTTTTTATGTCTAGAGTGATGCAATGAACAGAAAGTGAGAAAGTGGAAAGTAGGTAGACAAAATGTTTTCCATTAAAAAATTCAGCTAGTTACCCATTCTGAATCTAGCAGTGTGTACAAGTCAATCCCCACCAACAAAGATCTGCTGTACAGCGCATGGAGCTCTGCTCAATGTTATGTGGCAGCCTGGATGGGAGGGAGTTTGGGGAGAATGGGTACATGTATATGTATGGCTGAATTCTTTCACTGTTCACCTGAAACTATCACAATATTGTTAATAGGCTATACTCTGACAAAATAAAAACTTAAAAAATTTAATTGGACAAGGATTTGTTGAACATCTACTTTGGAGGCAGAACTTACTATAGAGTTGAATTGCTGGGGTTTCCAATTCCAGCTGCCACTTAAAGTTGGAGGACCTCAGGTTTGGGACTTTTAACCTTTCTACACCTCAGTCTCCTTATTAAGAATATTGTTTAAAATAATTACAATCATTATTTTTAAAGTTGTAGGAGGATTAAATGAGATAATTCATGTATTAGGTTGGTGCAAATGTAATTGTGGTTTTTGCATTGTTGAAATTTGCTGCTTGATATTGAAATACATTCTTAAATAATCTTTTTAATGTGAATTTCTTACTCTATTGTTTTTGCTAACGACATTACTTTCTATTTTATATTTATTTTAGACTGTGCAAATGTTAGACAAAAAGCAAATTAGAGCGATTTTCTTTTTCAAGTTCAAAATGGGTCATAAAGCAGCAGAGACAACTTGTAGCATCAACAGCGTATTTGGCCCAGGAAACTTCTACAAGCTAGAGTGCTGTGGTGGTTCAAGAAGTTTTGCAAAGGAGACGAAAGCCTTGAATATGAGGAGCATAGTGGCCAGCCACAGGAAGTTGACAACAACCAGCTGAGAGCAATCATCGAAGCTGATCCACTTAAAACTACACACTAAGTTGCTAGAGAACTCAATGTCAACCATTCTATGGTCATTCAGCATGGCATTTGAAGCAAATTGGAAAGGTTAAAAAGCCCAATAAGTGGGTGCCTCACGAGCTGACCAAACATCCAAAAAATTGTCTGTTTGAAGTGTTGTCTTCCCATATTCTATGCAACAGCAACAAACCATTTCTTGATCAGATTGTGACGTGTGACAACAAATGGATTTTATATGACAACCTGCAATGACCAGCTCCACGCTTGTACTGAGAAGAAGCTCCAAAGCACTTCCAAAAGCCAAACTTGCACCAAAAAATGTGATGGTCATTGGTGATCTGCTGCTGGGCTGGTCCTCTACAGCTTTCTGAATCCCAGTGAAACCATTCATCTGAGAAGTATGCTCCGCAAACTGATGAGATGCACCAAAAACTGCAACACCTACAGCAGACATTGATCAACAGAAAGGACCCGATTCTTCTGCCCAGCAACTCCCAACCACACACTGTGTAACCAGCGCTTCAAAAGTTGAATAAATTGGGCTATGAAGTTTTGCCTCATCAGCCATATTCAGGTGCTGCTGCTGCTGCTGCTAAGTCGCTTCAGTCGTGTCCGACTCTGTGTGACCCCGTAGACAGTAGCCCACCAGGCTCCCCCGTCCCTGGGATTCTCCAGGCAGGAACACTGGAGTGGGTTGCCATTTCCTTCTCCAATGCATGAAAGTGAAAAGTGAAAGTGCAGTCACTCAGTCGTGTCCGACCCTTAGCGACCCCATGGACTGCAGCCTACCAGGCTCCTCCATCCATGGGATTTTCCAGGCAAGAGTACTGGAGTGGATTGCCATTTCCTTCTCCAGTGATCTCTTGCCAACTAACTACCACTTCTTCAACCATCTTGACAACTCTTTGCAGGGAAAAGACTTCCACAATCAACAGGAGGAAAAAAATGCTTTCCAATAATTCCTTGAATCCCAAAGCACAGATTTTTATACTATAGGTATAAACAAACTTATTTTTTGTTGGCAAAAACATGTTGATTATAGTGGCTCCTATTTTGATTAACAAAGACGTGTTTGAGCCTGGTTATAATGATATAAAATTTGTGGTTCAAAACCACAATTACTTTTGCACCAACCAATGGAGTAATTTGCAAAGTGCTTACCACTTGGTGAACTCTCAGTAAATAATATCTGTTATATTCTCACCACTGTGCTAGGCCCATGGAATACAAAAGATATTTGAGACACTGCCTGTATTTAAAGAGGCTACACTATTAATAATACTTTCTCTGTTATATTAAGAATTCTGGGCTCTGTGCAGCATGTTGGAATGTTACACATAATTCAAATTAAAATAATCCTGCCTACAAAATATACTATTCATGTAAGTGTATAAATTATATTTGATATAGATATGCTGGTATTTTGGAGAAGGAAATGGCAACCCACTCCAGTACTCCTGCCTGGAAAGTCCCACGGATGGAGGAGCCTGGCGGGCTACAGCCCATGGGGTCTCAAAGCATCGGACACAACTCAGCGACTTCAATTCACTTCACTTCATGCTGGTATTTATTGTATTACATTTAATGTAAAATAAGATACAGGTACAGAAACACACACACACACACACAATGTATCATTTAGGAATTATTATAAGGCAAACAACCTCATTCTAAGAAATAGAATATTACCAGTTGTGATGGCTAATTTTTTGTGTTCACTTGACAGGCCAGAGAATGCCCAGATTAAACATTGTTTTCGGGGCATGTCTGTCAGGTTGCGAGGGTGTTCAGATGAGATTATATCTGAATCTGTGGACTCAGTAAGGTAAATTGCTCTCTTCATTGTGAGTGACTATCATCTAATCCACTGAGGGTCTGAATTGAAGAAAAAGTGGAGAAAGGTGGTACTTGCCCCTTTGCTCCTGCCTCACTGCTGAGCCGAGGTATCTCATTGTATGTTCTTCTGATCCTTGGACTGGGGTTTACATAGTCCCATAAAATGGGCTCTCCTGGAGAAATATCAGTAACCTCAGATATGCAGATGACACCACCCTTATGGCAGAAAGTGAAGAGGAGCTAAAAAGCCTCTTGATGAAAGAAAAAGAGGAGAGTGAAAAAGTTGGCTTAAAGCTCAACATTTAGAAAACAAAGATCATGGCATCTGGTCCCATCACTTCATAGGAAATAGATGGGGAAACAGTAGAAACAGTGTCAGACTTTATTTTGGGGGGCTCTAAAATCACTGCAGATGGTGACTGCAGCCATGAAATTAAAAGACACTTACTCTTTGGAAGAAAAGTTATGACCAACCTAGATAGCATATTCAAAACCAGAGACATTACTTTGCCAACTAAGGTCCATCTAGTCAAAGCTATGGTTTTTCCTGTGGTCATGTATAGATGTGAGAGTTGGACTGTGAAGAAGGCTGAGCAAGAAGAATTGATGCTTTTGAACTGTGGTGTTGGAGAAGACTCTTGAGAGTCCCTTGGACTGCAAGGAGATCCAACCAGTCCATTCTGAAGGAAATCAACCCTGGGATTTCTTTGGAAGGAATGATGCTAAAGCTGAAGCTCCAATACTTTGGCCACCTCATGTGAAGAGTTGACTCATTGGAAAAGACTCGGATGCTGGGAGGGATTAGGGGCAGGAGGAGAAGGGGACGACAGAGGATGAGATGGCTGGATGGCATCACGGACTTGATGGACGTGAGTCTGAGTGAACTCCGGGAGATGGTGATGGATAGGGGGCCCTGGCGTGCTGCGATTCATGGGGTCGCAAAGAGTCGGACACAACTGAGCAACTGAACTGAACTGAACTGAACTGGGTCTCCATTTTAAGATCACAGATTAGATTGTGTGACTTAGCCTCTGTAATTTCGATGGACATGTATACCTATATCTCCATCTCCATCTCACATCTCCATCTCTATTGCTCTTAATATCCTACTGATTCTGTTTCTCTGGAGAACCCGGACTCATACAGCACCCTTTCCACACATACCTTCAGTAACATGTTTCAATCACAGCGCCTTCCTCCTTCCCAAAGTAACCACAATCCCATTGTATATAGTAAGCACTTCCTTGCATTTCTTTATAGCTTTATCACCCAAATGAGCACCTTTAGTTCAGCCTTGCTCTTTTTATAAAATTGAAACATCTTTTATTACTCTTTTATTTATTTAAATTTTATCAATCAATAGTTGATTTACAATGTTGTGTTAATTTATTCTCCTTTGCTTTTCACTTCTTTTCACAGCTATTTGTAAGGTCTTCTCAGACAGCCATTTTGCTTTTTTGCATTTATTTTTCTTGGGGATGGTCTTGATCCCTGTCTCCTGTACAATGCTATGAACCTCTGTCCATAGTTCAACAGGCACTCTGTCTATCAGATCTAGTCCCTTAAATCTGTTTCTCACTTCCACTGTATAATCGTAAGGGATTTGATTTAGGTAATACTGAATGGTCTAGTGGTTTTCCCTACTTTCTTCAATTTAAGTCTGAATTTGGCAATAAGGAGTTTATGATCTGAGCCACTCAGCTCAGTTCAGCCAAGTCAGCTCCCGGTCTTGTTTTGCTGACTGTATAGAGCTTCTCCATCACATTGAAGTGTCTGTCACACACATACATTTCTTTTCATATTCTTTTCTGTTATGATTTGTCACAGGATATTGAACATAGTTCCCTGCGTTATACAGTGCTCTTGCTCAGTTGCACAATTGTGTCTGACTCTTTGTGACTCTGTGGACTGTAGCCTGCTTGTTGATCCATCCTATACATAATAATTTGCTTCTGCTAATCCCAAGCTCCCAATCCTTCCCTTCCCTATCCTTCTCCCTTTATGCCTCTTTTAATCCACAGGTTCCTGGAGCATTTTCTTCTTCTTACAATGTATCTGTGAAGAACCTGGAGCATCTGACCTGTCTGGATTTGGCTAACTGCATCCTCATGGTATCATTCATCATGTTCCTCTGACCTTTGTACTCCCTGCAGATTGGTCGCTGGATCCAGATAATTAGACTCAGTCTTCCCTGATAGCTCAGTTGTTAAAGAATCTGCCTGCAACACAGGAGACCCCAGTTTGATTCCTGGGTCAGGAAGATCCGTTGGAGAAGGGATAGGCTCCCCACTCCAGTATTCTTGGGTTTCCCTTGTGTTTCAACTTGTAAAGAATCTGTCTACAATGCTAGTAGACTTAGGTTCCATCCCTCGGTTGGGAAGACCCCATGGATAAGGGAAAGCTACCCACTCCAGTATTCTGGCCTGGAGAATTCCATGGACTGTATAGTCCCTGGGGTCACCAAGAGCTGGACACAACTGAGCGACTTACACTTCACCTCAGTCTCTATGGTAGCACTATGGTTTTCATCAAGAGGTTGGCAATGTCTGATTTTTGCTCTTTTGTGGTGTTTATAGCAGTTGATATTCAATGTTTAGATATATTAATTCATTGAGCTTGTGAAAAATGTAATATTTAACTTGTGACTTCTGTTTCATTTATTAGTTGGCATAATTTTCTAATGAGATGCTTATTCTCATCTACTAATTGGTTACCGGATACTACAAGTCAGACAAGAGTGGCAGTATATGCCGGGGTCCAGCCCCGGTGGATCCAGGGTGATTTGAAGGGGGGACGGCGTTGGCGAGAAAAACTTACTTATTTAGAAATATAAGAATAGATTAGGAAGAAATAGTATAGTAGGAAAATTAAAGATGGAGAAAAGAAGGCTGAATAACTTGGTTTACGTGGAAAGCCAATAAAACCTCAAGCAAGAGGTTTGCACCATCTACGTTAGGCCACCAGCGTCCGTTTGAATATCGGAGAGCGCCCCGCCTGGGGCTCTCTCTCTCACGGATCTTAGCAGCCAGGACAGGTAAGTAGACATGGCGAGCTTCCGCGCCCCAGATGGGAATTTAGCCAGAAATTAGAGAAAATAGGAGACAGGGGGAAGCCCAGCGTTGGTGTAAGGCTCCAAAAGGGAAAAAAGGGGGGAAAAAAGGGAAAAAAGGGAAGGGGGGAAAAAGGGGAAAAAAAGGGGAAATCCAACGTCGGCGTAAGGCTCCAAGAGAGAGTTTATTGTTCAGAATCAGCTTATATACCCCAAATTATACATAATAGAATATGCAGAGTTACGCAGAGGTAGCAGTCCCGACCCTCATTGAGACAAGGCTTTCTTTTTTGCATACTCTCCTGTTACAAAAGTCTCAGGTGGTCCACATTATCTTCTGGCCAAGAGGCCTATTAACATTTCTATGGCTCTCTTCTGATGAAGTTTTGTTAACCAGAAGACTCATTTGTGTTAATCTTTCCAAAGTCTGAATGCCACTCAGAAAACACTAAATAAAGATACAGCAGTTTGTAATAAAAGGAAGTACAGTGATTTATAGCAAAAGTCTAGTATTGCTAACATCAAAACTACTAGATATCCTTTTCCATATCCCATATGTATTGATTACATCTTCCTGGGTGCCTGATAGATAAAAAAATAAGGAAGTCTGGCACAATCATTGAGTCAACCGTGAAATCCTGTAGCCAATATGAATTTGAAAAGGCTCTGAAACTTTACGATACTTTAAGGCTTTTGTGCCTCTCACAGTTGGGAGGTTGTGAGCAATTCACAAGCTTGCAAAAAAGTCAGGGGACCCTGTTTAGGCAGGCTAGAGTGTTATCAAAGGGGGGTTGGGCTGAAACACTTTCAAATGCAGGAAACCAAAGCTCAGAATTGACTTTTTCCAGAGAAAATCAGAAATAATGGGAAAACAGACAAATTCTTATTTTGGGGGGCACATGTTCAGGAAAAACCAGGGAGAAATCCGACAACTCAAATTGCCCTGCCATCTGAGTTTGCCATGTGACCCTGTCACAGGTGGGATTCCTCACGCTGGCCCCCGACAAGTATAAGCATTTGACTCTTTTTAAAATTTGTGCAATTTTCAAGCTAATGAAGCAGTTCATTGTTATTCTGAGATGACCAATTAGTTTATCTCAAATTTGACTGCAAAATATAAATATATTTGATGCATTTCTGTTAATTATTACTTTTATCTTTCTTGAAATTCATTGTCCTATCTTTGACCAATGGGAGATTCTTTCAAGTTGGTTTCAAAGTTTTCTGATATTATAGAATGGTCTTTCCTTGCTCTCTGGTATGTCAAGATATTTCAGGTCATTTTGTGTTTTTCTTGCCCTTGACCTGGAATCAGCCATTTCTCCAAGATGTCTTTTTATAGGAAATAGCATGACCACAATCTAGGTTTTAGGATCACTCTGGGCTTATCATTGAAACTGGGCATATCATTGCTTCTAGGCTTTATCAGAAAATGTACTCTAATATTTCCAATTCAATTACAGGACTACAGGGCTTGTCCTTTACCCTGTCTATATTCCATCTGTATTTTCTTCTGTGTATAATGAGAATCCTAGTTCTCAAGTACTTAGGGGATAATCAAATTAGAATGTCCCAGAATTACTCACTTCGTTTATCCCATGTTACACATGGACAGTCTCAGAATAGCAAAGCCTCATTGACATCACTGTCATGATTACTGGAAGAAGTTAGGTTTGTTTCCATCTGCTCACCCTATTCTTCCTCTACCTTTCTCATGATTGTTGTATCTATATTATCATCTTATATACTCTTCACTGTCTAGAACACCTTTTCCCATGAAATTTTAATTCTGTAAATAAAAACATATTTAGAACTCAACCCCAGTCCTTATGTCCATGTCCTTCTAGTTATTTTAGTTATCTGAAGCTCATTCTCTCATAAATGTCAAAGAGAACACCTAAGGGAATAAAGTTCCTGGAGTTCCTACATGTTGACAGCAATTTGTCAATGGTCTTTATACATTTTACCTTCTCTTCCCTTGAGTGTCTTCAATGTGTTACTTCACTTTTTCCCCCTGGTATTATGTGCTGCTGTCAAAACATCTCTGATAACCTCTTTTCCCCCCTTATAAACCTGTGCTATGTTAGCATAGATTCAAAAAGAACTTTTCTGTTTTAAAAAACCTGTTGGTTTCACTAAATTGTGTGTTCAGTTCAGTTCAGTCGCTCAGTCATGTCCAACTCTGTGACTCCATGGATCACAGCATGCCAGGCTTTCCTGTCCATCACTAACTCCCAGAGTTCACTCAAACTCATGTCCATCGAGTCAGTGATGCCATCCAGCCATCTCATTCTCGGTCGTCCCCTTCTCCTCCTGCCCCCAATCTCTCCCAGCATCAGGGTCTTTTCCAATGAGTCAACTCTTCACATGAGGTGGCCAAAGTACTGGAGTTTCAGCTTCAGCATCAGTCCTTCCAATGAACATCGAGGACTGATCTCCCTTAGGATGGGCTGGTTGGATCTCCTTGCAGCCCAAGGGACTCTCAAGAGTCTTCTCCAACACCACAGTTCAAAAGCATCAATTCTTCAGTGCTCAGCTTTCTTCACAGTCCAACCCTCACATCCATACATGACCACTGGAAAAACCATAGCCTTGACTAGACGCACCTTTGCTGACAAAGTAATACCTCTGTTGATATTGGTTATTCTGAGTCAGTACCTCAGGTATGTATGTTCTTCTAACATGTTGTTCCCTTTTTTTTTTTTTTTTTCAATTTTAGGAAAGTTTTCTTGAATCATAGCATTATGTTTTTTTTTTTTTTCTTTAAATCTTTTTCAGGAGGTTTTTGACTATCAATAATATTTGTTCCTTTTCTCTTTTACTTTTCAATCCCTTTCTTCATTTGTTTTTATAAATGGAGGTAAAACATACATAAAATAAGATGTCATTTCATCATTTTAAGTGAACCTGATTATGTTAAACACATTCACAAGGTTGTGCAACCATCACTGCTATCTCCAGAACTTTTTCATCTTCCCAAACTGAAATTCTCTGCCCATTCAACCATAACTCTCCATTGCCTTCTCCCTCTTCACTTAGTTTTGATTTTCAAACATTTCATTCTTTCCATCTGTTCCTTGAGGCATTTTTTTTCATTGTGTTTATTTACTTTGGTGACACTTCTATTTTGTGAGTCTTCATTTCTAAAGTGATTTTTTTCTTTTATTTTAAATTTTTCTTTCAATATATCACTCATTTCTGAATTTTTCAAATTCTGTTTTAGGTCAGTTATTCATGTCTTGTACCATCATTTTCTTAATGTTAACTCACTTTGAAATGCTATGTTATAATTTTGATCTTTTTTAATCTGTAATAATCGATAATTATTTAAGGGACTGTGATTCTACTTCTTTTTCCTTACAGTAACTTACCATGGGATTTGACCTTCATAGTTTTCTCTTGCCTATTATGTGAATTTAGTTTTCCCAAATTTCAGAAGGAAGCTTGGCTCAGGTGGATTTTCTAACTTTACAGAGTGCCCTCTTCTATTGTTTTCATGTGGTATTAAAAATATGGTGCCTGGGTTTTCGAGAGTTCTTGGTTCTCTTCTTCTCCTGCACTTCATCTGTGTCTTCTTTCCTTTGTCTCCATTGTCCCATCCTGCTTGATTTTTGTATCACTCCCAGCAGTTTCTGCTCACCATGAAACCTTGTCCTAAAAAAGATCTGCCTGGTCACCTTGAGAGTTCACAAGGACAGAGGTAGATTATAGTCAATACCAATGGATATTGTGGCAATGGATAACCGATATACTGGCATCCTAAATGATTATGTGTGATGTCAATAGGATGTTTAAAGACCATTGATCTGAATCAATGGTCATTTTACCGATGAAGAATTCAATTGAATTACAGGACTATAAAGCTTGTCCTTTACCCTGACTGATGAAGAAACCAAAGCCCAAAGTGAAAAAAAAAAAAAAATCCATACTAAAATATCTACAGTTCTTGTATATATAGATGTAGACTAGAAAACTTTACTCTTTCTTCTGTGCCACCGCTTTTCTCTGGTGCTTGAATAAGTAAGATTTAGTTTTTGGGCTCCAAAATCACTGCAGATGGTGACTGCAGCGATGAAATTAAAAGATGCTTACTCCTTGGAAGAAAAGTTATGACCAACCTAGACAGTATATTCAAAATCAGAGACATTACTTTGCCGACTAAGGTCCGTCTAGTCAAGGCTATGGTTTTTCCTGTGGTCATGTGTGGATGTGAGGGTTGGACTGTGAAGAAGGCTGAGCACCGAAGAATTGATGCTTTTGAACTGTGGTGTTGGAGAAGACTCTTGAGAGTCCCTTGGACTGCAAGGAGATCCAACCAGTCCATTCTGAAGGAAATCAACCCCAGGATTTCTTTGGAAGGAATGATGCTAAAGCTGAAGCTCCAGTACTTTGGCCACCTCATGCGAAGAGTTGATTCATTGGAAAAGACTCTGATGCTGGGAGGGATTAGGGGCAGGAGGAAAAGGGGACGACAGAGGATGAGATGGCTGGATGGCATCACGGACTTGATGGACGTGAGTCTGAGTGAACTCCGGGAGATGATGATGGACAGGGAGGCCTGGCGTGCTGTGATTCATGGGGTCGCAAAGAGTCAGACATGACTGAGTGACTGAACTGAACTGAACTGAGAGAAGTATCTTAACATAGTATTTCTCACTTGTGCAAAGTCCAGTGCAACCATTTCTGGCTAAACCTCAAACTGAGAGTTAGATAATGCCATCGTCTTCAGATATGACATCCAAGGTTTCAGCAGAATGAAGAAAAGATGGTGGGGAAGGCAGGCTGCATATGTGAGTATCTTCTGATCACATCCCATTGGCTAGAACTAATCACATGATTCTATGTATGAAAGGAAGATTGGAAATAGGGTACGGGTGGGGATGGGCAGCTGTTTCCTAGAAACCTGCCATGAAAGGGGTAAATTAAACGTTGGAGGTCAGCTAGCCATCTAGCTACAGAAACTCTTTCCAAAGAGATGCCTGTAAAATTCAGCTTACACAGCTATGGCCACACTAATCATCAGGAAGGAGAATGGAAAACTATGATTGGCTTAAACTGATTCAGATTTCTCCTTCAGCTGCTTATAGAATTACCCTGACTGAGTAATGACTATCTGAATGAAACTGAGGTTCTCTGGAAGAAGATTAACAAGATTTTCTAGTCACCATGGCTAATGTCTTTTTCAAAATAGTTGCACTCAGCTGAATGTGAGCAGAGAATGGACTTTAGCTGCTGCTTCAGGGCAAGCTGATATGGAGATGATTAGAGAGAGAGAGAAAAATGAAATCCTCGAATGATGATGGAACAGTTTTGCCTAACTGTCAACAAGGTCCATGTTCCACCAACAGATTCATTTTCAATAGGATATTTAGGCTGAGTATGTTTCTAGCAAGACTAATGGATTTTGTTTGATTAATTGTGATGTCTTGCCTATATTACCTCAAGTGTATTTATGAGATGCCTAATCAGATTTAAGACCACGATAACCAAATTAATTGGCCCATAGAAGAATCAGCATTTGGTCGTGATTTAATTAGCACTCTTTCCAAGTGTACGTTCAGTCAGAGATATTACTTCAAGGAAACAGCAAACAAAACTGGTTTGAGTCAAAGAATGGCATAGACCATTATGAGGCAATAAAGTGATAAAATGGTTGCTACATAAATTAATGCACTAGACTTCACATACATGTCAAAAGAGAATAAATTAAGCATCATTCTTTTTAACTTTTAAACACACCAAGAAGACAAATCTTTTGACTGCTCTGAAAGATTCAACTAAGAGGTTAGAATGAGATGATCTCTAATGTGTCCTTCAAATCTGAATTCTTCAGGCTTTAAGTCTCAATTTTAACTAACTTTTAAATTTTAACCTATGGTTAAACTTTGACATCTTATTTCTCTTAGATTCCTCAGTGCCTAGTATCTACTGACATATATTTGATGAATAAATGAACCTAGAGTCCTTTTCATTAGCTTCCATGAGAGAAATGAGGTTAATTAGAGTATTTTCAACAGACATACCACTCCTACAGATTTTATTTGGATGAGGGCTATCATGCTTTTTACATATCTCTATGTGATCAAATAACCATTATAATTGCATATTTCAATGACTATAAGTAGTTAGAGGTCACAGTTGTTCTTACAACTATTGATTTTAAGTCTGTCCAGTTCATGAGGTATGAAATATGTCAAGTAGTAAGCTCCTGAGGTCATTTCATTTTGTATAATGTATGTTAGTTGTACTAAAGCTTCATTAATTTGATTTTTCATTTATTTGATATTTTTGATGGCTTGATGTTTATGGTCGGGCTGAATTTTTTTTTCACTTCTTTTTTAGTGATGTCATAATCAAGATTTCTGGGAAATGTTTATACTATTAATGATTAGCCTGCATTATTAATTATTCATTTTGAATTATATATTATTAGTTATTCCAGAAATTCTCATTTATATATCAATAATAATAAATACAGAAAAACCAATCACTGAAATATTGGTAACTCTATCAGACTTTGACTCTATTTGAGTCACTTTAATTTAAATGCGTATTCTTGAAAATAATCCATAACATACTCTTTTCACTAATTTTGACTGGTCCTCCTGTCTAAAGATGAAATTTTTGAACATTTTGACATTTTACTAATAGTAAAAATTGTAGATATCTGAGTTAGGTTATGCTTTTTGGTCAAAAGATATCAAAGGTAAATAAAGTACAATGGTCATCATAATATTTTATTTTCGAGTGATTATTCATATTTTATAGCAGAAACACTTTCCATGACTGATCAAGGGCTTCCCCATCTCTGTTTCTGCTGCTGCTGCTGCTAAGTCACTTCAGTTGTGTCTGACTCTATAATCCCATAGACGGCAGCCCACCAAGCTCCCCTGTCCCTGGGATTCTCCAGGTGAGAACACTGGAGTGGACTGACGTTTCCTTCTCCAATGCATCAAAGTGAAAAGTGAAAGTGAAGTCACTCAGTCGTGTCCAACCCTCAGTGACCCCATGGACCGCAGCCCACCAGGATCCTCCCTCCATGGGATTTTCCAGGCAGGAGTACTGGAGTGGGGTGCCATTGCCTTCTCTGTATCTGGTGAGTCGCAATAAACTGTCTGCAGAAAATCTGATTATAAAGTTATCAAAAGGAAGATTTTTAGGCAAACTGGACCAGTGGGTAGGGAATTGGTGGAGATTAAATAGGTCCTATACAGAGATCTTCTGTGATATTTCTTTAAAACAAATGAAATGCAAGCTAGTCATCAATTTTTAAATTAGTTCTAAAAAGAAGACATTACATGTGCATATCAGATCAACATTTTGTGCTGAAGATAGTGGCTTCTTTTAGTGACAAACTTCCTACTCAAAGAGAATCTGATGTCCCTAAGGAAGGGGCCACCCACATTGCTTTTAAACAGAAAAGCATAGTTCTGAGAACTTTTTAGTTAAGTCATTAAGAAAAAAATAGAAAAAATTAAAGTAATACATTTCAGAATAAATAAATGTGTTTTAAATTAGTTTTGCCAACCTCCAATCTCAACTTAAGATATATATTCAGAAATATTAACTTCCATTTTATCCTAATATTTTATTTTCCAAGAGACATATTAACTGATACATTAAGTCTTTGGATCCAGTTTACTACAGAACAGACTTAGTGTAGCAGGGCTTAGCAGGAAAAAATTACAGATAATCATATCTGCCTGTTATTAAAAAATAGCTTCTTTGTATATGACCAGGTCATTAATTCATGAATATTACAACATTTTTCATTTTGTTTTGTTTTGTTTTGTATTCTTGTCAACTTTTCTAGGGTATCAGTTAGTTTTGCAGGCTGTTTTTCTTTACTTCTCTATGAAAACGTGTAAATAGGTTCAATGTAGGAAAGTATTTCAGAAGAAATCTAAAACCTGATACGTTTTTATTTTCTTAAACTAGAGCTGCAGCACATCTCCTGGACTTAATACATGAGGAAAAGACTGTCCAGGTCAGATAATTAAACGTTTTCGAGTCCTGATAACATGCAGAGTGGAATCAAGACTCTCCAAATGGGACTTCTCGGGTGGTCCAGTGGTTAAGACTCTGTGCTCCCAATGCAAGGGGTCTGGATTTGATCTCTGGTCAGGGAACTAGATCCCACATGCCACAACTATGACCTGGTACAGCCAAATAAATAAAGAAATAAGTACAAATTTTAAAAGACTCTCAAAGTGAAAATCAACTAGAAAAAACTTACTTTTATGCAGAAAACAAGTTTTAGAATATTATTTGATCCTGAATAATACTTCAAAATGTCCAAGTTATGTCTTGCTCAGGGTTATGATGCAAAAATTATAGAAAAAGAAATATAAAAATTATATTTGGCTACATCTTAGTCTTAGTATATGCAACACATATTGCATTCACATGCAGTAGGGATCTTCAATAAAATTTGAAAATGAGAATCATATGCCACTGATAACCTATTTGTGCCTTCTAATATATAAATTGCTTATACTGCTTCTGAGGTGTAGCATACTTCCTCATAAACTGGGGGAAGGTCATCCTTTGAGAAGATAGATCAAGAGGTGACAAGTTGTGGACCAGTTTAGAGCTCAGGGGTCCAGATGAGTGGATTTTTAACTGTGGATGGTGGGGGATCTCATTCTGTTGTGGGTCTGCAGAATGTCTTGAAGTGTTTTTCAATGTTTTGGGTTTGGCAAACCCAAAGTGTGTTTTGCTAAGCACTTTTCTCTTCATTTTAAGCCCATGTGTATTATAAAGGAAATTTAATCCGTATGTTTTTGATTCTTTACACTTAACTCATCAAAATGTTGTTTTGTAAGAACTATTTGATGTCCAAGAGGCTTTGAGTCTTTTTATAACTTCTAAAAGCTTTTCTCCCTCCTTAGAAACAGGAAGTTGTGTTTTTCTGAGAGTAAATGAACTAAAAAACCTACAGGCTAGAGGTGGTTAGAAGACTTCAAACCTAGGCTAAATGTTAAAATTAATAATAAAACAGAAGACACATATCTTACTCACCGTGCACTTGGTTTGTTCTAAGAATTTTTGGTGTTTCCATTTATTTAATTCCTGCAACTACTATATAAGGTGCTATTACTATCTGTATTTTAAAAGTCGTGTCACCTGCCTCCAAATTATACAGAAGATAAGGGTGAAGCTGGATTTGAAACCAGGCAGACTACGTTGCTGTGGCTAAACATTTAACCACTATATAGTACTTCCTGTTTCCATAGTGTTATCCTGTAACTTAAGAATTTTGGACACTACAAATAGGTTCATAAATAGGTTCTGTGTAAATGATTATTCACTGTTCTTGTTTTCAAACTGGTACTATATCTAAAACTTCTGTGGTTTGTCTGTATGATGTATAACTTTCAGTTTAAACTACACAGAATAAATTAAAATGAAAACAAAACAAAAAAATTAGTTATGTACTGATACTATACTAGATACTGAGAAGATCGTGTTCTTGCCCCTAAGAAAGTTTACTTTGCAAGGGGCACAGATAGGCAAAAAATAAACAAAACAGAAACCAAAAACCTTGAATGAAATACTGCATTTTTCTTCCATGTTATGTATTCATTCAACACACATTTATAAAGTGCTAATGTCAGTACTTTATGGTCATTAGTGAGAGCAGTCCTGGAGCTTGCATCCTCATGGATAATGGATATTGTATCTCCCGCCTCCCGTTAGAGCAGACCACTGGGGGAAATGGGAAGAATGCCTGTGCTGCTTCTGATACTTCCAACAGTGATAGAAGGCTAGGAGAGTGCCAAGATGACTTACAGCCCCAGCCCCCACCCCA